>BPTQ01000008.1:147965208-148379435 GCA_019973895.1 Chrysanthemum seticuspe | reverse complement strand
ATTCGTTGTGTACTTAATGCTTGATTCATCTTTGTGAACCTTAGAATATAATTACCTGAGTAGTTGTAGGCTAAACCATCCAAAGAGTGCCTTAGAGTAGGAGTTTATCATCCCTAGTGGGTTTGTAGACGAGACCCTTTGGTAAGTTCAAAGAGTTAGGGAGAAACGCATACCCTACAACTTTAGACACACAACGCAACTAAGCATAAGACGTGACAACTCAACCATCAATAGGAGATAATTAAGGAGTAATACAACCTAAGTAAACACATCTTTAAACTATCATACGAGCACAAATTAATTAGACATAGACTCCCACAACCTTAGTTTAGATAATTAGATAATAGTAGAGTAATCGGTAGAAATACCAACCCCCCAAATCCAATACCCGAGATTCGTACCTTTCCATTTTCATAAAATATAAAAAGATAAAAAATAATCTTCCTCAACCTTAACCTTAGCGTAGTAACTCCTTACTAGCATTCCTATTCCCCTAGAGAACGATATCAATACCCGTGGCTTACCCTAATTACTACACTACAACGATTAGGTTCACTGCCTAGGGTGTTATAAAACTTGCTCGAAGAAAAGGAAGTTTCCTTGACCCCGAACGACGCGTGTAGCGTTATCAACATCGAATGTGTATTCATTTTCAAATTCAAAAAATTATCTCTGATTGAAAAAATACTTTTGGAAAAACCGTTCGATGTGCGAATCTCTTCTTTTCTCTAGCACGTCGAATGTGTACTCTCTTCAAATACAAAAAGTATTTATGATTGAAAATTGATCTTTCTCATAAAACCTTCGTTGTATTGGAAAACTCTTTCTTCTAAGCAATACGCGATTGTTTTCAAATCAACTTTTCATCAATCAGTGAATCTCAATTCGCTGGTTCACTCACTCCATGTTGTCTTCTTTGAGACATTCCGGTTTGAGAACAGCTAGAGCAGCTGCGAAACCCTGTCAAGGAGATTCTTCGGAATTCTACATGATCACAGGCAGTACTTGTACTATTCAACGGGAACCGTGGGCCGTGTACCTCAATTCAACGAAAGTGATCAAAGAAACTTTCGTGTGTTTTATTGCTAACTGTTGTTTGCAGGTACATTTGGACGGTCGCAGCTGATCATAATTGAGGAGTCAATCCAAAGCCGCATGCTCACAGCATCCACACTTAATTAAAGAAATCATGACTGGTGCATATCTACAGAACCTGGCTCTGATATTTTCATACTATGCTTCTGCTACGCTGCTGCAAATATCATGAACCAGTAAAGCTTCCGCTACTCTGATGAAAAGATGTCATGATCCAGAAAGTGTGAGCATGTCGGTCCAAAAGTCACAACATCACATGAAGGCAACACAACTATGGATGATCCAGAGAGATTTGCTGTGGCTGATGATCTCAAAGAAAGCTAGAAGATCATCAAAGGTGTGGATCAGTTCAAAGACCTCCACTGAAAGTACAAAATAATCGGACAATGAAGAATCACTTCTAAAGCACAATGATTGCAGAACATGAAGAATTGAAGTCTACGAGCTCAGAACTAATGACAAAGATAGAATGCTAGGATGCAAAATGTATTTCATGGGGTAACCTCCCTTAGGGGGAGATTGTTAGGAATTGGAAATTCCATGTTAAAGAGTCGGTCACCCCAATTATGGTCTAGCATATGTTAGCTCGTAGACATGTCGTTATTTACGTTGTTTAGTAGTTTATTAGTTAGTTTGTAGCGTAGTTTAGTTTAGTGCAACACCGTGGAGGAAGGACGGGTCTTTACCCACTGTATACCTGATCCACAGGCCGTCAGGAGGTCGTGTAGTCTGTAACTATAAATACCCCTTCCATCCTTGGAAGGGGCAGTGCTTCTCATAATCTAACCTTTCTTTTTGTAAACCAAGTCTCTACCAAGAACACCCTTTCATCTCTTTATCTCTCTAAATATGGCTAACATGTATTTCCATCATCCAAGACCAACCGAATCATCAAACACAATAATATTTACCATCCTACAGAATTGATGGATAAATGTGCACAACTGTCAAAAGCAGTTCTTGGCCTCCTAACACTAACAACAACTCAAGGTGCTAAAATTAAGAGCTTGAAGAAGAGGGTTAGATATTTGGAATGCATTCAGAGGTTACGAACTCATACATTCATAAGGTTAAAGAGGGTTGCTACTCAACACAGGGTGAGTTCCCCTGATGAGCCAAGTTTGGGGGAGGATGCTCCCAAACAGGGGAGGAGAGATGATGTGACAAATTCATAGGAGGCACAGGAGAATGAGGGTACACGATTGGATAATTTTGATGTGGATATGCATGATGAAAGAGAGCAGGATCAAGTAGTTAATACTACCAAAGTGACAGGAGAAAGTGCTGCTGTAGGGGAGGAAACTACTGCTAGCATTGAAGAACCTGCTGCTAGTACAATTTTATCTATTGCTGGATCTGCTGCTGCTTTAAAAGACTCTACTGCTATTCCTACTCTTGTTACAGAAGAAGTTTATGATGATACAACATTGGCTAAGGCAATGATGGAATTGAAGGAACCAAAGCCAATAATCAAATAATCTTCTACTACAACAGTTACAGATACTCAACCTACGTCACAGACAACAAAGGAACAAGTTAAAGGTGTGGTCATCAGGGAACCTGTCGTCACTTCCAAAACAATCTCTCAGCCATAATAGTATGAAGGCAAAGGAAAAGGAGTGTATGTTGAGCTTGAGCCTGAGTCTGAAATACCCATGGAGTTTTGGACTAAGGAGAAGATTATAGCACATGATGAGAAAGTTGCTACTGAATTACAGGCTGAATTTGTGCTTGAAAATCAACAAGTCTTGGACCAATAGAGGATAACAGCTGAAATGAAGCAAGGACTTTAGCATTGTTGGCTAAATGAGATGAAGAAAGGGTTAGATGTGATGCAGATATTGAGTTGAATAAAATTCTTAAAGAAGAAGATCAGGATCAACACACTATAGAAGAAAGAACTCAATGGTTAAAGAAGTTCATGGAGGAGAAAAGAAAAATGTTTGTTGCTGAAATATAGAAGAAGAAGATGATCATACCACCAACAGTCAAACAAATAAGAAAGGTTCACTTCTACTATCTGAATAACATGAAGGGCTATAGGTTGAATCAATTGAAGCATATTACTGACAGTGAAATTGAGAAAATGTATGAGCAAGCTAAAAAGGAAATTGAATGAGAGATGGGGAGTGATAGTGAGGGTTCTTTGGTGAGTCAAGGTCTAGGATTAGTTGGAATTTGTTTTTGGTTGAGTCTTGATTGGTTTTGGCATCTTTGATGTATACTCATTCTGGTAAGATTCATATGGACCGATGATGGTATATCCTGAGGTCGAGTCTGTATTTGGTATTGGTATATTGTTGTGGTCAGTTAAGTTTACGCATAGCCTTTCATCTTTATAGTTTACAAGTAACTTCTTGTATGAAACCTTATGCCTAGCTTAGTTACTCGTAACCATTTTTTCATTTTCCTTATGCGTAAGTACCTAGCTTATGCGTATACATACGCGTAAACATATTCTTAAGCGTACCATGCTTATGCGTAGAAAATCCCTTACACGTAGCTTATGCTTAGGCGTAGGTTTTTCTTACTCGTAAGCACTTATGCGTATTCCATAAAAATACACGAAACAGCTTAAAACAAGGTGCAAAAACCAACATAAATCATCAAAACATAACCATGGCTCCGATACCACTTGTTAGGACCGAATAACTTATGATTTATGTGGTTTTGGAGGTCTAGGTTGGTGGAAGAAGATGAAGATCTTCATCTTCGTAGTGAGAGAAAGTAGAGAGAGGGAGGAGAAACAAAGGATACTTTTATTAGATGAAACATACAGTATACTAACCTAATGATTCACCTCACCCCTCATGGAGAGTCATGAGGAGTATTTATAGGCTCATCCAACTATTACTTTGCCACTTAAACGATACTAGTCCCTGCGGGCAAAGTATACTACATATCTAGTCCATTTCACTTATGTAACACCCCCAAAATATCGCAGCGGAAGATTGTGTCATTGGGGTGCTACTTCATAATACAAAGTACAAGTTATAGAAAACGACCTCTAAATGAGACGTTTTGAAAAGTTACCATTCGATTAATGAAATCAGAGTTACAAACAATGAGGTCCCAAAGTATAATATATAAATATTTACAAAATGTTTCGAATGGTAAATACGAATGTATAAAGTCTTCAAAACATGTCGTGCGACTCTATGCTTCAAAATTTAGCTATCGCCTTAAGACCTGAGATAAACATGCTAAAAAGTGTCAACACAAAGGTTGGTGAGTTCATAGAGTTGTTTAACATGTAAAGCTTTTAAAGAATGTTCACACAACAAAGGCATTGTAAATCCAATCAGTTCCAAGTTCCGCCCATACAAAACTTGCAACCTGTGTGTTTACAACCCACTGCTAAAATATAGTATGTCAATCATGTATGCATGTATCATAGTAGTAAAAAGTATAAATGTCACCACAAGGGTCTTCCAACAACTTAATTTGGGATGTATCTAATTTAATAGCCTTCCAACAACTTAATTTGGAGCAATGTCACCACAAGGGTCTTCCAACAACTTAATTTGGGATGTATCTAATTTAATAGCCTTCCAACAACTTAATTTGGAGCCACTAAATTAATGGTCATCCAACAACTTAATTTGGAGCCACTTGTGTATGTATCTAATTTAATAGCCTTCCAACAACTTAATTTGGAGCCACTAAATTAATGGTCATCCAACAACTTAATTTGGAGCCACTGAATTGCACGTACTGGGAGCCTCTTCCCAAAGATTAATGGTCATCCAACAACTTAATTTGGAGCCACTAAGTTGAATAACGCAATTAAGTATAATGCACTCTAGAATAACGCAAATAAGTATAATGCAATCATTTATAATGAAATCAAGTATAATGTTTGGAGTATTTATACAAGTAAAAGCAAGTAGTTGAGCATGTATCTCCCCCAAAGAGTTTGTAAACCAAGTATTAAAAGAGTAGGGGCTATGACTCACGGTAATTCTTAAAAGTTTAGAGTACTTGTGAAAGTAAATGAAAATAGTTGAGCATGTATCTCCCCCAAAGAGTTTATAAAGTAATTAAACGAGTAAAAAGTGGGGCTACGAACTCACGGTAATCCTTAAAAGTTTAAAGTACATATGAAAGTAAATGACAATAGTTTGAGCATGTATCTCCCCCAAAAGTAATTCAAAACGTATAAAAGTAGGGGCTATGAAACTCACCTTAATAAATGATATCACAACGTATAACGGAATCGATGGATAAGCCTGGAAGTCTCTACGTATAACCTAGAATATGATGTCAACTCTTAGGTTCGGAATAATGCCTAAGAAAACATGAACGAGCCTATATATGCCATTATATTGATCATGACGTAGTATTTGTGTGTTTGTTTATAGAAATGGTTTTAGTTTGTATATCTCGTACTACCGTTCGGGCCATCATAATTCAGAGGTCATGCAGTAAAAGATCGAGGAGCTAGGACACTTTAAATCGTAAATCCAACAACTCGTCGATCCGTTTACCCAAATGAACCCCTCACATGAAGTTCCCTAGTGTTGTAGTGCTCAGTACGTAAAACATGTATTTTTGATTACCTGATTATATGATATATTAAGATTTTATAAATACAATAAATAAACTAACAAAGTTTAGAAGTATTTAAATAAGTTTGACTTATATATATACTTACCTTAAAATAGAATGCTTGAGTATTATGGAAAAATAAAATATTAACGGAGCTTCGACGTAGAATTTGCAATCTTCGAAAACCCACGGCTATTAGAAGATTATAACAACGCCTTCTTGAGAACCCGAAGAAGAAAAGAAGATTATAACGATGTCTTTTTGGAGACTTGAAGATATTTGAAGATTATAACGACTCTTTCTTGAAAACTTCCAAGAACGAAGATCAAACGCTAGTTTTCTTCAAGAACACATGAATATTCTTACAAGATCTATAAGAAATGCCTTTAGGTTTAGGACTTTAGATGTTAAGAAGGGGTGGTGCAAGAAAAATGAAGTGATTTAGCTTGGTATTTATAGGCTAGAGATTATGGTTAACTATATATTGGGTTAAAAACTAACCATGGTTAAGTTTACACATGTAATGATCTAAAGAAAGTATGCTTAGGATTTTGACACCAACATGATGACTCCCCTCCCTAATTTCGTTCATGATAAGATAGGATGACTTTGGTGGATAGTTTTGGTATTATCTTGGTTACGGAGTGAGTTTTGGTTCCGTTAAATGCTAACCGAAGCCATAAAACGTAAAACCGGGTATTGTAAAAATATGAAATTTGTAGGAATGATGAAACTCATCATTATACTCCATATAAAAATATAAAATGGGTGATAAGTCTTATTGGGTGCAAAAACGCTGCTTAAAGCTGGAAATACGGGTCAAAAACGCGTAATTCGCAGTTTATCGGAAAAGAACGAAATTTCAGGGAAACGACCTTGAATTTATTTAGAGTAGACTAAAATTAGTCTAAAAGTGATATGAGATGTCAAACTTTGGTTTTCGTCGTACGCGGGATAACTTAACAGTTATTCGTGAAGTTTAAAAGTTACGCGAGTTTAAGCAAAAATGTAGAACGTACAAGGTTAATTTCTTTATAGTCAAAGGAGGAGGGAAATATGTTTGACTTTTCCAAAAATGTAAAAGTTTCTAAAAATATTAGGAAATACAGTGCAGGATCGTTAAGTCTGGATGTAAGTAGAATTGTTTAAAACGCAAGTTTAGTGTCGTACTGCGCTGGGCTTATTTGGTAACATAAAAACAAATCTTAAAAATTCTCAAATTCATCATGAGTGATCCAAAAATTAATCTAATGCGGGGAAAATTGTCAGAGGCGGTTTTCGTTATGCGCGGGATGTTGAAATGATGTTTCGATCAAAATGAAACTTTAAGACGATGTTTTCTTAATAACTTTTGCGAAAATGATCTAACGATTGTCGAACTCTCAGGTCATTACTAAAGTAATTTATCCTACGAGAATGTGAAATAAAAATTTTACGGGATGAATAGTGAAAAGTGAATAGTAAAAATAAATAGTGACCCGAAAATGCGAATTGTTACAGTCTCTACCCCTTAAAAGGAACTTCGTCCCGAAGTTCTGTTGATGTTCAATACTTACAGTGTGCATAGTCTAAGGGATTACGTCAAAGCTCAAGTATATGGGTTTCTTATCTACTTAGGTACGTTCTTGTGACTATCGCGACTATTGCCCGTTCTAAAGACATACTCTCTTATGGCTAGGTTTAATGAGGCAAACTTTCCCATTCTCGATCAAAACCCTCGAAAGACTTTTAGGTAACCGATTTTTACTTAATCCCACAACTCATCAAACAAGAACTGTCATACGATTAGGCTAAATCGGTTTAAGTAACAACTTGTTTCTAGCTTGATCTTTGCAACTCATCAAACAAGAACTGTCACTCGGATCAAACTGAAAACAAGTGGTTTGAAGAAAATCTTTTGAAAATTTGGCTCGATTACGGAATTGCTTACACATATGAGACTACTACTCCCTTCATTGCATGATTCTTCCTAAATTAGACATAGGTGATCATGCTATGTATAATTTAGGAGTAACTATGCAATGCTTGGACTAATCGACTCATATGATGTTCGGTGTTTCATTCAGTTCATAGAAATCTCTCTTAGGTGCAAAAATTACGAAAAAGTCTAAAGTGTGCAAGGCGATAGGGAGGAAGGTAACGTATATAGTAGTTATAGTTTAGGCTCTAAATGCAACCTAGTTCTCTATAACCAATGCTCTGATACAAATCTGTAACACCCCCAAAATATCGCAGCGGAAGATTGTGTCATTGGGGTGCTACTTCTTAATACAAAGTACAAGTTATAGAAAACGACCTCTAAATGAGACGTTTTGAAAAGTTACCATTCGATTAATGAAATCAGAGTTACAAACAATGAGGTCCCAAAGTATAATATATAAATATTTACAAAATGTTTCGAATGGTAAATACGAATGTATAAAGTCTTCAAAACATGTCGTGCGACTCTATGCTTCAAACTCTAGATATCGCCTTAAAGCCTGAGATAAACATGCTAAAAAGTGTCAACACAAAGGTTGGTGAGTTCATAGAGTTGTTTAACATGCAAAGCCTTTAAAGAATGTTCACACAGCAAAGGCATTGTAAATCCACTCAGTTCCAAGTTCTGCCCATACAAAACTTGCAACCTGTGTGTTTACAACCCACTGCTAAAATATAGTATGTCAATCATGTATGCATGTATCATAGTAGTAAAAAGTATAAATGTCACCACAAGGGTCTTCCAACAACTTAATTTGGGATTGATTCGTGCTAAACCGTCAAGTTTTCTCACACAAGCCGGCCACTTGTGAATGGCCGACCGTAAGAAACTTAAAACAGTTCAGACACAGAATGCAATGAAGATCAGGAGAGTATAGTGTTTCCCCAGGTCGTTATGTCCCAACGAGCCGTGCGAGAATAATCAAACGTGTAGTGATCGAGAAGATTTGAACGGATAAGGAGATATGATTGATTATACTAAGGAAAAAGTTTATAAACTACAGGGGCTTAAATTCAAATTAAAGGAAATTAAAAGGATAAACTATATTAAATAAACGCTATCACTATTTTTAAACTGATGTTTTTTATTTTTCTTTCTTTTACAAATTTAAATTAAAAAACTACGTGACGTACAAAACAAAATGTAAAACTGGAACAATATTAATCCTAGAAATATGAAAATGATATTTTTACAATCCTAATGATAAAAGAAAATTTTTATAAAAAGAAAATTATTTTTATAACTATTTAATTAATTATTATTAATTAAAAACTATTTTTACTTATTAAATAATAGCCTAAAATACAAGAAAATATGAAATAAAGCTAGAAAAATGAAATTATGACTTGGAAAAATCTAAAATAACAAAAGAGAATTTTCAAAACTATTTTTATATTTTTCTGATTATTTTTCTATTTTTTATGAATTTTAAAATATTTAAAACTAATTAAATTACTAAAAATTACAAATTAAACTATGAAAAATCTGGAAAAATATTTTTTTAACTTTTTATATTTATCTTAACCTAGGAAAAACGAAAAATTATTTTTTTGAACTTTTTCTGAATTAATTGTATTAAAAGCTAATTAAAATGACCTAAAAACTGTTTTTAATTAAGAAAAATAGCAAACTGACCTAGAAAAATATGAAAAATTCAGGAAAACTCTAAAATAATATACTGAATCTAAGAAAAATAGAAAAACATGGGCTTGTGTGTAGAAAAATGAAACTGCAATACAAGTGCTTATGTAATAAGTACTTGAAATAAGCACAAGGTTCAAACTGAGCACCAAACCTTCACAGAAGCTATAATAAGCTAAGGGGGTGTTTGATTGCCTCTTAATAAAATGGGTAAGCACTGAGTGCTAAATCGTACAGCATGCTTCATGTTTGACTAGGAAAAAAAAGTACCACTGAATGTATTAGATGTCACTGACCGATTCCACCAAATATTCCCCCTAAACCATTCAGTGATTGAAATTCTAGCCTTATAGTACATTTTTTTTCACGTGTTTCTTTATTGTAAATCATTTTTAATTCCAAAGTTTCTATCTTTATTTATACATTGCCTTATTGTTGTGTTTCTTTTTTCCAATAGTATATAATTATATATATAGTATTTCTTTTTTCCAATAGTATATAATTATATATATAGTATTCGCTTATTATTGAGATGTGTACATGCTTTGTTTTCCTTTTAATTGATTATATTAGACTTTTTTTTTCTTTTTGTTTAAGAATTTGGTTTTTGTATTTTAATAGTGCATAAGAAGAAAAAAAAAGCTAATTGTGACCTTTTAATAACTATCAAAATAATTACCATAGTAAAGGTTAAAATTGTAATTTTATTCATTCAGAATGCAATTCAGATTGGTTATCAAACAGTCAGAACCAAATCCTACAGAGCTTTTGAATAATTCAGAGATCTAAATCATTCAGTACTAAATCATTATATTCTATCAAACAGCCCCTAAGAGTACTTAAAAACAACAAATTACAACAAGCTTAGACCACTGAAATGCAAAATGCTAATGATTTGATTATTTGAGCACTTATGCTAAAAACAGTGTGAGGGTACTACTTTGTGGCTAATGCAACTGCTTATTAATAAGCTGTAACAGAAAACCAAAGGTTGGAATCTAAAATAGACCTGGCTAGCTACCTTCAAACCAAAAACCAGACCTAGTTAAGCTCTATTGAGCTTGGGACAAGCCCTGCAATAAGCTGAGAAAACTCAGCTTTGACTGAGTTTTGTGAACAGGGCATATAAGCCCTGTTTGACAAGCTTATTTGAAGCTTTTACAAAATTACTAAAATTATGCAAAAATCATTATAAGAAACTTATCCAGCTGAACTTTTAAAGTCCTAAGTTTCACTTGAATTGACCAAAAACTGAGTCAATGAAAAATCATCTTATTTAGGCTCAAACTGACTTTTGCAAGTTTTTGACTTTTGACAGTTGTGAGAAGGTTGACTTTATTGAACTTTGATTCAATCTATTGAACTGAAATTGATGTTTTAAGGAGAATTAAACCTGATGCAAGCTATTTCTATGTAATCTAAACACAAAACAAGTTTTTGGTTTCACTAAATTACAACAGTTAAGCTTATAAGACAGATTTTAGAAGGTTTGACTTTGGTTGTTCTAATGCTCCAATAACTGACTCCAATAAGTCTAATTACTTATATTGAGACTGAGTATGCAACTGTCAAGTTCAAACAAAGACTCAATCCCAAATGTACACACTGATCTAAACAACCTTTTTGAAACTGATTAGCATTTTTAAACTGAGTAAACTACTGAATTGGTATAATCCAAGGCTTAATATGACTTTAGTTACCCTAATTACAACTAAGTGAACAAGTTTAAGCCATTAATGATCACAGATACAAACACAAACACAATATGTAAACTGAGTTAAAAAATGGAAATGAGATATAAACTTACAAGTGCCCAAGCTATGATTGCAGCTTAAACCAGACCATACACTACTATTCTAAGCTAATTCCAACCCAAATCCATCTCTGCAACAACCAATTCCAAACTTATACCCATTTTGCTTCCTTAGTTGACTTTCGTTGACTTTTTAGCAACTTTGATTGAAACTGTTTCTAAAGCTTACCAAAAGCTATATTGAGCTTAGATAAGCTTGTTTGAGCTTAAATGAAGCTTATTGAAGCTTGAACATAAGAGATGGAAATTGAATTTTCAAACAGTGAACAAGAACATATGAAACTTAAGTGAAACTTTGATTTAAGGTTCAAAACGAATTACATTAACTAAACAACTTAGTTTTAATACCATGAAGCTTGAAATTACAAATTTGAAAGCTAATTAAGACATTTGAAGATAAAACGACATACATAAATTTAAAAAACTAACTACTGCCTTCTTCCTTCTCTCTTTCTTCCTTTTTATACACCAATACAGTTCCTCTCTCTCCTCTGAGTGTATCCCAGATGAAATCTTGGCCATTGGATGTCTAGGATTTATTTTGGCCGTTTGATCATTTTGGCGGGAAAAGCCAATTTGACCTGTAGGGCTCTGAAACTGTTACTAGGGGGGTGGCATTTATTGTGGTGTGTTGGGTTGGTGAATATGATGATGAGGGGGAGGGAAAGATGATGGGAGAGTGCCTGAGTTGCAGGCAACTTGGTGGGGAAGAGGATAAAGGTGGGCGGGTAAAGTGGTTTGACTGGATATTTGACCAAGGGTTCAAAATAGGGTAATGACAGGGGGGTCAAAATGCTAAATGGCAGGGGATCAATTCTATTTTGACAAGGCATGGTTTAATATTGATAAGGACCTTTCTTGTAATTCTGCCAAACTAGAGGGACCAAACCTGTAATTTCTCCAAAGTTGTCACAAGGACCAAAACTGACAAGTTCCAATAGTAAAAGGACCAGTTTTGACATTTTCAAATTTCCAGGGACTAAACTTGATATTTTTCAAAGTTTAGGGACTTAAATTGTAATTTTGCAATTTTAAATCTCAAGGACCAATTTTGACAACTTAAGAATCCCTAGGGACTTAAAATGATATTTTTCTTTATTTTGATTTACCAGGGACTGTTTTTGACAACTTTTGAAACTTGGGGGACTAAAACTGCCAATTATGCAAACTTGATACGTTTTTCACCAGATTTTGATATTTTTGCATTTAAAACACATAAAACACTTATTTGTGATATTTTTATCATTTTGATGCATTTCTGAGTGTTTTCAGATGTTTTTGCAGTTTAATTGGTACAAAAATGATGAGTATTTAGACACTCATCAATCCCCCACACTAAGATATTGCTAGTCCCTAGCAATGTTTTGAGAATAATTAATGGATTTCATCTCTTTACCAAAAGCCATTACTTCTGGAGTAGCCAAATGTTTCAGTTCAAGTAAGAACCTTGGTACACCGATAACCAAATGATTTTGAGCAAATCACCAGCTTCCAACGGATTTGATTTGTCTTTACCAGAAGCCGTTTGCTTCTGGACTAGCCAACTCTTAGATAAAATATCTTTGGTGAGCTGATTACCAATTATGGTTTTTCCACTGCCTTTACCACAAGCCATAAACTTGCGGGCTAGCCAACTCTTCACTTTTAAGGATATGGTGAGCTGAATACCATACAATTTTGGGCAAATTGCAAGCCGTCAACGGATTTGAGATATCTTTACCAAGAGCCGTTTGCTTCTGGATTAGCCAATCCTTTTGTTTATTAGACATGGCGGACTGATAACCATAAGATGAGTAAGTGCAAAACACTTACTCCAAAAAAAAATTTTGGCCAAAATTGGGGGAATTAGGCGGTATAATTACATGATAAAATTCGTGAGAATTCCCCCCCACACTAGAAATGAATATTGCCCTCAATATTCAAAGTACCGGCGATTATGCCGAAACATAGAACGTAAAAGGGAAATACTACGGCCATTATTTAGCAAGATTTTTTTTTTTTTAAACTCTTATATATATACACAACATGTGGGGCAACTCCCCCACACTAGGGTGGTACACACGGGTGAAAACCCAGGTTTAGCTACTTTTTTTGATTCCCGAGTCGCTAGCCTGACTCGATCCCCGCATTCAGTTGTTCATGGGGAAAATAATGTGGAAAACCAATCTCGATCGGACTTTCGTTCACAATGTTAATAAACATATGAACATCAGAAAGTTCCACACCGACGAGATACAAACCGCGGTATTGTTAATAGTAGAAACTATAAGGGATGATACCGGGGTCAAAGATGGTGTCCTCATTCCCGAAAGAGAAAAGGGAAAGAGCAACCACACCATCTGTGAAGAATGGAATAAAGATGTGCATGAGAATGCATGTCCATTCCTCATCAGTAAGAAGCAAATCACCATTTTTGACATTTTTAAGCTTAAACTTGAAGCTTATATGGTGATTGTCAATAAGATGTCCGGGAGGGAGGGTGGGAAACGGTTCTTCAATCAACAGATTTTCTAGAAAAAGTGTGTCTCCCTCCGAATCAAAGTAAGTATTATCAATTCCTGTTGGAATTGACTCATCACTAAGAAAGGCATCGACTTCATTCCAAAAGTTGTCATCTTCCTCATCAGGAGTGAGAGAAGGGATGGAAGAGTCGGGAATAATAAGACTAGGAGATGATGGAACATTTTTGAGCAATTCTTCAATGGGAAGAATGTCTCCCATTGGATCACAAACATCATCATCCAATTCAGATGAAACTGAAGAGAGTTTGGTTTCATCCACAGAGTTAACAAACTCGATACGATAAACTGATTCCGGAGGTGGGACAAGTGGTGTGCTCTTAGAGCTAGCAATTTCTACCACTTCTGATAAAGTCTCCGATTCTAGATCATCATCATCAAGAACACTCTTGACTTTCCTGGTACAACTTTCAAACCATTTGTTTGAACCAGGGTTGATTTTCAAAGCTTTTAACTCAGCACGTTTTTGATGACTCCTCTTAACCGTGAAATTTGAGAGTGTTGCATTGAATCTTTCAGATTTTTGATCAATTGTGGCAACACTCTGTTTGGATTGAGGTTTGGAGTCTTGGTTGATATTCAACGTGAGTTCTTCATTGTCAACCCGTATGGTCAACTCTTCAGCAAACACATCAATCAGAGCACGACTCGTTCTCAAGAAAGCTCTCCCTAAGATGAGGGGAACTCTAGGATCTGCATCAAAGTCTACTACAACAAAGTCAGTAGGAAAGTGAAACTTTCCTACTTTCATCACGACATCCTCGGCTATCCCAAGTGGACGCGTTATGGAATGGTCCGCTAGCTCGAGTGTCATATAAGTGGATGAAAGTTTAGGAAGAGACAGTTTCTTCCATATTGAGAGTGGCATGAGGTTAATGCTAGCGCCAAGATCGGCCAAGGCGGAGCATTGAACCATCCCCAAGAAATCACACGGGATTAAAAATCTACCGGGGTCTTCAAGCTTTTTGGGGAGCTTCTTGAGAAGGACCGTTGAGCATTGCTCATTTAGAGGGGTTTTAGCCATCTCAGATAGCTTATCTTTGTTGTTCAGTAAGCCTTTAAGCGTGGATGCAAATTTAGGCATTAGAACGAGAGCATCAACGAAGCTTATATCAAAGTGTAGCTCATTGAAGATTTGGAAAAAAATTTCCATTTGCTATTTGTTTTTGTCTTTGAGCTTCTCATCATTCATTCTTGATGGGTAAGGAAGCTGACTAGACTTTTGAGCCGGGATGGAAGTGTTTTCTGGCTCAGAATTTGCCTTCGGAACTTCGGGTTCCGGACTTAAAGCTTGGACTACCGAAGGTGGGACGTGTGCGGTACTTCGTGGGCTTGAGAATTGCACCTTGTTTGTTGTATCCTTGGTAACTTGACTCGTTGCTCCAGGTGGAGGAGGCATTGGAGTCGAAGGTCCATTGTGCGTCTTACCACTACGAGTGGTGACGGCTTTCAACTCGGCATTGGGATTAGGAATTGTATTGCTTGGGAGTCCTCCAGAAGATGATGAAGCTTGGTTCGTATTCATGTTCATGAAACTACTCATCATATTCTTCAACTCATTTGTCTGCCGAGACATTGTGGTATCAATTTCCTTTTTTAGCTCAACCCTCATGTTATTGATCTGAGTTTGCATTGAACGTATTCTTGACTCAGTAATTTTCATGAAGTCATTTGGTGGGGGAGCATGAGAAGGTTGTTGATAACTTTGCTGATTTGGAGCTTGATATGGTTGGTTGAAATTGTTCCGGTTTTGATTGAAATTTTGAGAGTTATTGAAGTTTTGTCCTTGATTCGGAACAAAGCGATTTTGATTGCCATGGTTTTGCACAGGAGGAAAACCAGGTGGTGTCATACCGCTAGGTGCACGGTGGTGAGGATCAGCTTGTGGTCGGTATTGATTGTGGTTTACAGAAGCTACGGGAGCTTGGTAAAAGGAAGCATCGGTTGCTTGACAATCATAATACGCATGTGGACCACTACAAGTTTCACACACCTTGTTTACGGCTTTGATTGGTTCCGGCTTATGAATTTCGCTTTTGATTTCCTTTACATCTTTCATCATACAACGGATGACATCCGTTAGAGCGGCTATCGGAGCGGCTAACTCAGAAGAGTTACTGGATGAAGAAGCAGGAGTGTTTGGAGTATTGACTTTGTTGCGAGAAATAGGAACTTTTGGTTTTTGCTCGCAAATCTCAATCACATCTTTAGGCTTACGATTCAAGATATTGCCACCGGCGGCTGCATTCAAAGAATCTTGATCGTTACCGTTCAACCCATTATAAAAGATATTAACTTGTTGAAGCTCCGTGAATTCATGATGGGGGCATTTCCTGAGGAGATCTTTGAATCTCTCCCATGCCTCTCCAAAGTTTTCATCGAAATTTTGACGAAATCCAGAAATTTCATTTTTAAGATTAGTCGTCTTTGATGGAGGAAAGAAATGATTGACAAACTTTTGAACAAGTTCCTCCCAAGTTTCGATGGATCGAGGGGGTTCTTTTTCCAGCCAAATTCGGGCTGTCCCCTCAAGTGAGAATGGAAATAGCATCAACTTGATGACTTTTTGTGGCACATCCTTGAAATTGATAGTTGAAGTCAACTTGTTAAACCAACGGATGTGTGCATACGGGTCTTCTCGATCAAACCCGTGGAATTGATTTGTAGACACAAGTTGGATCAAATGTGTCTTCAATTCAAAGTGATCAGAATTGATTACTGGTAAAATGATGGCATCTCCATAACCCTCGGTGGGTGCTTGGAGCATTTCCGCCATAGTTCGTTCGTCTGCCATATTGTTGTTTGAAATAGTACGAATCTCGGGTTCGACTATTTGGGCAGCACGTCTACGAGAACGTCTTCTAGGAATTTCTGCTAGATCACGAAAAGGACTCAATGATCTAGAAGAACGAGTGCGCATGCACTAGAGTTAACTCTAAGGACTCTCAGAGTTAAGGAAGGGAATTATGAAATTGGTGAAAATGGGGCAAGAAGAATCTTTTTGGGTTTTTTGGTTCTGAAAAGTAGATATAACAACAAATCCAATTAAAACAAAATCGAGGCAAAACAACAGTGAACTTAAACCAATAATCACAAGATGAATGGCTTCTTTGAAAAATGTACACCAATCACAAGGACACAAAGGCAAGTTTTAAATCTTTGGTTCGGGAACTTATTATGGTCGTACCCCCAGTTAGGTAGTACACTGCCTTGGTTTGCGGTGGTAATCTTTTATGTTGTTATTTATTAAAGAAAACGACAAATCTTTTTGTATTTTTTGATACATATATAGAAACAAAAGGAAAATATTTTTGTGTTTTATACGTTTTAAGCTGTTTTTGGGTTTTTGGATTTTTTATAAGAAAATATATATATATAGATAGATGGTATGAACAAGGAGTGATTATTCAAATCACTAATCTGCTAAACGTAAGATAATTAGCACAGCTCCCCGGCAGCGGCGCCAAAATTTGATTCGTGCTAAACCGTCAAGTTTTCTCACACAAGCCGGCCAGTTGTGAATGGCCGACCGTAAGAAACTTAAAACAGTTCTAACACAGAATGCAATGAAGATCAGGAGAGTATAGTGTTTCCCCAGGTCGTTATGTCCCAACGAGCCGTGCGAGAATAATCAAACGTGTAGTGATCGAGAAGATTTGAACGGATAAGGAGATATGATTGATTATACTAAGGAAAAAGTTTATAAACTACAGGGGCTTAAATGCAAATTAAAGGAAATTAAAAGGATAAACTATATTAAATAAACGCTATCACTATTTTTAAACTGATGTTTTTGATTTTTCTTTCTTTTACAAATTTAAATTAAAAAACTACGTGACGTACAAAACAAAATGTAAAACTGGAACAATATTAATCCTAGAAATATGAAAATGATATTTTTACAATCCTAATGATAAAAGAAAATTTTTAGAAAAAGAAAATTATTTTTATAACTATTTAATTAATTATTATTAATTAAAAACTATTTTTACTTATTAAATAATAGCCTAAAATACAAGAAAATATGAAATAAAGCTAGAAAAATGAAATTATGACTTGGAAAAATCTAAAATAACAAAAGAGAATTTTCAAAACTATTTTTATATTTTTCTGATTATTTTTCTATTTTTTATGAATTTTAAACTATTTAAAACTAATTAAATTACTAAAAATTACAAATTAAACTATGAAAAATCTGGAAAAATATTTTTTTAACTTTTTATATTTATCTTAACATAGGAAACATGAAAAATTATTTTTTTGAACTTTTTCTGAATCAATTGTATTAAAAGCTAATTAAAATGACCTAAAAACTGTTTATAATTAAGAAAAATAGCAAACTGACCTAGAAAAATATAAAAAATTCAGGAAAACTCTAAAATAATATACTGAATCTAAGAAAAATAGAAAAACATGGGCTTGTGTGTAGAAAAATGAAACTGCAATACAAGTGCTTATGTAATAAGCACTTGAAATAAGCACAAGGTTCAAACTGAGCACCAAACCTTCACAGAAGCTATAATAAGCTAAGAGTACTTAAAAACAACAAATTACAACAAGCTTAGACCACTGAAATGCAAAATGCTAATGATTTGATTATTTGAGCACTTATGCTAAAAACAGTGTGAGGGTACTACTTTGTGGCTAATGCAACTGCTTATTAATAAGCTGTAACAGAAAACCAAAGGTTGGAATCTAAAATAGACCTGGCTAGCTACCTTCAAACCAAAAACCAGACCTAGTTAAGCTCTATTGAGCTTGGGACAAGCCCTGCAATAAGCTGAGAAAACTCAGCTTTGACTGAGTTTTGTGAACAGGGCGAAGCCCTGTTTGACAAGCTTATTTGAAGCTTTTACAAAATTACTAAAATTATGCAAAAATCATTATAAGAAACTTATCCAGCTGAACTTTTAAAGTCCTAAGTTTCACTTGAATTGACCAAAAACTGAGTCAATGAAAAATCATCCTATTTAGGCTCAAACTGACTTTTGCAAGTTTTTGACTTTTGACAGTTGTGAGAAGGTTGACTTTATTGAACTTTGATTCAATCTATTGAACTGAAATTGATGTTTTAAGGAGAATTAAACCTGTTTTGCAGCGGAATGGAATTCCTGGGGGATTGACTGTCATAGCACCACAATCACAGTTATATTAAACGACCTAAAGTGTCGTTTTAAAAACACATCGTTTGATTTAATAAAACAATCAGAGTTTACAAAGTATAGGTCCCAAAAGTTTACAAAGTTTGCGGAAACATAAATATATTACAAGTCCAAACGATGGTTTTGAAATAAAGTGCCATAATATACAATGATATAAGTCGACGCCGCGACTCAAAAGGTAGGTCCCTAAACCATGTCATGACGATAATGCCTCAGTTACCTGAAAATACATTGCTAAAACGGGTCAACAATAATGTTGGTGAGAAATCATAGGTTTATGTAAATGTTTTATACGACTACGCAAGTATAGATCAGGCATGACAATCATGTCACGTAAAAATGTTACAGGCATGACAATTATGTCACGTAAAAATGTTACAGGCATGGCAATTATGTCACGTAAAAATGTTACAATTGCTTAAGCGCATGATACCGAAGCTCCGACTGATGTACGCCCCAACAGAGTGTCTTGCCAAACAACTCTAATAATGTTTATGAATGAAATGCATCCGTATGACAATTGGGATTCACCAACCCGGATGGAGGCGTCACCCTCGATAGATCTATCCACTCACACACGCTTCTAGGAAATTAACGGCTCATACATTTGAAATGGGGACTTTTAACTGGCAACGTTGTAACTCAAGCAATGTAAATGAATTTAATATACTTGGTATCGCAATAAAAATGTTGTGCAATGTATTCTCCCCCGTAGGTTTGAATTAATGTAAAAACTTGTAAAACGGGGCTATGAAAACTCACTTGATAAACTGGTATGATGACAAGAGTGAGTACACTGAGGTATAGCGGAATGCTTTAATCGGGACCTATTACGAATGATATGATATGTAATGAGTTGCAATGTAATGTTATGCATGCATTTCGTATGTTATTTATACCATTTGCGAGTTTTGAAAAATAATACTTATCGTCGAAAAATACTCTTTTGACGTCTTGACCCTTCAAAAATTACTTTACAAGTATTTACGTCAAAATGTCATCCTACAATGGTTTTGTAATGATTTATTGTGAAATTTTCACTTTTCGTCGTAAAACAAAGTCGTCGGAAATTTCATAAAAGGGACAAAAATGGCTTTGAAAAACTAGTCGTAAAATGGTGTACGTTGATCGTTAGGAAACGAACTCGACGGTTTTGGAAAGTTTGTATCGAAATCTAAAAGTTTCAGTTCAGGAGTTTTCGACATAAAGGTCTCGATCATAAAGATAATAAGGGCTAAAGATGGTGGTTTTGTCTAATTGTTGTGTAAAAAGTGAGTTTCGGCCAATTTTAAGCATCCGTAAATAATTTATTAAAACTCCGCTATACAAACGGTTGGTCGTTTTGAAAAATATGCTCGGTGATCTTGATTTTATTAGAAGACATTTCGTTCCAAAAAGTTCCACATCAAGGTTAAAAACAGCCTCCAACATGGTCGTTTCAGCTACCGTAACACTTGTATCGTAAAAATAATATAGTTTTTCAGAAAATAATAGTTACGGCAATTTTATGAAAACGTGCATATCTTTGTCGTTTCAAATCCGTTTTCTACGTATAATACGTCCTTAGCTTCGTATCGAAGTATACTAATAGATTTTTGACAAGTCGAAATAATTTGTGAAGCTTAAGGCTCGTTTTTGACTCGAATTAACCAAAAACATGTTGCTGAAATTTCTGAAAATTATATATTTCGTCGTCAAACTTTAAAAATTCATAACTTCTTCGTTATAACTCCGTTTTAATCCGTTCAAGCGGCCACGGATTCGTTTTAAAGTATATTTTCTAAATATCAAGGCCAAAAAGTCGTGCCTACTGTCGGATTTTCCAGAAAATCAAAACAAGGACAGAACATATTTTATACGTATCGAAAATAGTTTTTCTCGTACTAAACCTATTCTAATCCCTTCAAATCAACTCCAAAGCTAATCTAATCCTACCATACACCTTCTTAGGGTGTCATGGGTTCCTAAACATCATCAAGACCAAAATATACCAAGGGGATAATTATAGGATGACCATATATATATATAACTCTAAAAATCATGAAAAATGGTATAAACAACACAAGTCTTGCATGCTTGTTCCAAAAATGAAGAGATGAATATAAAATGAAAAGGAAACATGAAAAATGTAAATGATATGCTTACAAGTACTATGATGAGGTGATAAGAACCAAGGTTAAACCTAAACACTCTTGGTTTTTATTGCAAAACCTTAATGAAAGTGTTATCTAGATTGTGAATACTTGAGCTTGTAAAAATTTTGTGGATTCCTTCTTATCTCCCTTATATGGCCGGTTGTAGGAGAGAAAGAACAAAAGAGAGAAAAACTTTACTCTTGAATGTTTTGAGATGAAATGAATGAAAATGAAAGAGTTTGAGTATTAGTCTAGATAAGTAGGAAAAAATGTTACCAACTTTGATCTACCCTTCCCTATGGCCGGTTTTTATGGGATATTTGTCAACAATATCTTTTTTTTTTTTTTTTTTTTATATAATGTATATGTATAAAATGTGTAAGTCAAATGTAAGTGTATTTGAGATAAATGGTAACTTGTATACATTTGTGAAACTATAGTAGTTTTAGTTAAAATAAATTTTAATGGACCAAAGTAAATTATATTAAGATCATAAAAATTGTAAAAATATTTTTCTTGCATAATTTGAGTGATAATATAATTATCGTGTAGTTTTTAAGAAAAGTGTCGTAATAATATAAATTCAACGATTTATTATACAAAATAAATTTAAAACACTAGGTAAACTAAAAATATAGTTTTTATAAACTAAATGTAAGTATAAAAATATATCGGGATCATTTTTGGAAGTAGCGGATTAAATGTTCAAAATAATAACTCACGCGATAACGTTTATTTAATATAAAATTTACGCGTTTAAGGTGAAATGTAAAATCATGAATGAACTAATATGATGCAAATGATGTTAATAAAATGTAGACTAAACTTAGTCCATATGAAATGTTCGTGATGATATGATCATGAATTCGCCGCTAAACCTTTAAGGTTACGCGAATTTGGAACACGTAAACCTAGTTTACGATAAATGTTGAAATTGTAAGGCATGAATTGTTTCGAGAAATGACCTGAAATTGCGAGTTGTCACATTCGCCCATCCAAAAAGGAATTCAGTCCCTGAATTCAGTTCGTGTTAGTCTATCAAATTTTTGAGTTTATGATGAATGTCGAGGAGAGAAGACATGGAGAAGTGTCGTTACGGTTATCGGTGATTGAGAGTGTATAAAACATCATAGTAAAGAAAATATCGGATGAATTTCTCATGAGTAACACTTCGACTTGAAATACGTGAAGATTTTGCTTGCACTAAGATTTATAATTAACTGCTCCCAACATAACATGACCCCTCCAGAATTAGACATAGTTAGCTAGGCTATGTATAACTAAGGAACGATGATGTGACGTTCGGTTTAGTTGTTATAACTCTCGATGCTTACAAGGATTTAAACCGTGTAGATAAAACGGTCGATAAAGTAAAAAGAAGTAAAATTCTCGAAAGTAATAACAAAGCGGAAAGAAAATAAGTACGATAGATGAGAATATTTTACAACGAGAGGTTTATCAAAAGTAGTACATCTTAAGTTATAAAGATTCGAATACGATGGAAGACATAAACTTAGTACGACATAATACATAAGGAAAATAAGACTGTTAGTTTCCGAACTTCTTCAGTCCTCCGCGTTGTTGAAATCCTTTTGAGCTTCTCCTCCTTCTAACATGTATACTTTCTCAAGAGCACCTTCAACTTGTTGATCTTGGTTTTGGGGACATTGGCTCCAATAGTGTCCTTGCTCCCCACATTCGAAACATGTCATTATAGTTTTACCTCTACAATCCCTGGCGAGGTGTCCTAATTTTTGGCACTGGCGGCGCTTGGCAGGGCAAAGACCTGAGTGATGAAACTTACATCTAGTACATAGTGGGTGTGTTCCAGCATATCCTTTTCCTTTGCAGTCCTTAGCAAGGTGTCCCACTTTTTGACAGATAAAGCATATACCACATGGACCATCATGATGTAGCGTGCATTGATGACATCGTGGTAAGTTTCCAGTATAAGTTCTTTCCTTTGTTGGTGCAGCAACATAAACCCTGGCGGCTTCTTGTCTTCTATTCTGTTGTTGGTGATGGTTAGTGCTACGGCTTTGGTTGTTGTTGTTATAACCTCCCTGGTCATTTTCCCATTTCCTTTTGTTGTTGTTGGTTTGATTGTTGTCGTTGGTGCGGTTATTATTGTTGTTGATGGTATGATTGTTGTTATTGTTGTGCTGGTTATTGTTGATAATCTTTTCCCTTTTCACAACCTGAGCCATGAGTATTTGAGTAATACGGGTAGATTCTTCAATTGTTTGTGGATCGAAAGAAGTTACATCTCCTTGGATATTTTGTGAAAGTCCTCCAATGAAATTTTTCAATAGTTTCTCATTGTCCGAAACCATAGCTGGACAAAGAACAGTCAACTCTTGAAACCTTTTGATGTAAGCAAGTCTCGCAGTTTCAGCAGCAGTTGCGGCCTCGGTAATAGCAGCTACTGTCGCTCGTTCTTTTTCAATTCTTAATGCCTCTGCTACACTATCCCTTACCAACTTTTGAATAGCCGCTTGAGTCATTTCAGGTGTAGCTTTCTTCGGTGCCATATCTTCTTCAAAACAAGAGGAAATGTGAGACGTAACAAAATCCGATGTTAATAATAAACGCTCCAAAGAAATGTGATAAGAATGATAAGTTTGAGGTTATTTTTCAAAATGATCGACGGGTTCCAAAAAGATGGGTTATGAGGTGTTGTAAGTGCTTCAAATGTATAATGGTTTAGTGACTTAATGTGTGAATAAAGTGTAACTCGACATGTTAGTGGTGAAACAAAAGAGTGAGCGTGACTTCGCCCTATTTAAAGGTTCATCTCGGCATTCGACGTTATCGGTGATGAGTCGATTGATGTGGAAATTGTGATAGGGACTGACAAGGAATTCTCCACATTAGAGTATGAAGAAAGAATAATGGAATGGGCATTTAAAGGCATCCATGTGACAATCGATATGAAATGAAAGTAAATAACTCGAAAAATGTACGTATAAACCGCATGTAAAGTGAACATGCACTTATGATGAAATGATGAGATGCTATGATAATGTAGTTATAGTCTACGGTCAATGATGCAACCTAGTTCTCTATAACCGAAGCTCTGATGCCAATCTGTCACACCCCCAATTTACCTGTTTTGCAGCGGAATGGAATTCCTGGGGGATTGACTGTCATAGCACCACAATCATAGTTATATTGAACGACCTAAAGTGTCGTTTTAAAAACACATCGTTTGATTTAATAAAACAATCAGAGTTTACAAAGTATAGGTCCCAAAAGTTTACAAAGTTTGCGGAAACATAAATATATTACAAGTCCAAACGATGGTTTTGAAATAAAGTGCCATAATATACAATGATATAAGTCGACGCCGCGACTCAAAAGGTAGGTCCCTAAACCATGTCATGACGATAATGCCTCAGTTACCTGAAAATACATTGCTAAAACGGGTCAACAATAATGTTGGTGAGAAATCATAGGTTTATGTAAATGTTTTATACGACTACGCAAGTATAGATCAGGCATGACAATCATGTCACGTAAAAATGTTACAGGCATGACAATTATGTCACGTAAAAATGTTACAGGCATGACAATTATGTCACGTAAAAATGTTACAATTGCTTAAGCGCATGATACCGAAGCTCCGACTGATGTACGCCCCAACAGAGTGTCTTGCCAAACAACTCAAATAATGTTTATGAATGAAATGCATCCGTATGACAATTGGGATTCACCAACCCGGATGGAGGCGTCACCCTCGATAGATCTATCCACTCACACACGCTTCTAGGAAATTAACGGCTCATACATTTGAAATGGGGACTTTTAACTGGCAACGTTGTAACTCAAGCAATGTAAATGAATTTAATATACTTGGTATCGCAATAAAAATGTTGTGCAATGTATTCTCCCCCGTAGGTTTGAAATAATGTAAAAACTTGTAAAACGGGGCTATGAAAACTCACTTGATAAACTGGTATGATGACAAGAGTGAGTACACTGAGGTATAGCGGAATGCTTTAATCGGGACCTATTACGAATGATATGATATGTAATGAGTTGCAATGTAATGTTATGCATGCATTTCGTATGTTATTTATACCATTTGCGAGTTTTGAAAAATAATACTTATCGTCGAAAAATACTCTTTTGACGTCTTGACCCTTCAAAAATTACTTTACAAGTATTTACGTCAAAATGTCATCCTACAATGGTTTTGTAATGATTTATTGTGAAATTTTCACTTTTCGTCGTAAAACAAAGTCGTCGGAAATTTCATAAAAGGGACAAAAATGGCTTTGAAAAACTAGTCGTAAAATGGTGTACGTTGATCGTTAGGAAACGAACTCGACGGTTTTGGAAAGTTTGTATCGAAATCTAAAAGTTTCAGTTCAGGAGTTTTCGACATAAAGGTCTCGATCATAAAGATAATAAGGGCTAAAGATGGTGGTTTTGTCTAATTGTTGTGTAAAAAGTGAGTTTCGGCCAATTTTAAGCATCCGTAAATAATTTATTAAAACTCCGCTATACAAACGGTTGGTCGTTTTGAAAAATATGCTCGGTGATCTTGATTTTATTAGAAGACATTTCGTTCCAAAAAGTTCCACATCAAGGTTAAAAACAGCCTCCAACATGGTCGTTTCAGCTACCGTAACACTTGTATCGTAAAAATAATATAGTTTTTCAGAAAATAATAGTTACGGCAATTTTATGAAAACGTGCATATCTTTGTCGTTTCAAATCCGTTTTCTACGTATAATACGTCCTTAGCTTCGTATCGAAGTATACTAATAGATTTTTGACAAGTCGAAATAATTTGTGAAGCTTAAGGCTCGTTTTTGACTCGAATTAACCAAAAACATGTTGCTGAAATTTCTGAAAATTATATATTTTGTCGTCAAACTTTAAAAATTCATAACTTCTTCGTTATAACTCCGTTTTAATCCGTTCAAGCGGCCACGGATTCGTTTTAAAGTATATTTTCTAAATATCAAGGCCAAAAATTCGTGCCTACTGTCGGATTTTCCAGAAAATCAAAACAAGGACAGAACATATTTTATACGTATCGAAAATAGTTTTTCTCGTACTAAACCTATTCTAATCCCTTCAAATCAACTCCAAAGCTAATCTAATCCTACCATACACCTTCTTAGGGTGTCATGGGTTCCTAAACATCATCAAGACCAAAATATACCAAGGGGATAATTATAGGATGACCATATATATATATAACTCTAAAAATCATGAAAAATGGTATAAACAACACAAGTCTTGCATGCTTGTTCCAAAAATGAAGAGATGAATATAAAATGAAAAGGAAACATGAAAAATGTAAATGATATGCTTACAAGTACTATGATGAGGTGATAAGAACCAAGGTTAAACCTAAACACTCTTGGTTTTTATTGCAAAACCTTAATGAAAGTGTTATCTAGATTGTGAATACTTGAGCTTGTAAAAATTTTGTGGATTCCTTCTTATCTCCCTTATATGGCCGGTTGTAGGAGAGAAAGAACAAAAGAGAGAAAAACTTTACTCTTGAATGTTTTGAGATGAAATGAATGAAAATGAAAGAGTTTGAGTATTAGTCTAGATAAGTAGGAAAAAATGTTACCAACTTTGATCTACCCTTCCCTATGGCCGGTTTTTATGGGATATTTGTCAACAATATCTTTTTTTTTTTTTTTTTTTATATAATGTATATGTATAAAATGTGTAAGTCAAATGTAAGTGTATTTGAGATAAATGGTAACTTGTATACATTTGTGAAACTATAGTAGTTTTAGTTAAAATAAATTTTAATGGACCAAAGTAAATTATATTAAGATCATAAAAATTGTAAAAATATTTTTCTTGCATAATTTGAGTGATAATATAATTATCGTGTAGTTTTTAAGAAAAGTGTCGTAATAATATAAATTCAACGATTTATTATACAAAATAAATTTAAAACACTAGGTAAACTAAAAATATAGTTTTTATAAACTAAATGTAAGTATAAAAATATATCGGGATCATTTTTGGAAGTAGCGGATTAAATGTTCAAAATAATAACTCACGCGATAACGTTTATTTAATATAAAATTTACGCGTTTAAGGTGAAATGTAAAATCATGAATGAACTAATATGATGCAAATGATGTTAATAAAATGTAGACTAAACTTAGTCCATATGAAATGTTCGTGATGATATGATCATGAATTCGCCGCTAAACCTTTAAGGTTACGCGAATTTGGAACACGTAAACCTAGTTTACGATAAATGTTGAAATTGTAAGGCATGAATTGTTTCGAGAAATGACCTGAAATTGCGAGTTGTCACACTATGTAATCTAAACACAAAACAAGTTTTTGGTTTCACTAAATTACAACAGTTAAGCTTATAAGACAGATTTTAGAAGGTTTGACTTTGGTTGTTCTAATGCTCCAATAACTGACTCCAATAAGTCTAATTACTTATATTGAGACTGAGTATGCAACTGTCAAGTTCAAACAAAGACTCAATCCCAAATGTACACACTGATCCAAACACCCTTTTTGAAACTGATTAGCATTTTTAAACTGAGTAAACTACTGAACTGGTATAATCCAAGGCTTAATATGACTTTAGTTACCCTAATTACAACTAAGTGAACAAGTTTAAGCCATTAATGATCACAGATACAAAGACAAACACAATATGTAAACTGAGTTAAAAAATGGAAATGAGATATAAACTTACAAGTGCCCAAGCTATGATTGCAGCTTAAACCAGACCATACACTACTATTCTAAGCTAATTCCAACCCAAATCCATCTCTGCAACAACCAATTCCAAACTTATACCCATTTTGCTTCCTTAGTTGACTTTCGTTGACTTTTTAGCAACTTTGATTGAAACTGTTTCTAAAGCTTACCAAAAGCTATATTGAGCTTAGATAAGCTTGTTTGAGCTTAAATGAAGCTTATTGAAGCTTGAACATAAGAGATGGAAATTGAATTTTCAAACAGTGAACAAGAACATATGAAACTTAAGTGAAACTTTGATTTAAGGTTCAAAATGAATTACATTAACTAAACAACTTAGTTTTAATACCATGAAGCTTGAAATTACAACTTTGAAAGCTAATTAAGACATTTGAAGATAAAACGACATACATAAATTTAAAAAACTAACTACTGCCTTCTTCCTTCTCTCTTTCTTCCTTTTTATACACCAATACAGTTCCTCTCTCTCCTATGAGTGTATCCCAGATGAAATCTTGGCCATTGGATGTCTAGGATTTATTTTGGCCGTTTGATCATTTTGGCGGGAAAAGCCAATTTGACTTGTAGGGCTCTGAAACTGTAACTAGGGGGTGAAATTTATTGTGGTGTGTTGGGTTGGTGAATATGATGATGAGGGGGAGGGAAAGGTGATGGGAGAGTGCTTGAGTTGCAGGCAACTTGGTGGGGAAGAGGATAAAGGTGGGCGGGTAAAGTGGTTTGACTGGATATTTGACCAAGGGTTCAAAATAGGGTAATGACAGGGGGTCAAAATGCTAAATGGCAGGGGATCAATTCTATTTTGACAAGGCATGGTTTAATATTGATAAGGACCTTTCTTGTAATTCTGCCAAACTAGAGGGACCAAACCTGTAATTTCTCCAAAGTTGTCACAAGGACCAAAACTGACAAGTTCCAATAGTACAAGGACCAGTTTTGACATTTTCAAATTTCCAGGGACTAAACTTGACATTTTTCAAAGTTTAGGGACTTAAATTGTAATTTTGCAATTTTAAATCTCAAGGACCAATTTTGACAACTTAATAATCCCTAGGGACTTAAAATGATATTTTTCTTTATTTTTATTTACCAGGGACTGTTTTTGACAACTTTTGAAACTTGGGGGACTAAAACTGCCAATTATGCAAACTTGATACGTTTTTCACCAGATTTTGATATTTTTGCATTTAAAACACATAAAACACTTATTTGTGATATTTTTATCATTTTGATGCATTTCTGAGTGTTTTCAGATGTTTTTGCAGTTTAATTGGTACAAAAATGATGAGTATTTAGACACTCATCAGGGATGTATCTAATTTAATAGCCTTCCAACAACTTAATTTGGAGCCACTAAATTAATGGTCATCCAACAACTTAATTTGGAGCCACTTGTGTATGTATCTAATTTAATAGCCTTCCAACAACTTAATTTGGAGCCACTAAATTAATGGTCATCCAACAACTTAATTTGGAGCCACTGAATTGCACGTACTGGGAGCCTCTTCCCAAAGATTAATGGTCATCCAACAACTTAATTTGGAGCCACTAAGTTGAATAACGCAATTAAGTATAATGCACTCAAGAATAACGCAAATAAGTATAATGCAATCATTTATAATGAAATCAAGTATAATGTTTTGAGTATTTATACAAGTAAAAGCAAGTAGTTGAGCATGTATCTCCCCCAAAGAGTTTGTAAACCAAGTATTAAAAGAGTAGGGGCTATGACTCACGGTAATTCTTAAAAGTTTAGAGTACTTGTGAAAGTAAATGAAAATAGTTTAGCATGTATCTCCCCCAAAGAGTTTATAAAGTAATTAAACGAGTAAAAAGTGGGGCTACGAACTCACGGTAATCCTTACAAGTTTAAAGTATTTATGAAAGTAAATGAAAATAGTTTGAGCATGTATCTCCCCCAAAAGTAATTCAAAACGTATAAAAGTAGGGGCTATGAAACTCACCTTAATAAATGATATCACAACGTATAACGGAATCGATGGATAAGCCTGGAAGTCTCTACGTATAACCTAGAATATGATGTCAACTCTTAGGTTTGGAATAAAGCCTAAGAAAACATGAACGAGCCTATATATGCCATTATATTGATCATGACGTAGTATTTGTATGTTTGTTTATAGAAATGGTTTTAGTTTGTATATCTCGTACTACCGTTCGGGCAATCATAATTCAGAGGTCATGCAGTAAAAGTTCGAGGAGCTAGGACACTTTAAATCGTAAATCCAGCAACTCGTCGATCCGTTTACCCAAATGAACCCCTCACATGAAGTTCCCTAGTGTTGTAGTGCTCAGTACGTAAAACATGTATTTTTGATTACTTGATTATATGATATATTAAGAGTTTATAAATACAATAAATAAACTAACAAAATTTAGAAGTATTTAAATAATTTTGAGTTATATATATACTTACCTTAAAATAGAATGCTTGAGTATTATGGAAAAATAAAATATTAACGGAGCTTCGATGTAGAATTTGCAATCTTCGAAAACCTACGGCTATTAGAAGATTATAACAACGCCTTCTTGAGAACCCGAAGAAGAAAAGAAGATTATAACGATGTCTTTTTGGAGACTTGAAGATATTTGAAGATTATAACGACTCTTTCTTGAAAACTTCCAAGAACGAAGATCAAACGCTAGTTTTCTTCAAGAACACATGAATGTTCTTACAAGATCTATAAGAAATGCCTTTAGGTTTAGGACTTTAGATGTTAAGAAGGGGTGGTGCAAGAAAAATGAAGTGATTTAGCTTGGTATTTATAGGCTAGAGATTATGGTTAACTATATATTGGGTTAAAAACTAACCATGGTTAAGTTTACACATGTAATGATATCAAGAAAGTATGCTTAGGATTTTGACACCAACATGATGACTCCCCTCCCTAATTTCGTTCATGATAAGATAGGATGACTTTGGTGGATAGTTTTTGTATTATCTTGGTTACGGAGTGAGTTTTGGTTCCGTTAAATGCTAACCGAAGCCATAAAACGTAAAACCGGGTATCGTAAAAATATGAAATTTGTAGGAATGATGAAACTCATCATTATAATCCATATAAAAACATAAAATAGGTGATAAGTCTTATTGGGTGCAAAAACGCTGCTTAAAGCTGGAAATACGGGTCAAAAACGCTTAATTCGCAGTTTATAGGAAAAGAACGAAATTTCAGGGAAACGACCGTGAATTTATTTAGAGTAGACTAAAATTAGTCTAAAAGTGATATGAGATGTCAAACTTTGGTTTTCGTCGTACGCGGGATAACTTAACAGTTATTCGTGAAGTTTAAAAGTTACGCGAGTTTAAGCAAAAATGTAGAACGTACAAGGTTAATTTCTTTATGGTCAAAGGAGGAGGGAAATATGTTTGAATTTTCCAAAAATGTAAAAGTTTCTAAAAATCTTAGGAAATACAGTGCATGATCGTTAAGTCTGGATGTAAGTAGAATTGTTTAAAACGTAAGTTTAGTTTCGTACTGCGCTGGGCTTATTTGGTAACATAAAAACAAATCTTAAAAATTCTTAAATTCATCATGAGTGATCCAAAAATTAATCTTATGCGGGGAAAATTTTCAGAGGCGGTTTTCGTTATGCGCGGGATGTTGAAATGGTGTTCCGATCAAAATGAAACTTTAAGACGATGTTTTCTTAATAACTTTTGCGAAAATGATCTAACGATTGTCGAAATCTCAGGTCATTACTAAAGTAATTTATCCTACGAGAATGTGAAATAAAAATTTTACGGGATGAATAGTGAAAAGTGATTAGTAACAATGAATAGTAAAAATAAATAGTGACCCGAAAATGCGAATTGTTACAACTTAAGTGACGTTATCTTTATAAAAGAGCGAGGCTAACATAAAGATTCACCATTTGACTTGATAGCATACACATACAGTGACTATTCAAGAGTTAGCTTGGATAGAAAGTCTACTTCAGGAGGATGTCAATTTTTGGGCTATAGACTTATCTCATGGCAATATAAGAAGCAAAATCTGGTGGCCAATTCCACAACTGAAGCAGAGTATGTGGCTATTTCTAGTTGATGTGGTCAAGTGCTTTGGATTAAGAACCAATTGCTGGATTATTGGTACACATTTTTGCATACTAAAATCTTCATTGATAATAACAGTGCAATATGCATTATTAAAAATCCTGTTTTGCATTCTAAAATAAAACATATTGAGATTAGACATCACTTTATTAGAGATTGTAATGAAAAGAAACTAATTCAAATGGTTAAAATCCATACTGATAAGAATGTTGCGGATCTACTTACAAAAGCTTTTGATGTGGGTAGGTTTTAATATTTGATTGCCAGTATTGGAATGTTAAATCTCAAAATGTTTGATCTTACTATATTTTTGTAAAGTTTTGTATGGATTTTGTACTGTTATCATAATCAAAAAGTAATTCTACTGCCAAGTTTTCAAAGTGCTGCTTGTGTACTTATTACTGCTGAAATCTGCTGCTAGTAGAATATCCAGTTGCTAAGTTTCAATCTATGTTGTGATTATTGTGGAATGTTGTTAGCTTATGTTTTTGTGGTTTTGGACTACTATTTTGTAGAATAAGTAAAGGGAGATTGATTGATTTTATGATAATTTGTAGTATGTACTGCTACTACAAAACTTACTGCTGCTAGGCAAAAAGTTAGTGCCGCTGGGCCAAAGTTACTACTGCTTGAAAAATGCTGCTAGGTTTGAAAATGCAGGGACGAAATCGTAACATTTGGTGTATAAATCCATAATTGGGTCATTCAATCGGATTTGTGCACTCAAAACTATCTCGATCATAAACCCTAACACTCTTTTTAACATCAAAACTGATAATTCTCAATTCCCACACCCCAATTCACGATGTCGACCAGATCTTTTGCCGAAAATCACAACTTGGTGGCTATGCTTGCTAAACCCTTACCATAATCTGAAGGATTTACTGAAATCGTTGATTTTCTTAATGCTTTCCCTATAAGGTATGCATTATCAATATCTCCTACTACATATCTTTCCGTCATTAAGCAGTTCTGGACTACTGCTAAGTCCAGAACTATTAATGGGGAAGCACAAATTCAAGCTTTTGTGGATAATTAGGAGGTAGTCATCGCTGAGCCATCCGTTAAAAGTTCCTTGGAACTAGCAGATGACAATGGTGTTGATTATCTCCCAACTCCTCAAACTTTTGAAGGTTTGGAAAAGATGTGGTATGAGAAACCAAAAAATGCTTTAAAATTTTACAAAAGGCTATTCTCATCCCCAATGGAAATTTTTAATGCATACCATCTTGCATTGTATTAACCCTAAAACAACTGACAGGAATGCGTTTAGTACTAATATAGCTTCTGCTATTGTGTACTTGATCAGGGACAGTCTTTAAATTTTTCTAAAATGATTTTAGATGGTATGATTAAAAACTGTGATGATTCAAGCAATAATTATTTGTATCAAAGGTTTGTTCAAAATTTTTGGCATCAACAAACACAGGATGAAGGTGTAGCAATCCCAGCTGTTACCCAACCCACATCTACCATTTTACCATCATCCTATGAAACACAAAGAAAAACCTATAAACGTAGGAAATCACAAAAGGGTGCTAAGCTACCTCATGCTAGCACTGGTATGGCTGCAGATGAGGCTGTCACAAAAGGGCAGAGTGACATGTTGGAGAGGGCTGCCACTACTGCTTCTAGCTTAGCAGTAGAGCAGGACAGTGGTAACATCAGGAAGACCCAAACCAAGGCAACATCAGAAGTGTTAGGTTCTCGGGAACCTACTGCATATGATGGAAACCCTAGCCAAATGGAAAATATGGGGGGATCAGATGCTCAAACCGGGTTTGAGACTGGGTTTACATCCTATAATTCACATATCAGGGAAGGTAACACATCCCGAAATGATGAGGATAGACTTGATAATGAGGAATTGATAGACCACAATGTACAATATGAAAATTCTTGTGATCCACCTCTTGAGCTAGGTAACACAAGCCGAAGTGGTGAGGATAGTATGGGAGTCATAAAGGAATTGATGGATAAATGTGCACAACTGTCAAAAGCAGTTCTTGGCCTCCAAACTCTTACAACAACTCAAGGTGCTAAAATTAAGATCTTGAAGAAGAGGGTTAGATATTTGGAATGCATTCAGAGGTCACGAACTCATACATTCATAAGGTTAAAGAGGGTTGCTACTCAACACAGGGTGAGTTCCCCTGATGAGCCAAGTTTGGGGGAGGATGCTCCCAAACAAGGGAGGAAAGATGATATGACAAATTCAGAGGAGGCTCAGGAGAATGAGGGTGCACGATTGGATAATTTTGATGTGGATATGCATGATGAAAGAGAGCAGGATCAAGTAGTTAAGACTACCAAAGTGACAGGAGAAAGTACTGTTGTAGGGGAGGAAACTACTGCTAGCATTGAAGAACCTGCTGCTAGTACAATTTTATCTATTGCTGGACCTGCTGCTACTTTAAAAGACTCTACTGCTATTCCTACTCTTGTTACAGAAGAAGTTTATGATGATAGAGGATAGCAGCTGAAAATGAAGCAAGTGCCTGAAAATCAACAAGTATTGGAGCAATAGAGGATAGCAGCTGAAAATGAAGCAAGGACTTTAGAATTGTTGGCTAAATGAGATGAAGAAAGGGTTTTTTCTTGCAAAAGTTTTGCGTGCTCCAATGTAGAACCGTCTACCAATTCTTGACCTTCATCAGGGTAGGGAGTTTGATTGACAAGTGTGGAGAACCATTCATACTCTTCGGTTTTATCATCATCTAGCCATGTTACGACTCCAGGCTGAGTCGTCTTCTTCTTCTTTTTGGAAGGCCTTGAGGATGATACTGGTTTATGCACTTGTATGGGTGAGGTGGGTTGTTGTCGGGGCTCAAGGACCTCTTCATCGTCACCACCCGTATACTCAAAGTAATCACCTGTTTTATGAGTCAGGGGTGGTAACTCGGAATCGTCCCGAGGCTTATCAGTAGAAGACCGAGGTGGAGGAGACTTTTGTTGAGAAAAAGTCCGTGGTGGAGGAGGTGGCATAGAAGTAGATTTACCAGACTGCTTCTGACGTTTAGGTGCAGAGTCTTTATCCTTATCATCGTCATCTCTTGGCCGTTTGGGTTGATCGGCTGACTCCTTGCATGATGAACTGAGTTGAAAAGCAAGTAGACCTTCGAAAAATTTAGCTTCATCCGAAGTAAACGTTCCAGATCGCTTTGACATTTGCATCACTAGTTTAGCGATTAACTCAGATTCAGAGAGATCAGCTTCTTTGGCCATTGTATGTTTAACCAATGCTACGATGTTAGGGGTGAGTTGTCTGGAAAATATTTCTCTAGTCACACCGAGGACAGTGTCGAGAAGAAACTTGTGAGTATGATCTCTTGCTGTTTTCTCCAGTTCCTTTTGGACTTTAGGAACGATATCCTGAAGGTACTTGTTAGTGTAACCTTCGATCATTTCGTTCAGTTCCTCTTTACGATGACTCTTCATGAACCTCTGAACAAATTCCCTTTCTTTCTCCATCTTGTCTTTCTCATCATTTAAGTACTGAATTTGGTCAGCAAACCAATTCAGTTTTCTGTAAAGTATGTCCTTCTTTCTGACTTGTTGGACAGCTTTCACAATCTTTTGATGAGTCTGAGAAATCCAAGATTTAGGTGGTTTCTTCACTGATTTGGATGATGATCTGGTTGACTTCGTTGATGGTGGTGGTGATGAATGAGACGAAGAATCCGATGATGAGGAGACCTGAGGAGACTTCATGTCCTTAGGAGTTTCTGAGGTTTTCTCCTTTGAGTGTGTTGGACTGTCTAGAAGAAACTTTGTATAGTCATCCTCGTCATCCTTAGACTTTTCTTTCTCAGTTACCTGTTTCTCAAAATCATACACAATAGTGTCCTCCACAGGCTTTTGTAGTTGCACAAGAGTGGTAGCACCAGATCCCTTATCGGGTCGATTAACCGCATCAGGATCTGGAGAGGAGTGGACAGCACCACTTGATCCTCCGGGGCCACCCATTTGATCTTTAGCAAATGCTTCAGCCTTTTGACGATGTTGGACAATTTTGAACTTCTTCCTGTATGATTTATCTAGTTGCTCTTCTTCTGCTTCATCAGAGCTTTCATCATGTGACACAAGTGCAGGAGTCTTTTCATTTCCTTTAATAGTTTGAGGACTTGGGGGTTTTGGTACTGAGGGATTTTCATCCTTTGCAGTTTCAGAGTATGTGATCTCTTCATCTGTGTCAGTAGCCTCAGAGTCCTCGTCCTTGAGCTGTCTTTGCGGTTCAAGTGAAAGGATCGGAGTGGCTTCCTGAGAAGGAACTTTCTTCTTAGGGGTGGATTTCCTCTTTGGAATAGGTTTCTTCTTTGGAACATTCCTTTGACTATCTGTACTTGTGACACTTCCAGCACTTCCTTTTCTGGTTCTCCTTACAGGTGTTCCAGAAGATTTTTCGTCGAGATGACCAACTTTGCCTTGTCTGACTGCTTCCAGATACCTTTTGTACGATTCGAGCTTTCTGACATCTTCAGTTAGAAGGAAATCTGGCAGCACAGCACCTTGTTTCTTTGTAGACGTTTCCTTGATTCTAACAGATAGAATAGGTTCCGTCAACATGTCGTGATTGTCGGGGTCATTGAGCCTCTTGGGAATGTCAGGATGAAGTCCAAGTGCTCTCTGGATCAACAATTTAGTATATCTGATGTAGGGAATCTTTGAGCCAAGTTTGTTGAGAAATGACATCATGTCATCCCAAATAAGAGCTTCGATAGCGATGTGTTTCTTGTTGACCAATGCCCAGAATATTTGCAGTTCCATGAGCTTAGGGTGCTCATATCCGCTGTCACGACCAGAAACAGACTTGGTGATGATCATGTAGAGAGTTCTCCAGGGTTGAGGAATACTCTTAAGCTCTACGTGAGAATGCTTGTTGATTACTCCTGTAGCCTCGTCATAACCGATATCGATTAAGAATTGGAAAGTGATCTCTTCAGCAGGTGAGGCATATAGTTTGGTTGGATCGACTTCAGGAATTAGGAGAACAGCCCTTAAGTCTGCAGGTGTAATGGTGACTTGTTTGTTATTCAGATTTACCGTCACAGCAGTTTGTCCTTTGACCCTTTCCATAGTGTTCCAGAACTGTTGGATGTAGATCTCAGGGACAGTTGCAGAGTGAGTAAGCATGTTCTGATACGGATGAGTCCTCATAATGTCAATAGCAATTAAACACGAAGATTCAGAGCAAGTGAGGGTGTCAAAGTCAACATGGAGATTATTCTTTCCTATCTTCATTGGATAGCCATGAGGATAGATATCAGCAATGGAGAGAACTTCAGGTGCATCCACATTCATTTGTTCAGCCATGTCGTGATCTGAAATAACATTAGCCAAAAGAACCAACATATCGAAAGACATAATGTTAGTCAACAGAAGGTCTTATTGTCTAGTTATTGAATGTACAGTGATAATGATTGTTACGAGTCCTAAGTCACTTGTATGTTCAATAGTTCAATGATGTCGTGAAATGTTTCGTGAGTTAGTTAACTTTAAGTTTTAAAGTTTATTTTATCACTTATTGTTCACAACATATCAGATGATTTAAGTTTATTAGTGACATTTTTGGATTCGTGATGATATGATTAGTTTATTTACAAGTTTGTACAAGTAACAATTCATCATGAAGGTCAATCCAGGGATAAGCGTAGTTTTGGCAAAGTTATGCGTAGACAGGAATGATATATGCTTAGGCGCAAACTTACGCGTAGAATCCTATCTTACGCGTAAGAAGTGTTACGCGTAGGAAAAGGAGACCTTATGCGTAGAGCTTTTGCGTAGGCATATATTAACCTTACGCGTAAGGCTACTCGTAAGAGTTGACCTTATGCGTAGAGGTCACTGTTTACGCATATCCTTCACAGGATACGCGTAGTCCATTGTAGAACCTTACGCGTAGAAGTTATGCGTAGGATTATTCTTACGCGTAACATGACTACGCGTAGGGTAATCCTTATGCGTAGAATTGCAAATGACCTTGATTCTAAATTTTAAGCGTAGCAGAGCCTGAAATAAGTTTATCAAATCATCAAAGTTAACACAGAACATCATTTTATCACAGATCAAAACATACTAGCTCATTATAACAGTTACGCGTAGAGCACATACGCGTAGTCTAAAACCCTAAATCTACGCGTATGAGTTTTAGCCATAGATTATGCACTAAACTTTTTCTGGTATGTAAAAGACATGTTGTGAGTATGTAAGCCAAGTTGTAACACTTAATTTGTTGAGAATAAAAAATACCCAAAGTTTATGAGCTTTAAACCCTAGTTTCGAATTGATGACCAATTCGTGTTTCTGGGTGGCTATAAACTTAGAAAATTATCAATTTAACAACGCAAGAGCATATCCCAACTATCTTTTTAACCAAAACACTTCTCATTCAAAAATACCCAATTAGACCTAAGAACCCTAATGTTTGAAAGTTATCAATTCGTGTATCTGGGCATGTTTGGGTAATGAACATGTGTTTATAGATGTAAAAGGAACATTTTGACACAATCTTATTAACCACAAACGTCCATTCTTGATTTAGTGTTCATGCACTTACGCGTAGGACACTAAATCAAGCATAGATCAAGATTTGACCGTTGGATTTGTATCAAAATCAAAACCTATGTTTAAAAACATGTTGAGATCATAAAACCACTTACAAATCGTTGATCCAATGCACGGATTTGTTAAACAATTTCTACGCGTAGGATCTTTTTAGGTGTTGGTAATAAATGTGAGGATTAGGTTAGGTGGAGGTGTTTTTATTAAAAGTAACTTTAAGCTTTTGGCAGTTTTAGTCCCTCCACCTTTTCCATTTTCATCCAAAGCTTTTTAACTTCCATTTTTGGTTACCAAACGAAGATTTTAGGAAAGAAACATGACGACACTCCCCCCCGACTTGAGAAAATAATGAAAGGTTGTTAATTTAAGTCCGAGGAGTGTCTTTGAATCAGAAAATGTACCACCATTTGTAAAAGAATCAACCGAGATATGATAACATGCAAGTACACAAAATGTTTTGAAACAGTTAATAGCTTATTTTCTCCCCCTCAACACTTGATCGGAAAAATACTGAATTTTGAAAGATAAAAGTGTTGACTGAAGAGATGTACTTGCCATGTTGAAAGAAAGATAGATTAGGAGAATATTTTTGTTGATTTATCGGATTTTATATTATTGTATTTTGTTTTTGAAATTTTATTTACAAGAGATGTTTTGGTGTTTGACAGGTTTTTAAGACTGTTTTAAGAGGTCATCCAATTCCTCTTGAGTCAAACACCTCATACCAATTCGGTGGACCAACTCATTAAACCTAGCGGGAGGCAAGGCTTTGGTGAGCAGATCTGCCAATTGGTATTCAGTACCCACAAAGAATAATTCAACGGTACCCTGTTCCACGTGGTCCTTGATGAAATGATAGCGTAGATCGATGTGCTTTGATTTCGAGTGCTGAACTGAGTTGCACGAGATTGCAATGGCACTCCAATTGTCGCAGTACATCGGGATTCTGTCAAATACGTAACCATAGTCTTTGAGTTGTGTTCTCATCCAAATGACTTGAGCACAACACGCGGACATGGCTACATATTCTGCTTCGGTTGATGACAGCGATGTACAATCCTGCTTCTTTGATTGCCAAGACACCAGTTTATCACCAAGAAATTGTAGAGCTCCTGAAGTACTTTTTCTTGAGTCTAAGCATCCTGCGTGGTCAGCGTCTGAAAAAGCGATTAGTTCAAAACCAGAATCCTTCGGATACCAGATCCCCAAATTAATGGTTCCCTTGATGTATCGGAGGATTCTTTTAGCCTCAGAGAGGTGGGTTTCAGTTTGTCGCGACTGATAGCGGGAGCATAGATAAACGGCAAAGACAATATCAGGTCTGCTAGCTGTTAGATACATGAGGGACCCAATAATACTTCGGTATTTGGTAGGGTCCACTAATTTCCCATGTAGATCAGCGTCTAACTTCTTGGTATGAGTCATTGGTGTGGCATAAGTATCACAGGTTTTCATTCCAAATTTGTTTAACAATTCAAGGGCATATTTGGACTGACTCAAGAAAATACCACGGGGTGATTGATGAACTTGCAATCCTAGAAAGAATGTAAGTTCACCCATCATGGACATTTCAAAATTTTTCTTCATTAGTTTTGCAAAAGCGATTGAAAACTTTTTATGTGTAGACCCAAAGATGATGTCATCCACGTAAATTTGAACAATTAAGATATGTGCCCCGTGATATTGTATAAAAAGAGTTGGGTCAACCGAGCCTTTGGTGAAATTATTGGCAATGAGGAAAGATGATAGCTTATCGTACCATGCCCGAGGGGCTTGTTTGAGACCATAAAGAGCTTTGTTCAGTTTGTAGACATGGTTCGGGAACTCAGGATCAACGAATCCATCTGGTTGGCTGACATAGACCGTTTCTTTAAGTTGCCCATTGAGAAACGCCGTTTTGACATCCATCTGATAGACCGTCATGTTCATATGAGCCGCGAACGCGAGAAATATCCGAACAGCCTCAAGACGAGCAACCGGAGCAAAAGATTCTTCAAAGTCTATTCCTTCTTCCTGACGATAACCCTTAGCAACTAGCCGTGACTTGTTTCGGATAACATTCCCTTCAGCATCCAATTTTTTTTTCCAAATCCATTTTAAACCAATGACGTAGACTCCTGTTGGTCTTTCAACCAGTTCCCATACTTCAAGACGTTTGAATTGGTTGAGTTCTTCTTGCATGGATTCAATCCAGTTGTCTTTTGTCATTGCGTCTTTAATGTTTTTAGGTTCAGATTGGCAGACAGTGAGTGCATAAATGCAGTGTTCACCATCTGAGTGAAGACGTTGTCTCGTAACGACTGGTTGATTCGGGTTGCCAATAATATTAGCCAGAGGATGGTCTTTAGTCCATCTATGTGTAGAGGGTTGATGTTGGTATACATTGTGCAGATTCTGAGGATTCAAATGGTTTGTTGAAGATTCCGCAACATCTGGTGCAGCAGTCTCATTAGCAAACGGGTTGAAGAACGCATTTGGATCAAAATCTGCAGGTGGGGGTACTTCATTCAGAATATCATCAGCTGGTTCATCATTGTTGGAAGCGGTGTGTTCAACTGTTGTGTTGGAGTCAACTGGTGTAGGTGCATCTTCAACAGTAGTTGTTGTAGCAGGTGTATCAGGTATAAGAATATTATCAGGTTGTGCAGCGGAAACAACGGGTACACCAGGAGCACGTTCATCAATATCGTCACAGAACAGAGGAGCAAATAACCTTTCCATTTGTTGACGAGTTAGCTGAGGGCTTTCTTCAGCTGATGATGGGGTTGAGGGAAGTTTAAACGGTTGTGACCGGGTTCTAAGCTGTTATACTCAGAAGCCATTTCCGTGAGTTCATCGAAATGAGCATGAATCGTTTCCATTACCTCCTTAGTTCGACGATTCCAGATTCGGAAACCTTTAGAATTGTCACAGTATCCAATAAAGACTCCAATATCAGCTTTGGCTTTGAGCTTTCCAAAATCATCACGATCATTATTCGGATAGCAAAGGGATCCAAATACATGAAAGTGTTTGAGGTTCGGTTTATAGTTGTGGACAAGCTCGAAAGGTGTTTTGTTGTGGCGTTTTGTGATCATAGAACGGTTTTGAGTATAGCATGCAGTAGATACAGCTTCTGCCCATAAGTAATCTGGAAGTTTAGCATTGATTAACATTGTTCTTGCAGCTTCCACTAAAGTTCGGTTTCGTCTTTCAACAACTCCGTTTTGTTCAGGTGTACGTGCAATAGATGTTTGATGCTGAATTCCTACTTTCTCATAAAATTCACGAAGGGTTTTGTTAACAAATTCAGTTCCTTTGTCTGTTCTGATTATTCGGACGGTGTTGCGGAGCTGAACCTGTATTTTTTTGAGAAAGGTGATGATCATTTGTGGAGCTTGGTCTTTGCTACGAAGGAAGTAGACCCAAGTCCATCGTGAGTAGTCATCAACAATTACTAAGATGTAGCGTTTGCCATTGATCGTTTGCACGCGCATCGGGCCACACAAATCCATGTGAAGAAGATGTAGCACATGCTGAGAGCTGTGTTCCATCTTTGAAGGAAAATGAGCATGAGTGCTTTTCCCTTGTTCACAGGCTGAGCAAAGGTGATCTTTTGAATACCGGAATCGTGGGAGTCCTTCAACTAGTTTGTGTCGAGCAAGGTTGGTGATGGTTTGAAAGTTTAGATGTGAGAGACGACGGTGCCATAGCCAGGATTTTGTTGATGTTGCCTTAGAAAGTAAGCAGATGGGAGAGGAAGCAACCATGTCTTGCATAGAGATAGTGTAGAGACTAGAATTACGCGAGCCAGACATAAGGTCATTTCCTTGTAGATCACGAATGAAACAAGTTTTCTCCCTGAAAGCAACCTCCAAATTCCATCACAAAATTGACCTACTGAAAACAGATTGTGACCGAGGCCTTCCACATAGTAAACCCTGCTGATTTCGATGTTCCCATTAACATAATCTCCGTAGCCCATGATGGCTGCGAAGTGATCGTTCCCGAATCTGACAGTGCCAATGAACTTTGCAATAAAGTTTGATAACAGTTTAAGGTTGCCTGTCATGTGTCGGGAACATCCGCTATCAACAATCCAGAGAATGATCTGTATCACCTGCATTACACACAGACGACACAGATGGAATAGAAGTAGATGTGGAACCCGAAATGTTAGAGGGTTCCGAAGCAGGTATGTTAGACATACACACATTGAGAATTTTAGGCATCCACTTAAATCCTAGTGTGTTATATATCCATTTCTGCCATCTGTAACTACTCTTTGCTTTAGTCTTAGTGAAAGCACTAGGTGGTACTACATTCTTAGGAGGTGAAGCGGGAGCTACTGTGATAGCACTGGTTGCCTTAGAATCTAAAGAAGGTGGTTTACCAAGCACAGACTTAGAATGATTAGTGGGCCTAGAGGTATTCCGATTCTTAGGATTCCGTAATCGAGAGATTATAGCTTTAGCAACACATTTGTCATGACAATCAGAATTCATACTCTTTCGACAAATAACACAAGGTGCATCAGACTGAATATCAAAAGTGCTTAACGGTTTAGCATTCGTTACATCACTATTTCTATTACATTTGCCAGACGTAACATCTATAGTGGAAGCAACATGATTTTCATTCAGAGTCCTAGGGTGTTCTTCTACTTTAGCATTCCTTATTGATCTTTTCTTAGGTCTCAACTTCCTATTCTTCGATTGAGTGCTCCTAGGCTGTGAAGTGCGGACGTTTGGAAAAGATGCAACTATTCCTGTTTCAGTAGAGTGAAACACATTAGCAACTTGTGATTTGGCAGTGGGAATTCTAGGTTCACGATTACTAAGTGTGACTGGTGCTAATCTCTTAATCACAGTGGGCGGAAGTTGTTCATACTTTCCTAACATTTCCCGTAACTTAGAGATGGTGTGAATCAGATCTTGATTTTCAGAACGAATATTACCAGCAAAATTCATGACTTCTCTAGTGTGAGCAAGATAGTGATCAAGTTCGTTTGATGCTTCAAGTCGAGTCTTTTTGAGTAAATCAAATATGACACCATATTCCTGTTTAACTTTTAAAAGTTCTTGTTCATATTTTGAGATTTGACTTTTCAAAGACACGTTTTGATCATCCAGTTGCTCAATTTTAGGATCAGAAGATTTTGCACGCAACTGAGCGATTTTCTTTTGAAAACTGAGTTGATGGTTGTGAATATCTTTTTCACACCAATGAAGACGACGTTTTGCATTGTAGATTTCCGTGTGTAATCGTTTATTTTCAGCTTTTAAAGACTCGATCTGAAGCACATTATCGGTGTTCTCAACAGTAACAACAGTTTCAACAATATTAGCAGAGATATGATCAGATGCATATGGCAACGAATAGAATAGCACAACATTATGGATATCAGCACAGATAACATCTTCCAAGAGTCGATCAACATCTTTTCTCAACAGTTTCTTTTTGCGTTTTGTGTTAGAAATAGATGTTTCTGTTTTCTCGAAAACGTTTTTCATTACCCCAAGTTCCTTATGAAAATCCTTTTCCCAGGCAATTGCACAACTTTTCAAGTTTTTAACATTAGGTAAAATATTTTTCTGAAAAATGTCTCTTTGTTCTCGCGCCAGAGGCGATTGAAAATGTTCAACTTTGATTTCAGATCGATATTCTATCTCATGTTGTAAAATTTTGAGGTCAGCCATGAAAATGTCAAAATATCGAAGAATTTTTCGATTTTCAGGTTGTGAGTTTACTTCACTAATGGAAGGTAAAGGACCATAAGTTTGTGCAAAGTCTGTTTTGGGATTAACAATAGAAGACTCAGGTGTTTTGATGATAACCCTGGGTGTGTTTGAAGAATCCGTTGGTGTGACGAAAGTGACCGCGTTTTTATAATTAAAAGGTTTGTTGTAAACAACGGTTTTTAATTTAGATCGACTCTCGTCTTCTGCATCTAATTCCTCTTGACGATGATATTCAACAACACTCATGACAGTATTATCAATTTTGTATTCTGCACTGGAAACTTCAGGAGTTGGTTTGAATGTTTTTAGTGAAAGCTTAGGTTTGTAATCAGCTAGATTTTTTCCATGTCCATTTGGATTGGGTTTTAAGGTAAACTTTTCAATAGCTGTTACTGATTCACCATGTTTGTAAACAACAGTTTTAAACTCTTTAAGTTTGTTTTGCAAACCGAGAATTTCTGCAAGAAGGTCATCTACCCGATTCGTTGAATGCTTTTTGTATGCGGAGAACTGTTTTTGACAATTTAACAACTCAGCCTTAGCTTTTTGATTTTCCAAGGTGAGAGCGTTAATTTTCTTTTTATGTTCATGTTTCAGTTGTTCTAATTCGGACAACAAAGCATTCTTCGAGGCGGCTAGATCACGCATCTGTCTCTCTAAATATTTTTCGTTTTGATGAGATTTTGCAAAAGCGGCTTCAAAACCTTTTACACGGTTTTCTTGAGTTTTGAAAAAGTTGAGTTGCATTTGTAAACATTCAAAATCCTTGGTTAACAGTGCATTTTAACTTTTTAAGGACTGATTTAATGCATAACATTCCTCCATTTTGATTTTATGGTCTTGAATTAACCGAGCAAAATCCGGATGAGGCAACAGATCATCTTGTTCAACGTGAGTCTCAACATGATCATTCTTTAGATCCTCAAGTACGACCACGGAGTCAATTGGATTATCAAAGGAAACCAGAAGGTCATCTTGATCGTCAAATGTAACTACAGGGTTAACTTGAAAATCATCAGAAAGAGATGTAGAAGACTCATTTTGAACAGTCTGATCCGTGCCGGATTCAGATATTGGCGGAGATATTAGTTCAGATATGATGATGGTTTGTTCGGGTACCTGAGACAAGCCATCAGTGTCATACACTGGGCCTGTATCACTCATGTGCAGCTCATGCATATTAGCCATCAACATAATAGCTGCATTAGCCTGCAAGTCCTCCATATCATCATCTGAGTCTGCATCTGCCATAAAGCTCTGTTCTTTGTCTGTGAGAGATCCACCAGCTTCATCCTTAAGAGCCAAAAGTAAGGCCTCTTTGAAATAAGCACTGCCCCTAGTCCTTGGCTTTGGGCATGCATTAGCCAGGTGTCCCTTCTCATTGCAGTTGTAGCATCTAAGACCATTTAACCGATTCTGAGCATTTCCCTGTTCCACCACTTGAGCTCTGTTGTTATTCCTACCCACAGCATTAAACCCTTGACCACCGCCCATCTGACGACCATAATCACGATTCTGAACTTCAACACGTCCATTGTTCACAACAGCTTGAGTCCGTGTGTTAGATGAGGAACGAATACGATTGTTGGATTTGTTGGTGTAACGGCCAAAAGCATTAGCAATCATCACAAATCCTTGTTGCAATGCTTCGAACGGATCTGTTTCCTCAGTCGCTTCACTGACATATGCTTGAGCATTGTTGCTGTATGGAACCAATTGATTTTGTTGAGGTTGTGACTGTGAAGGTGTGTTTGAAGCAGTTGGTTGAGTTGCTGGTTGAGAGGGATAATTCTGTTGAGCATACAAGCCAAGTTGTTGATTGTCCGGTTGTGACTGTTTAGCAATTTGAGCACGGAGAATCCTTTCCCGATCAACTTCCTTTTCATGAGGCTTCAAGTAATCGTACAACAATCCATAAGTAGAATGATGCATATTCTTCGCTTGACGGAGAAAAATGACATACTTCTCCCATTCTGGACCAAGACTACTCAGAAACTTAGTATTCACTGCAATTCTTGGCATGATGATGTTGTGTTTATCCAAATCATTGATGATGTCTGAAAATCGATGATGATAGGACTCTAGTGTCTCTCCAGGTTCAATCATGAAGTGTTCATAAGCCAAGTAAATTTTGGATTCCAAATCCTCCTGATTGAGTACAGATCCTTCCATAAGAAGACGAATATGATCCCACATTTTTTGTGCAGTCTTTTGAGCATCAACACTACGAAGAATTGGGTTTGGTAATCCTAAGAGGATGTATTCCATTGCAAGTTCATCAGCTTCATAGTGTAGAAGTTCTGTAGGATTTAAATCTGCAACAGTAGCAATGTTGGTTTGTTCATCTCTTGGTGGAACAGCAGTTGGATCTCCGGGTACAATGACAGTAGGCATCTCAAATGGACCTTCCAAGAAAACCTTCTTTAAGAACTTTCCATGTGGCTTCTTCAGATCACAAAACCTAAAGAACCTTATCACCCATTGATCGTAGTTTCCTGGAGTGAGCATTGGAGGTCTATCAAGTGATCCAGCTTCATGAATTGATTATTGGCTGCTTAAAGCTTCACACATCTTTGCAAACCAAGTGGGTTGAATTTGAAGGCTTGGTGGTGGTTGAACCATTTGTGGTTGTGGAATTGCACCAAGTTGTGGAGTATGTTGCTGATTAAATACTTGTTGATAAATAGCTTGTTGTTGATTCCATTGTTGATGTTGTGGAGTTAATTGTTGTTGTTGTTGATGATTATAAGTGTGAGGGAAATAGTTAGAGTATGGTGGTTGAGACATGATGATAAACTTGTGTGGTAAAAAATGGATATTTGTAGTCGAATGAACCTTTGTTGATGAAGTGTCCTTAGGCGTAGAAAAGACAAGAACCAAGTAGCACTTATGCGTAAAAAACACCAAAAGTTACGCGTAACAATGAGGGGTTACGCGTAGGATTTAGCTTACGCGTAAGTAGGATAAAAGCACTAAAGTTAGGCGTAGACAAAAGTTAGGCGTAGAAAGTTAGGCGTAGGATTACCTTATGCGTAGACCGAAGTTTACGCGTAAAGTGAATCTTATGCGTAGAATTTCTACGCGTAAGCTTATGCTTATGCGTAATTTTAGGGTTTTTGCCCAAATGATCTTTTACACTTCACAGTGCAAAAGATATCCAAAGTCGACGTATTTTCAGACTTATCCAAGTAAGAAAACACGGAATAAACCAGAAAATTGAAGATCAAACCAAGGAAGATCTTACGCGTAATATTAGGGTTTTGATACGCGTAGGATTACTCGTAATTTTGATTTTGCCCAAATGTGTTTCTAAACCAGATTTTTGTTATGGAATAGCTTCAATAGTACCAAAAGAACACAAAAGTGTGAATTTTGATGTACCAAAACTGCTAAACGGGTTACGCGTAGAACGACACCCACGAACAAAAACAAGCTTAAAAACGTAAATCCACGCGTAAAGTTTGAAACTTTTTGCTAAAAACAAGTATTTTAACACCTCAAAACATTGAATGTAGAAGAATCTTGGATTAAAAAGTGTAAAAAACGAGTTTTTAAGATAACCAAAGATTGCGTTATCTTTACGCGTAAGACCCAAAACCAAAACTTCAAAAACAAACGAGTACACCCAACTATTTGTCGATTGATACCACTGTTAGGTCACTAGTTTTACAAACACAAGTTATAAGAGAAGAGATAAAGGCGGATGAACAAGTATCACACACACACACACGTTATACTAAAGACGGTTTAGGCGTAGAGAGTATGTGAAAAGAAAACTTGAACAACCAACCCTCAAATGAGGGTTTACAAGAGTTTATATAGGCAAGGAGCTAGGGCAACACTCCCTCTCCTTCCCTATTCCTTATTAGGCTTGGATCAAGCTTATGGGCCTTCTACATAAGCTTGACCTTAAACAAACATAAAGGCCATAATAAAGCTACCTATTACATATGAAATATAAATACTTGAAATACTGTTTAGGAGTGATTCCAACAGTTATCTCCGTAAAACGGTCGATTTTCTCCATACTTAGCTTCTTCGATTATGCTTTCTTCGTTAACATGAGGACAACTCTTGGTGAGATGTCCTCCACCGCAGCTTTCACATCCCACTTGGATGGCATGAATGGTTTCTCTGACTTTCAGCATATCTCGACTTAGATTTTCAATTTTGCTAGCGATGGCTGCAATTCCGTCAAAACTTCCCCCTTGGTTTCTTTTGCTTCCTCCATCATGCCATTTTTGGGAGTGATCAACCATTTTTTGAATGGCTTCAATTGCTAAAGTAGGAGTCATGTTTGGGACTGGTCCTTGTTGGGAATAATCCGTTACCACGGATAGTTATGGTTTATACTGTTTGGTTTAACACTAGCAGTGGAAACATATTCCCACTGCAAGTTCTTCATTACCACTGCTATCAGTTAATGATAAGTTTAAACGTGTCTTGATAAGTATAGAATAGATCTTGTGTATATTCTATTATGTTAGCTATATACTTATCTTTTAAAGGACTCTTTCTTGTATAAAAGGAGATCCTAGGTCATAGTCTTAGGTACGTATTACTTTACAATATTACCTACGAAAGCTTCAAGGTGTAACCCTAGTGATACCAAGATCACTCGTATTATTTCATTAATAATATTGGAGCTTGAGTTTTGTGTTAACTTGTGTTTACTCTCATACATCATATAATTCGTCTTCTAAGTATTACTTAAGTAAATTCCGCTCGCTTGATAATATTATACAAAATATCATTGACACAAGGAGAGTGTCTTAGATCCAACAAGTGGTATCAGAGGAAGGTTCTGTTATTTTGTTTTAGAAGATCCAAAGAATTAGCTTGACTCACTCTCTCAAGACAATGGAGATGGAAAACAATACTCTTCTTCTACATCCAGACTCCATAAGCTTAAGCTTAATGAGTTTGAGATGTGGAGGATACTGATTGAGCAATACTTCCTCATACAGGACTATGCTCTATGGGAGATCATTCAACTTGGTGATTCTTTCAAATATGTGACCACTACTTCAAAAGTTGGTGACACAGATGTTGTGAAAGTTTCTGTGCCTGAATCAAATTCTGAAAAAGCTCAAAAGAAGAATGATCTTAAAGCTAGAAGTCTATTGCTGATGACTCTTCCTAGAGACCAGATTATTGCATTAAGCAAATACAAGACTGCTAAAGAACTGTTTGAAGAGATTTGCTCAGTGTTTGGTGGTAATGATGCAACAAAGAAGACTCAGAAGACATTGTTAAAGCAAAGTTATGAAAACTTCTCTGCTTCAAGCAATGACTCACTTGATAGCATTTTTACCAAACTTCAAAAGATTGTTACACAACTAACTGTGTTTAGCATTGAGGTAGAAAATTGATTTTGAAGATGAAGGTGATACAAGTGAAGGAGCAAAAGAAGCTGAAACTCATGGAGAGCAACTTGAAGATCAAGACATTTTCCAAACTGCAACTGATTTTACCACTGATGATATTTCCACTGCAGAGCCAATTCTTGCCACTGCAAGTGAAGAATTTGATACTTTGAAGGATAATAAGGGTAAAGCAGTTATGGAAGATGTACAGCAACCTAAAGGGAAGGTTTCAAAGAAAATACAAGTTCAGATTGATCATGATGGAGAACTTGCTAAGAAGATTTCAGAAGTTTAAATTGCTGAAAGAGTTGCTGAAAAGAAAAGATTGAAAGAAATAGAAGTTGCTAGTTTTTTGGAAGCTTAAAGATTGGATAGAATGGAAGATGCTGATTCAATTTCCACTGTGTGACAACTCGTACTTTCAGGTCAATTCTCAAAACAATTCACGCTTCAATATTTCATCGTTTATCGTAAACTAGGTTTACGTGTTTCTAATTCGCGTAACCTTAATGGTTTAGCTGTGAATTCATGAACAATCATCAAGGACATTTCATATAGACTAGGTTTATTCAACATTTCATTGGCATCATTATCATCATGTTAGTTCATTCATGATTTTGCATTTCACATTAAACGCGTAATTTTCATATTAAATAAACGCTATCGCGTAAGTTATTATTTTGAACATTTAATCCGATACTTCCAAAAATTATTCCGATATATTTTTATACTTATATTTAGTTTATAAAAATACTATTATGAGTTTACCCAGTGTTTTAAATTTATTTGGTATATAAATTGTTAAATTTATATTATTACGACGTTTTTCTTAAAAACTACACGATAATTATTATTTCACTCAGATTCTGCAAGAAATGTATTTTTACAATCTTTATGACCTCAATATATTTTACTTTGATCCATTAAAATTTATTTTTAGCCAACACTACCCTAAATACTCAAATGTATATAAAAGTTACAAGTTACCTTTACTTATATTCATTTTACATACATTTACTTACACCTTTTATATACATAATAAAATAAAATAAAAAATGTATATATTATATATATTTACCCCCAAAACCGGCCAAGGGGGGGGGGGGGATGAGTCACCTATAGTGGTTAGATCTTTTCTTACATACATAGATTTACACTAAAACTTTCTTACACACAATCACAATAATTCAAGTTTCTAGTCAAGACTTTTTCTCTCTTCCTTTCTTCCTCTCAAAACCGGCCAAACCACAAGGAGCAAGAAAGAATCATCAAAAGTTTCCAAATCAAGTTTTATACAATCTAGATACACTCTTTGTTTAGGTTTTGAAATAAAAACCTAGGGTGTTTAAGTTAAATCCTTTGTTCTTGTCACCTCATCAAGTAAACTAGTAAGCATATCATATCCATTTTTCATCTTTCATATTTATTTCATAGTCATTTCATCATATTTGAGTTAACATGCAAGTCTTATGGATGTTTGTACCACTTTTTACATTGTTTTTAAGAGTTATATATATATAAGTCATCCTATAATTATTCCTTGTAATATATCACTTTTGGTGATGTCTAGGAACCCATGACACCCTAAGAAGGTGTATGGTAGGATTAGAATAGCTTCGGAGTTGTTTTGAATGGTTTAGAATAGGTTTGGCACGAGAAAATTCATTTCGACAAGTCTTAAAAAGGGTCTGTCCTTATTTTTGAAATCTGGAAAATCCGACAGTAGATAAAAAATTTTGGCCTAAATATTTAGAAAATATACTTTAAAACGAAGCCGTGGCCGCTTGAACGGATTAAAACGGAGCTATAACGAAGAAGATATGAATTTTTCAAGTTTGACGACGAAATATATTAATCCTGAAAATTTCAGCATGTTACGTATGATTTGTACGAGTAAAAAATGAGTCTTAATCGTTGTAAATTATTTCGACTTACCAAAAATATATTAGTATACTTTAATACGAAGCTAAGGACATATAATACGTAGAAAACGGATTTGTAAAGATTAAATTATACACGTTTACACAAAGTTGCCGTAACTTTATTATTTAAGAAAAACTATATTATTTCTATTAGACAAGTGTTACGGTAAACAAGTGACCATATTGAAGGCTATTTTTAACATTGACGTAGAACTTTTTATAAAGCGATGTCTTCTAGTAAAAGTAGGTTCGCCAAGCATATTTTCCAAAATGTCCAACCGTTTGTCAAGCGGAGTTACAATGAATTAAATACGGTTACTTCAACTTTGCTAAAAATCACCCTTAAGCAATATTTTGAACGCAAATGCCATACTTAACCTATATTTTTCTATATGATCGAGACCTCTAGGATGAAAACTTAAATGCTAAAACTTTGAGATAATGATACAAGCATCTCAAAACCGTTGAGTTCGTTTCCTAACGCTCGACGTACACCACTTTACGACTAGCTTTTCGAGGCCATTTTAGTCACTTTCATGAAATTCCCAACGACATTATTTTACGACCAAAAGTTAAAATTTCACAATAAATCATTAAGAAACTATTGTAGGATGTCATTTTGATGTAAATACTTGCAAAATAATTTAAGAATTGTCAAGACGTCAAAAGAGTATTTTTCGACGAAGAGTATTATTTTCAAAACTCACAAGTGGTATAAATATCATCCGAATTGCATGCATAACATTACATCATGACTTATTACATATCATATCATTCATAATAGGTCAGTTTCGAGATCACGCTACATTTCGGTGTACTCACTCTTGTCATCGTACCAATTCATCAAGTGAGTTTTCATAGCCCCGTCGTACATGTTTATAATTATTTTCAAACCTACGGGGGAGAATACATTGCACATCATTTTTATTACGCTACCAAGTATATCAAATTCATTTACATTGCTTAAGTTACCACATGCCAATTGAATGTCCCCATTATATTACATGAACCGTTAATTTCATAGAAGCGAGGGTGAGTGGATAGATCTATCGAGGGTGACTCCTCCATCCGGGTTGGTGGATCCCAACTAGTCATACGGATGCATTTCATTTAATAACATTATTGAGTTGTTTGGCAAACACTCTGTTGGGGCGAACATCATGAACAGTCTAGTTTCGGTGTCATGGACTTATAGCAATTGTAACATTTTTATGTGGCATGATCGTCATACATGGTCTATACTTGCGTAGTCGTATAAAACATTTTCATAAACCTATGATTTCTCACCAACATTATTGTTGACCGTTTTAGCAATGTATTTTCAGGTATCTAAGACATTAGCATCATGGCACGACTAAGGAACCCATATAGAGTCGCGGCGTCGACGCGTCTCATTGTATATTATGGCATTTTCAAAACATCGTTTGGTTTGTAACGAACATATTTCCGCAAACTTTATCAACTTTTGGGACCTATTTTGTAACTCTGAATGCTTTAATTAAATATCAAACGATGTGTTTTTAAACGACACTTTAGGTCGTTCAATATAACTGTGATTGTGATGCTATGACAGTCAATCCCCAGGAATTCCATTCCGCTGCAAAACAGGTAATTTGGGGGTGTGACAGATTGGTATCAGAGCTTCAGTTATAGAGAACTAGGTTGCATCATTGACCCTAGACTATAGCTACATTATCATAGCATCTCATCATTTCATCATAAGTGCATATTCACTTTTCATGCGGATTCATATACACTTTATTCGATTTATTTACTTTCATTTCACATCGGTTGTCACATAGATGTCTTCAGATTCACATCCCATTACTATATCATCGGACACTAACATGGAAGATGTCTCAGCTGAGACTAACATGGATGATGCCTTATCACCCATCACTGAAGTCTTATCTTCGATTGGCTCTACTTCAGCCTTACCACTTATTATGACTGACACTGAGACCGAACCCTTTGAAGAGGGCGAAGTCGCACCTACTCCACATGTTAGCCCTGCACATGACCCGATACACCCACCATCACCACTACTATCATCATCATCATCTTCATCATACTATCTTAGGGATCCTATACCTACACTGGACTTGCCGCTCAAAAAGCGCGCACGTTTTGACATCCCTGCATCACCCTCTACAGAGCCCGAACCACCTGTTAGGTTCGAGATAGGCGAGATCTCTAAGGCTGCTGCTGCTAGACAGCCTTCCACTGAGACATTAGGGGCTCGTATAGATAGCCAACAGGTTCAGATAGATAGGATGTTGTGACAGTTGGAGGAACTGTCATTAGATCGAGTGGAGGCCATTGAGGAGGAGGTTGAGGGCCTCGTGATAGGTAGGATTTCGATTGATGTCTCGTATCAGGGTTTAGAGACTAGGCAGTTAGAGAACAGGGAGCATATTGCTGAGTTGAGGCAGGAGATGCCTGAGTTATACGACAGAGCCGAGATGGCACAGGACGAGCTTCAGCGTCAGGCACAGGAGTTGTCATTAGCTCGTGAGAGTATTGTTACCTTACAGGGTCAGATTAACGAGTTGAGGAGTTTGGTGGATAGTTTGACTACTCAGGTTCGAGATCTACAGGATCGAGCAGGCGGAGCACCAGGAGGTGCCTAGTGTAGACTTTTATCATGTATAGTTTTGACTACTATTATCCTAGTCACGAGGTGTGTGACGTAGTTTAAAGAACTTGTTGTCTTTTGGTTGTTGTACAAACAAATATATCAAGTATTGACTCTACTATGTAGGAATGGTTTTATTATCTATGATATCGGTCCATGTAGGCCGAAATTTTCATGTATATTATCCACGTGTGTTGTGATTATATTTGTGATATTTCGTGATTGTTCCGTTGTGATTCCATTTATATTATGCATGTTGTGGTTGTGGATATATATGTGTGATGTTTGTTTCTACTTACGGGTTCTCATAATTGTTTCATCTTGTGATTTTGAAGAGTAATGGCGCCAAAGAAAGCCACACCTGAAATGACTCAAGCGGCTATTCAAAAGTTGGTGAGGGATAGCATAGCCGATGCTCTAAGGAATGAAAGGGAAACGGTGGCTGCTGAGGCCGCGGCTGCTGCCGAAGCCGCTAGGCTTGCTGCTGCTGCAGGAAATGCAGGAGGGTCCGGAGTTAGAAGCTGTTCGTATAAGGATTTCAAAAGTGGAGATCCCACAAAGTTTAGAGGTACCGAAGGGGCCACTGCCATGGTTAGATGGTTCGAGAAAATGGAGTCCGTGTTTTTGTTATGTAATTGCCCGGATGATAGCAAGGTTAAGTTTGCTACGAGTACACTACTTGATGGGGCGTTGTCGTGGTGGAACTCATACGCTCAGCCGATGGGAATGGAAAATGCTTTCAAACTCACATGGGAGCAATTCAAAGGTTTAGTAACAAAGAAGTTTTGTCCTCGTACGGAAGTGAAGAAGTTGGAGACTGAATTCTATGAACTAGTAACTATGGGGTATGATATTGATACTTACATTCGGAGGTTCCAAGAATTGGCCGTGTTATGCCCATCTATGGTGTCGGATAACGAGAAGTTACTAGAGGCTTTCATTGGGGGACTTCCCCAGATTATCCAAGGAGACGTGATTTCTTTTGATCCGCAAACGATTGAGGAATCTATTAGAGTGACTCAGAAGCTCATGGCACCAGTAGTGAAGAGAAGTAACATCAACAACACCAACCGAAACAACAACAACACCAACAACCGCTCCAATTACAACAATAACCGAACCAATTACACCAACAATAACAGCAAGAACAAAAGAAAGTGGGACGACAACAGAGGTAGAAATGCTACCCAACAACCGCCCAAGAGACAAGAGGTTGCAAAGGTCTATGTGGCAGGCCCGAAGGAAGGAAAAGGGTATTCGGGGGTTTTGCCTAAGTGTGATAGGTGTTTGAGTCATCACAAACCTGGTCGTTGTCCTGATCCATGCGAGAACTGTAAGAAAGTGGGTCATCGAACTAGGGATTGCAAGTCGCCAGCTATGGGGGAAAATCAGAAACAACAAGTGACATGTTTTGGTTGTGGAGAACGGGGACACTACAAGTCTGACTGTAAAAAGGGAAGGAACCAAGGAAATCAGAATCAAGGTGGAATGGCGCAAGGAAGAGCCTACGTCATGGGAGGTGGAGAAGCTAGGGAGGACCCGAATGTTATCACGGGTACGTTCCTTATCAATAATCGTTACGCATCAGTTTTATTTGATTCGGGAGCCGATAAAAGTTTTGTGTCCACTACATTTGCACCTTTACTCAATATCAAACCAACCACATTAGACATATCATACATCGTTGAATTAGCTAATGGTAATTTAGTTAGCATCGACACCATTGTCCGTGGTTGTACACTCAATTTTCTAAATCATCCCTTCAACATAGACCTTATGCCCGTAGAACTTGGTAGTTTCGACGTCATCATCGGCATGGATTGGTTATCCAAACATCGTGCAAGAATCATTTGTGATGAAAAAGTTGTTCATCTTCCTTACAACGGCGAAACTTTGATCATTCGTGGGGAACGAAGTGGAACTAGACTCAGTATCATATCATACATCAAAACGGAGAAGTACATAAAGAAAGGTTGTTTTGCTTTCTTAGCCCATATAACCGAGAAGAAGTCGGAGGAGAAGCGACTTGAGGATGTACCAATTGTCCGAGAATTTTCTGAAGTCTTTCCCGAAGACTTACCAGGACTTCCACCGGCACGACAAGTAGAATTTCATATTGACTTAGTGCCCGGAGCTGCACCAATTGCGCGAGCACCTTACCGTTTAGCACCATCAGAAATGCAAGAGTTGTCTAATCAGTTGCAAGAACTTCTAGACAAAGGATTCATTAGGCCAAGTTCCTCGCCTTGGGGAGCACCGGTCTTGTTTGTGAAGAAGAAAGATGGATCCTTCAGGATGTGTATAGATTATAGAGAGCTGAACAAGTTAACGGTGAAGAATCGTTACCGACTCCCCAGGATCGACGACTTGTTCGATCAATTGCAAGGCTCTAGTATTTACTCAAAGATTGACCTCAGGTCGGGTTACCATCAACTTAGAGTTCGGGAGGAGGACATTCCGAAAATAGCGTTTAGAACACGTTACGGTCATTACGAGTTTCAAGTGATGCCGTTCGGATTGACTAATGCACCTGCGGTATTCATGGATCTCATGAATAGAGTATGTAAACCGTATTTGGACAAGTTTGTGATAGTATTTATCGACGACATATTGATTTACTCAAAGAGCAAAGAAGAGCACGAAGAGCATTTAAGGACAATTTTAAGACTACTCAAGAATGAGAAGTTGTATGCCAAATTTTCGAAGTGTGATTTTTGGAATCACAAAGTGCAATTTCTTGGTCATGTCATTGATAGTCAAGGATTACAAGTTGATCCCGCAAAGATTGAAGCCGTAAAAGATTGGGCTACTCCAACAAATCCTACAGAAATCCGACAATTTCTAGGACTCGCCGGGTATTACCGAAGGTTCATCGAAGGTTTTTCAAAGATAGCTAAAGCTTTAACCAAGTTAACACAGAAAAACAAGAAGTACGAATGGGGAAAGAAACAAGAAGCTGCTTTTCAGTTGTTGAAGCAAAAGCTTTGCAGTGCGCCAATTTTGGCACTACCCGAAGGAATTGAGAACTTCGTAGTATACTGCGATGCTTCACATAAAGGGCTTGGGGCTGTTTTAATGCAAAACGAGAAGGTGATAGCGTATGCTTCTCGACAACTTAATATTCATGAGAAGAATTACACCACTCATGATCTCGAGTTAGGGGCCGTAGTTTTTGCACTCAAGATTTGGAGACACTACCTCTATGGTACAAAGTGCACAGTGTTTACGGACTACAAGAGTTTACAATATGTTCTTGATCAGAAGGAACTTAATATGAGGCAACGTCGCTGGTTGGAGTTACTCAGCGACTATGATTGTGAAATCAAGTATCACCCGGGAAAAGCCAATGTGGTGGCTGATGCTCTTAGCCGGAAAGAGAGGCCCAAACCTTTACGGGTTCGATCATTAGGAATGACGATTAGTTCACCTTTACCATCGAAAATCCACGAAGCACAGATCGAGGCACTTAAGGAGGAAAACCGACCAAGTGAAAAGCTTTATGGTATGCCCGAAAACGTAAATGGTTTTGTAAAGAGAGCAGATGGAGTATTATGTTTCAAGGATAGAATGTGGGTACCATTGTATGGCGGGATACGAGAATTGATTATGCATGAGTCGCATAAGTCAAAGTATTCTATTCACCCAGGATCTGATAAGATGTATCAGGATCTCAAGAAACTTTATTGGTGGCCGAACATGAAAGCAGAAATTGCCACGTACGTTAGCAAATGCCTTACTTGCTCTAAGGTAAAAGTCGAATATCAGAAACCTTCAGGGTTACTCCAACAACCAGAAATTCCTCAATGGAAATGGGAACGTATTACAATGGACTTTGTTACGAAACTTCCTAAGACATCGGGAGGTTACGACGCTATTTGGGTAATTGTTGATCGCCTTACCAAATCAGGCCATTTCATACCAATTAGAGAGACTTATTCCATGGAACAACTCACTAGACTTTATGTCAAAGAAATAGTCTCGAGGCACGGTGCACCAATTTCTATCATTTCCGACAGAGATAGTCGATTCACTTCAAACTTCTGGAAATCATTACAAGATTCATTTGGAACCAGATTAGAGATGAGCACAGCATATCACCCACAAACCGATGGTCAAAGTGAAAGGACAATTCAAACGTTAGAAGATATGCTGAGGGCATGTGTGATTGATTTTGGAAATGGTTGGGCTAACCATTTGCCATTGATAGAATTCTCGTACAACAATAGTTATCACACCAGTATAAAAGCGGCACTATTCGAGGCACTCTATGGTCGAAAATGCCGATCACCTGTTTGTTGGGCCGAGGTTGGAGACGCACAACTCACTGGTCCAGAAATGGTACGGGAAACAACAGAAAAAGATAGTTCAAATTCGAGATAGACTCAGAACTGCCAGAAGCCGACAAAAAAGTTACGCAGATGTTAGACACAAATCATTAGAATTTCAAGTGGGCGACAAAGTTATGTTGAAAGTATCGCCTTGGAAAGGCGTGGTACGATTTGGAAAGCGCGGGAAGTTGAACCCGAGGTACATTGGGCCATTCAAGATTTTGAGCAGAGTCGGCCCTGTAGCTTATCGACTTGATCTTCCATCAGAACTCAGTCATGTACACAACACGTTTCACGTTTCAAACCTGAAGAAATGTCTTTCGGACGAATCACTTGTTATTCCATTGGAAGAAATTCAACTCGACGATAAACTCAATTTTGTGGAGGAACCTGCAGAAATCATGGACCGCGAGGTCAAGCAGTTGAAACAAAGTCGTATTCCGATCGTGAAGGTTCGCTGGAATTCTCGAAGAGGTCCTGAGTTTACTTGGGAACGGGAAGACCAGATGCGCCTCAAATATCCTCATCTTTTCACCGACAACACCGTAGGACCCAACAAGGACTGAATTCAGGGACTGAATTCCTTTTTGGATGGGCGAATGTGACAACTCGTACTTTCAGGTCAATTCTCAAAACAATTCACGCTTCAATATTTCATCGTTTATCGTAAACTAGGTTTACGAGTTTCTAATTCGCGTAACCTTAATGGTTTAGCTGTGAATTCATGAACAATCATCAAGGACATTTCATATAGACTAGGTTTAGTCTACATTTCATTGGCATCATTATCATCATGTTAGTTCATTCATGATTTTGCATTTCACATTAAACGCGTAATTTTCATATTAAATAAACGCTATCGCGTAAGTTATTATTTTGAACATTTAATCCGATACTTCCAAAAATTATCCCGATATATTTTTATACTTATATTTAGTTTATAAAAATACTATTATGAGTTTACCCAGTGTTTTAAATTTATTTGGTATATAAATTGTTAAATTTATATTATTACGACGTTTTTCTTAAAAACTACACGATAATTATTATTTCACTCAGATTCTGCAAGAAATGTATTTTTACAATCTTTATGACCTCAATATATTTTACTTTGATCCATTAAAATTTATTTTTAGCCAACACTACCCTAAATACTCAAATGTATATAAAAGTTACAAGTTACCTTTACTTATATTCATTTTACATACATTTACTTACACCTTTTATATACATAATAAAATTAAAAAAAAAATGTATATAATATATATATTTACCCCCAAAACCGGCCAAGGGGGGGGGGGATGAGTCACCTATAGTGGTTAGATCTTTTCTTACATACATAGATTTACACTCAAACTTTCTTACACACAATCACAATAATTCAAGTTTCTAGTCAAGACTTTTTCTCTCTTCCTTTCTTCCTCTCAAAACCGGCCAAACCACAAGGAGCAAGAAAGAATCATCAAAAGTTTCCAAATCAAGTTTTATACAATCTAGATACACTCTTTGTTTAGGTTTTGAAATAAAAACCTAGGGTGTTTAAGTTAAATCCTTTGTTCTTGTCACCTCATCAAGTAAACTAGTAAGCATATCATATCCATTTTTCATCTTTCATATTTATTTCATAGTCATTTCATCATATTTGAGTTAACATGCAAGTCTTATGGATGTTTGTACCATTTTTTACATTGTTTTTAAGAGTTATATATATATAAGTCATCCTATAATTATTCCTTGTAATATATCACTTTTGGTGATGTCTAGGAACCCATGACACCCTAAGAAGGTGTATGGTAGGATTAGAATAGCTTCGGAGTTGTTTTGAATGGTTTAGAATAGGTTTGGCACGAGAAAAACTCATTTCGACAAGTCTTAAAAAGGGTCTGTCCTTATTTTTGAAATCTGGAAAATCCGACAGTAGATAAAAATTTTTGGCCTAGATATTTAGAAAATATACTTTAAAACGAAGCCGTGGCCGCTTGAACGGATTAAAACGGAGCTATAACGAAGAAGATATGAATTTTTCAAGTTTGACGACGAAATATATTAATCCTGAAAATATATTAGTATACTTTACTTTAACCCGAAATATATATTCAAGTTTTTCAAGTTTGACTTACCAAAAATATATTAGTATACTTTAATACGAAGCTAAGGACATATAATACGTAGAAAACGGATTTGTAAAGATTAAATTATACACGTTTACACAAAGTTGCCGTAACTTTATTATTTAAGAAAAACTATATTATTTCTATTAGACAAGTGTTACGGTAAACAAGTGACCATATTGAAGGCTATTTTTAACATTGACGTAGAATTTTTTATAAAGCGATGTCTTCTAGTAAAAGTAGGTTCGCCAAGCATATTTTCCAAAATGTCCAACCGTTTGTCAAGCGGAGTTACAATGAATTAAATACGGTTACTTCAACTTTGCTAAAAATCACCCTTAAGCAATATTTTGAACGCAAATGCCATACTTAACCTATATTTTTCTATATGATCGAGACCTCTAGGATGAAAACTTAAATGCTAAAACTTTGAGATAATGATACAAGCTTCTCAAAACCGTTGAGTTCGTTTCCTAACGCTCGACGTACACCATTTTACGACTAGCTTTTCGAGGCCATTTTATTCACTTTCATGAAATTCCCAACGACATTATTTTACGACGAAAAGTTAAAATTTCACAATAAATCATTAAGAAACTATTGTAGGATGTCATTTTGATGTAAATACTTGCAAAATAATTTAAGAATGGTCAAGACGTCAAAAGAGTATTTTTCGACGAAGAGTATTATTTTCAAAACTCACAAGTGGTATAAATATCATCCGAATTGCATGCATAACATTACATCATGACTTATTACATATCATATCATTCATAATAGGTCAGTTTCGAGATCACGCTACATTTCGGTGTACTCACTCTTGTCATCGTACCAATTCATCAAGTGAGTTTTCATAGCCCCGTCGTACATGTTTATAATTATTTTCAAACCTACGGGGGAGAATACATTGCACATCATTTTTATTACGCTACCAAGTATATCAAATTCATTTACATTGCTTAAGTTACCACATGCCAATTGAATGTCCCCATTATATTACATGAACCGTTAATTTCAGAGAAGCGAGGGTGAGTGGATAGATCTATCGAGGGTGACTCCTCCATCCGGGTTGGTGGATCCCAACTAGTCATACGGATGCATTTCATTTAATAACATTATTGAGTTGTTTGGCAAACACTTTGTTGGGGCGAACATCATGAACAGTCTAGTTTCGGTGTCATGGACTTATAGCAATTGTAACATTTTTATGTGGCATGATCGTCATACATGGTCTATACTTGCGTAGTCGTATAAAACATTTTCATAAACCTATGATTTCTCACCAACATTATTGTTGACCGTTTTAGCAATGTATTTTCAGGTATCTAAGACATTAGCATCATGGCACGACTAAGGAACCCATATAGAGTCGCGGCGTCGACGCGTCTCATTGTATATTATGGCATTTTCAAAACATCGTTTGGTTTGTAACGAACATATTTCCGCAAACTTTATCAACTTTTGGGACCTATTTTGTAACTCTGAATGCTTTAATTAAATATCAAACGATGTGTTTTTAAACGACACTTTAGGTCGTTCAATATAACTATGATTGTGATGCTATGACAGTCAATCCCCAGGAATTCCATTCCGCTGCAAAACAGGTAATTTGGGGGTGTGACACACTGTCCAACTTACTGTTATGAAAGAGAAAGCTCTAGAGTTTAGTTATGTTCCTACTGAAGAAGATATTCAGTTTCTGGTAGATAATAATCCAGAAATCAAGAAAAAGGCAATTGACCTTGTTGCTGATGCATCTTTAACTGAGGAACAAAGAACTGCTCAGTTGAAAGATTTCATTATGATGAAGAACAATCAAGCACTTGATAATGTAATCAGTTCAGTCAAGAAGAATCAGAAGAAACAAAGACAACCAACCAAGGCACAAATACTTGCATCTATGAAGACTTATTGTTGTCATGTTGGTAACTGGAAAAGGCATCAATTCATAGGAATGTCTGATGATCAAGTTGAAAGGGCTTACTACATAACTGTGAAACAAGATAAATCTTTTATTCCAATGGGTTCTGAAGAAGAAGAAAGAATATTTCCTAGATTGAAGAGAAAGGCCAAAGTCAGTGATTATCAAACTATTAAGAAGACTAAGGTTGATGAAGATCATACAAAGTCTACTGAGAAGGAGATTCCTACTGAGAAGTTCACTAAAGATCAAATGACTGAAATGATTGTGATTGAAGACAGAGATTTTTATCCAGAACCACTGCAAATTCGACATTCTATCATTGATTGGGAAGTTTACTCTGCTAGCAATTTTGCTCCAACATGGAAGATTACAAGGCTGGGAGGTGAAACTTCATCATTCATAACCTTTGAAGATCTTATTAAAGCTTTTGACAGAGATGATCTTAATACACTATGGAAATTAGTTCAAGAAAGGTTTAATGCTCAAGATCTCAAAGATACAAAGGAGATGCAGTTATGGGTAAATCTTAGAAGGCTTTTTTAACCAAATGCTGATGATGACTACTGGAAAACCTTATTCACATGTCTTGGTACAAAGTGGTTTTATTATGATTCATGTGATGTTCATCATGTCTCTACAGCTAATAGAGAAGACTTTTTCATGCTTGCTGAGAAAGAATATCCACTTAGAGCTGGAGCTCTTACAGTAATGTTAACCTTACACATACGAGTTAATGAAGACAATGAGAAGGTCAGAGCATTATTACAAAGGCTTCAAGATCAGTGTTCAAGAGCTATACAAAAGTTAAAAGAAAAGAAGTGAAGTGTTTGATTGAATTCCCCAAATCCTTGAAGTTAATACATATTGAAGAAAGTTATTGATTTGCAGAGAAATCATAAGTTTAGGGGAGGATTGTTGGGAATAATCCGTTACCACGGATAGTTATGGTTTATACTGCTTGGTTTAACACTAGCAGTGGAAACATATTCCCACTGCAAGTTCTTCATTACCACTGCTATCAGTTAATGATAAGGTTAAACGTGTCTTGATAAGTATAGAATAGATCTTGTGTATATTCTATTATGTTAGCTATATACTTATCTTGTAAAGGACTCCTTCTTGTATAAAAGGAGATCCTAGGTCATAGTCTTAGGTATGTATTACTTTACAATATTACCTACGAAAGCTTCAAGGTGTAACCCTAGTGATACCAAGATCACTCGTATTATTTCATTAATAATATTGGAGCTTGAGTTTTGTGTTAACTTGTGTTTACTCTCATACATCATATAATTCGTCTTCTAAGTATTACTTAAGTAAATTCCGCTTGCTTGATAATATTATACAAAATATCATTGACACAAGGAGAGTGTCTTAGATCCAACAGTCCTTGATAGTCCAACATCTGTCTTGTAGTCACGTTGATTCCTTTGTAGAAGATGTGGACCTTTTGCTGGTTGTTCAGATCATATGTAGGACATTTGTAAAGGATATCGTTGTATCTATCCCAGGCTTGATACAACGTTTCATCGTCTTCTTGCTTGAAATTATGGATCTCCAAGAGATGGTTAGTAATCTTCGACGGAGGACAATACCTCTGAATGAAGTGCTTCTATAGCAGAGCCCAAGTATTAACTACCCCAGCGGGCAATCTTTCAATCCATCTTCTGGCAGCCCCAGTAAGAGTCATGGGGACCACCCTTAGCATAACAACGTTATGAGACACACCCAGAATGTTGAAAAGGCTTGTGATGTATAACACATTTTCAACGTGCTCATACGCATCTTCGTCCCTGTTTCCAGAAAAAGAGTTCACACGAAGCTCCCTCATAAATTGGTCTTTAATTTCAAAACGGACATCAGCTCCAATTGCCGGTCTTACGAGACCCGACCCTTGTTCTACTCTTGTCAACGCCAAATATTCCTCAAGAGTGAGGTCATCATTGTTAACAACTTCCATGGTACCTGAAATCTTGAATAGTGATCGTGAGAATTTGAGAAATTTTAAAACAAAACAAAAATGAAAGACTTAATAGCAATCCTAATATAACTCCCTGGCAGCGGCGCCAAAAACTTGATGCAGGTTTTACTGACCAGGTTTTAATATTTATAAAGTCTCGTTATACCTATGGTCTACCCTAATGCACTAACGGGCAGTGTACCCGGTCGTGTGTAGTGTAGTATTTGGTAAAACCGAGGTCGTCCCAAGAGCTATGTATGTTGGAATAATACTAAGTCTAGGTGTCATAGATTTTAATATGATTTAATATCGATTTAACTAATAAACTACTAAAGCAAGTAAAAGCAAAGGTGTGATCAAATAGAGGAGAGTGGTGCTAACCTAGTAATTCATCCTAGCTAGTAATGTCCACGTCTAATTACTTCCATTTACTTCAGGTGGGGTCAAAGTCGAGAGGACAACATTTGGTTAATTCGCCCTAACCTATCAGCAAAGATGCCACCACTGGAGAAGTCAGGTGTCCCTTCATAAGTCCAGTTGTTCCTGGTCCCCTAAGCCGAGTCATTAAGTTCCGCTACAGGCTAGACTTATAATAGTGAGTGCCCGGGCGTTAGCAACTTAAACACTCACACCCTAATTCTTAAGTTCATCCAAACGGTAGGTGATCAGTTGGTCAAATCGCACAAGTAGAAAGGGTCGTCAGTTGATCATATCTTACCCTTTCTGTCTCAGTAAACTCACTTAGGGTTAGTTGGTCATATCTCCTAGGCAACTAGCCTCTACCGCCATTCAAAACTACCAAAACAAGGGTAGCTACCAATAAACTATGCATGCATACACTTAGAAATAATTATACGAAAGTAATATAAACGCAAACAAAACAATTAAGGAATCATAACTAGGCCAGCACCAAGAGGTGCTTAGCCGCTCATATTAACCATACAAATCAATTCAATAATTAATGTTACGAAATACATGAATCGAAAGTAAAGGAAAGATAAAATGCTAATGCTTATCGTAGGGGAGTGATTTCTCTCTTGGAGATAACTCCGTATGCTCCTCTAGACCTGCCTTTGGCTTCTTCCCACGTTCTTTGGTTGTGGTGTGTGAAATAGGATGCTTTGAAATGTTGGAAATCGTGGGGTATTTATAGGCCAGATCTGGGTTACGGCGTAACTAATAAAATAGTTACGCCGTAACCATCTATTTCTTCGTAAATTGCACTAGATCCGTTGGTTATGGCATAACCTTAGAAGTGGTTACACCGTATATTCAATAATTCTTGGTTATGCCGTAGTTTATGCACAAGTTACAGCGTAGTTATCAGCGGCGCGGCACCTCATTTGATCTAATATAGTTACGTCGTGATCTTTAGAGAGAGTTACGCCGTAATCTCCTGATAAGTTGGCTTTCTAAGTCACGCTTAAGTTACGGCGTAATGTGAGAGATGAGTTACGCCGTAATTTCTTCAAAGTGAGCATACTATGATAAATCTTTAATAATTCTCCAATTCCGCGTCTCTTTAGCTCCAATGATCGTAATTTACCTGAAAGTGAAATATAATGGAAAACAAGCGTAAATCCAAATAAATGATATAAATTACAAGCATTATCAGGGGAAATTGACACTTAATATTTAGGATAATTTGATGTTATGAAAGATTATTTTTTATCTTTTTATATTTTTTTAGAAAGCTAAGGGTAAAATCTCGGGATTTGGTACTTCTACTGATTACTTCTACTATCTAATTATCTAAACTAAGGGGTAGTCTATGTCTATTGATGTGTGCTCATATGATGATTAAAAATGTGTCTACCTAGATACTATTACTCCCGAGTTATCTTTTATTGGTGGTTGAATTGTCACGTCATTATTCTTAACGCGTTGTGTTTTCTAAGGTCGTAGGGTATGCTTTTATCCCTAACTGTTTGAGACTACCTTAAGGTTATTGCCTACAAAATCTCTTGGATTCATAAACTAACTCTAAGGTTATCTTTGGATGTTTAGTCTACAATTACGCTAGGTGGTTATAAACTAAGGTTCAAAAAGATTACTCAAGCATTAAAAACACAACGATGGCCTATTGCACTCCTAAGCCAATTATAATTAAGATACGAGACAACCAATCAATAATCAATAACTAGGTTTCATAGATCTAAGCAAACACACAAGAAATTTAGCCAGACATGTTAAACATGCAAGCATACACACATACAATCGAAGACATAATGAAATCAATGAAGTAAATTACTTATCTTGATGTAAAATAGGGTATGAGAACCCTAAGATACTGTCCAAACCGGACCAAAATCGTTTTAGGTTTTTACTCCACAAGTCTACCTCTCAAAATTCTGAAAATTCGATTTCTATATATAATTTTACAACTGCGACGGCGTCACCTTATAGTTGGGACTCCGTCAGGTCGCCGTCATTAGAGTTTCGTCTTGGCCAAGTCATCATTGGGACGACATCACATTGTGGTTGTGATGCCGTCAGTCTTCAGCAGTGACGTTGTCTGAATCTGGATCTAGGCCGTCTGAGAAGAAAAGTCTTCGTGACGCCCTTACTCTTCAAAGCCTGACGCCGTCAGGTGTAAAATAGCAAATTCGCTACTGAGTCCTCACAAATTAAATTACATAAAGAGGGACGGCGTCGCCCTCTGTTTGGGACACCGTCAGGTGTAATTCCAGCAGCTTGAGTGTCTAGATCTTGACTTAGCCATTTTCTTCATATATTCACTCCTTTTCGTCCAAAAATACACCATTCCAGCATTTTGCTTCCAAGAGACCGAAAAAGTGAAAAGGAACGAAATTAAGCAGGAACAGATATAAAAGTGGGCGATTAAGGGCTTAAATGACCCCTTAAAAGTGTACGTTTCAAATCTTTATCGAATATCCCTACACTTGGTATTTGCTTGTCCTCAAGCAAATTGCTTTTGGCCAATCAATTTATAAGCTAGGGGCATAAAGCATTGGTTTAACATAATTCACAACAAGTAAAAGCACCGCAATAGTCATAACAAGCACATAAATTATATACTAACACCCCGCAAGTGGTGTTTGGATTCTCTCATCTCTCGGGTGTATATGAAATATAGCAAATAGAAATGGAAGATAAACACTCATTAACCGGTCATAGTACATAGATTACTGATTCTTAAGAAAGAAACCAATTATAGTATTCGGGTAACTCAAATGTATTGGATTTCAAAACCTGGATCGTTCCTAGCGAAGGATGAATGGAGTTAAAAACTCACGTCGCGTTATTCGGGTTTTGAATGGTTAAAAAGGGATTTTTGATAATTTCTAAACTACGGGGAAAGGAATTATAATGGGAAGCAAATAAAACTTCTAAATCTATGGTGCAAACAAGAAAATATCAATTAAGTATGCAAATTACAACTAAAAAGGCAAATTACAGATAAATTCAAAACGTATACTAAAATGTAATTTAAGCTAATTTAACCTCTAAAAATGAAATAATATTTTCCTACAGCTAAAAATGTGATTTAAAAATTATCTAAAATTTAAAAATAATTTTTTTGGTTTTTCCTGATTTTATTTGAATTAAAAACTATTTTTTTATTTTTAAAATTGATTTAAAAAGCTAGAAAATATAAAAATTAACAAAAAAATTACCAAACTATTTTTCAAAAATCTAAATTAATTAAAAATAATTTTCAAAATAGAAATTATATTTTTTTGACTTTTTCTCTATTTATTATGAATTTAAAACTAATTAAATCTAAGAAAATGTCTAGAAAATATTAATTTAATTAGGAAAAATCTGGAAAAATACTTTTTGCGACTTTTTGATTTTTCTAAACTTAAGAAAGTTAAATTTATATTTTTGTGACTTTTTTCTGATTTATTTGAATTAAAATCTATTAAAAGTGCTAAAAACAGATTTTTAATCTAGAAAAATAGCAAATGGTTTTGGAAAATTATGAAAATTTGCAGAAAAATTCTAAATGTTACAGAGAGTCTAGGAAATTTATCAAAAACAACTAATAATTAGAGATTAAGCTGAATGAAACTGATATGAAAAAGCTATGTAGAAATAAGCTAAAGCTACAAATAAGGTACCAGAAGCTAACAGCAGCTAAACAAAGCTTGAGCCAACTAAAGCAACCTAAAGCTACTGAGTGAGATCAAATAAGCAACAGCAAAAAGCTAAAAGCACTGAATCCTATTTCTAAAAACAAGCAGCCAAACATTCCTGAACACCCATCTTCAAGCTGATCTAAGAGCTTATTCACAAGAGCTTATTGAAAATTTCAACTTGGAAACTCAAGTAGACCTGGCCAAGAGTTTGTAAACCAAAAATTAGCTTAACAGGAGCTGTTTTGAGCTTTCTAGAAGCTATTGAAGTAGCTGAGATAGAATCAGTTTATGTTGATTAATTGTGCACAGAGCACTTTTTGTGAAAATAGCCTATTTCAAGCCCTGATTAAGTTGACTTAGAAAAATCACAAAAATATTCTAAAAATAGCTTGTTAATCACCACCAACTAGTGATTCAAAACCCAGATTTGCAACTCATTTGGACTTAAAATGAAGATTTTAAATATATAAAAGTGAAGGCAGTGAGACACTGATGAGGTAATTTTGACTGTGTCAGGAATTGGAAATTCTATTGTGAAGCATCGGTCACCCTATGTATAATCTAGCTTAAGTTAGCTCGTAGACATATTGTTTATTATGTTAGTTGTTAGTCACTTATTAGCTTAGTGTAGTCTAGTGCAACACCGTGGAGGAAGGAAGGGTCTTTACCCATTGTATGCCTGATCCACAGCCCGTCGGAGGGCGTAGCATTTTTGTATAAATAGCCCTCTCCCCACAAGGGAGAGGGTTGGATGTTCATTTGGAATCTAACCTTCCATGAGTTTTTCTTTCTAGAATATCCCACTTTCTCTCTCTAAACCATTTAATTATACGCCTTATTTGTGATTGATTGTGTGATTATGAAATCCAATATTCTACAATTGGTATCAAGAGCCATGGTTTGATCATCTCACTTACATATCCTTGGATTTCTAGTGGTTTTAGATAGTTTTTTTGAGTTTGAGAAAGTTTAGTGGTTTTTGCATCATTTGGATCATTTCTTGTGTTAAAGTTTGAATTTTGTGTGTACTTTTGTGTTTAGAATCATTGTAAGTGCTTGGGTTTGGATTTGAAAAGCTTGAATCACTGTGGTTGGGCTTGGTTTGGATTGAAAAGTGTGTTTTTGAAGTTTTTCTTGGTAGCGACTTGGGTCTCGTAATGTTTTTTTCATCGTAGCGACTTGCTTCAGTAAAAGTTAGCGAGTTACAGTGTTAGTTGTTAGCGACTTGATCCTAGCGACTTGTCTATTGAGACAAGCCGACAAATAGTACAAGTTAGTGGATTCTCCACTACGGCTAGCGACTTGCTTCAGAAATTGTTATCGAGTTGTAGTGTAAATTGTTAGCCACTTAATACTAGCGACTTGGATCATAGCGAGTTGTTCTTTAGCAACTTAACTGTGTCTAGCGACTTGGTGCTTAGCGACTTGGTGTCATAATTCTTAGCGACTTGGTGCTTAAAGACGTGTCTTCTAATTCGTAGCGACTTGGTGTTATGATTCTTGGCGAGTTGTCCTGTTAGCGACTTGTCTATATAGCAATTTGGTAAATTGATGCAAGTTACTCATATCTAATATCCATCAACACAATGTCTTACATCACTGACCCTTTAATCTCCAAAGTACTTGAACTTTATGATACCTCACAGAACAATGAAACCGGTTGCTATTCTGAATGTTCTACCTTGATTGATTCAGCATCGAACATGCAGTGCTCTCTTTCGTCAGGACTTATCCACATTGACAAGAACTGTGTTGCTGAACTTAGAACAACTGAAGCTTCAAATTACCAAAAAGAAGGTATTAACGGAAGACTCGAATGCTGCACTTCAAGTAATCTTTAACCAATTTCATACATTTATCAATGAGGAATATTCCGCAGACTTTGATGAACATGTGACTGGAATTTCATTCAAGAAACATAATGGAATGGAAATTCATGAGTACATCAACACATTTATTCAACTTATGAATAATGTGGAAATGTACATTAGGGAAGTTGCTCAAGAGAATGTTCAGTTGAATGCGTTGAATGGGTGTCAGATAAAATCAAGTGAAGGCTGTGATATGTCGGGCAATGGATCAGTTGAAAAAATGGATGATGCCGAATGCATAATTTCAGTTACAACAAAGGAGGATGAAGCCAACTGTACTGAACTCAAAGACTCAGATTCAGAAAAGCTTGAAATAGCTTACATGACAACTCCTGGTATGCATGTGGTAAATACTGATGACATATTTTCAGACGAACAGGTGTCATGTGATGAGGTACCCTTAACTGATCAACATAACTCATGTGCTAATGTACCTGATCTATTTGATCCTAACTCTGAACATAATACTGTTAATTCTGTCTTGGTTGAGCCTGAATCTAAAACTTTTAAAACTAATGACATGATTGAAAAAGGGGTTTATGATGAACTTTCAAACAAATACTCAATTCTTGAAAAACATTGTATTTCCTTGGAAATTAAAATACAACAAAAGGAAGAAAGCTTTTATGCTGAAAAATCTTGCATTAATCAGGAATTTCCAGAATTTCGAGAATTTTTTGAAATTAACCACTTAAAAACCCAGATTCAGGACAAAGATTCAACCATATGCAATCTGAAATTACAACTCTCAGATGTGCATAAGAGTGATTATCATGAGATGAGTGATACGCTTAAATCTAGGAATGCTGATCTGGCTCTATGTGTGTCCAACCTATTAAGGGAAAATGAGTCCTTAAGTAAGAACTTAGAGGAGACCAATTCCAAGTTGATTGATCAAACTAACGCCTTGTTGACAGACATTGATGCCCTCAAAGCCCAAATTCAGGATAAGAGCTTCACTATTTTTGCACTAAAAAATGAGCTTAGGAAATCTATTGGAAATAGAGTGAACACTAAGTTTGCAAAACCATCAACCTTGGGAAAGCCAATTGTTCAAAACAACTCTAAACATACTGTAGTTAGGCAGCCAAATGCTTGTAGAACTGAAAGATCTAAATCATCAAAATCTAAGCTTGCCTCCCAAGTTGATGCGAATACTGTTTTGTAAAAACCGGTCACTTCACTATTTCATTCCGATAAGATGAATAACAAACCCCAGCTTAATGCACAAAGTCATAAGATCATGAATTCTAGGAGGTCATCTAGTTCTCATAAGAAGCATCAAATGGCTGATCAATCCCCTAAGGAACAAACTAATTACAGAAGGACCAATAGTCAAAACAGGGAAGTGCACACATCCAAATCTACTAGCAGTTGTTTCAAATGGGTTCCCACTGGTAGACTATTTAAGTTTTCAGGATCCAAATGGACTTACATACCTAGATCTTACCTTAAGTGGATCCCCACAGGAAAACTCTTCAAAAATATTGAACCTAAAGGGACTTCTAGTAATGACACTCCTAGATCACACGTTTCAACATCCAATTGTGAGGTCACTCAGGTCACTAACTCATCTATTTGCAATACTACATATGCCTCTAGTGCAAAGTATTCTCAGTCTTTTTCAGGTACAATGCTCAATTCAATCAGGAACTTCATGACTTGGTTTCCATCAGAAATGAATATTGCTCACTCTGGAATTGTTGCTTGCCAGAATTGATGTACCTCGTACCTTGACTCCTATTCGACTTGAATCAGGACTCGCTATTATAAATCTGTGTACAACTCAGTTTAAAAAAAAATCAACAATAAAAAATCATTTTTTTTAAATTGATAATTTAAATCGTTTACCACAAACTGATAAAAGATATATCCCTTGTTATCGATAACATCTATGGTCCTAGAAATGTCATTCAATAATGACACGGGATCATAGATGAAGTTCGAACAAATGATATATTCTTTTTTGATAACGGGTGGGTTAAATTCAATCCATGTACATTGGTGACATTGATTGAGGGGGAGAATTTTACAAGTTATCTCGTTTATCTCTCCACCATTGTTGGTTATGTATTGTGCTCAGATGCATGTCTTTGTCTTGTCTTGTTTTCGTGGTGTCTTATGTGGTGATTGCTTATCTGTTTCATGGTGTCCATTATGTTAGTTTGCTTATCTTATTATGTTATCTTATTATGCTATCTGTGTTAGTTTGCAATCTGATAAGTTCATGGACTGAAAGTGTCTATAATACATAATATGATAAGATAGCGACTTGCTTTTGAAATAATAGATAGCAACTTACCTTTAACAAAGTTAGAAACTTGGCATGTTAAATTTGGGTTAGCGACTTGTTATGTAAAGTCTTAGCGACTTGTTAATACACTTTGCTAGCGAGTTACTAAACGCTCACAAAACTACAGGGACTTAAAGTGGCAACTTGGTATTCTTATAAAAATCCGTCCCTATACCCTAGCGACTTATTGTTTACTTTTCATAATTTCAAAAATCAAAAAGGTTTTCGTGTGTTTTATTTTCTCTCGTGACAACTCTCTCTTAGCATCTTGATTGTGGTACATGTTTTATCTATCCTTCTCCATTCCTTATATGTGATATACTTATGCGCATATCCTAACACAGATCCTTTATCAAATCCCACTCGTGCTGATTGATCATTCTTCATTCCACTCGCTTAGGTGTGTTAAAGGATTCATCCATTGAAACTAATATTACATGTGTTAATGGGTTTTGTGCAGAATGGGATTCACTTGGATTATAGTTGTTTATGTAGTTATGAGTTGTAAAGTGTGTTTAAGCGATTCATTAATTTGGTTGTATGTGGGTTGCGTTGCTTGTGTCTCTATTATTGTTTGTTGTTATGGGTTGCATCTTAGTGAGATTGCAGGATTTAAATGGTTGCATTTGTTGATTTGAGTGTGGTGTTAGTCGTTGATTCGAAATGTTCTTGGTAGCGACTTAACTGTGTTCTTCGTAGCAAGTTGGTATGTTTGATATGAAATGTTCTTTGTAGCGACTTACCTGTGTTCTTCGTAGCGAGTTGGTTTGCTTATTATGACAGTGTTCCTATTTAGCGACTTACTTTATTAATATATAGCGACTTGGCGTTGTTGTTTTTTATGGCGACTTGTCTTTACAAGTTTGCAACTTAGTAACTTTGAATGTAGCGACTTGGCCATGGCAGTTTTGATAGCGACTTGTCTTTACAAGTTAGCGACTTGTTGGTTCAATTTTCAAGTGGCGACTTGTTTCATTAAATTATTTAAGGCGACTTGCTATTATAATCTCATGTTAGCGACTTGATTCGGGATTTCCTGTAGCGACTTATATTGATAATTTACTCTTAGCGACTTGCTATAACATATTTTGTTTAAGCAATTTGTATCTGGCTTCTCTTGTGGCAACTTGATATGACAACTTGTTTTAACAACCTGTTATAACATTTACATAATAGTATCTTGTCTCATGAAATTATTTCAGAGCAACTGTGGTTTTAAATAATTTGATTCAAAAACAATTTGTCTCTGGAAAACTGTGTCAAAAGGAGCTGTTACCTTGAAAACTTTCTAATATCACTCAATCTATTTCAATCTGCTTATGGGAACTCAGTCAAATTTGCTACTTGTTGTGTCCATGTCATGAGGTTGCATTCAATGTTGCTTAACTAACCATATCTAAACTAACATGCTATCAATCATTGTTGTTGTATGTGTGTATCTTTAGATCTTCAATGGCAAGCACAACCTCATCTGAGAACCTTACATCTTCTGCTCCACCCAAAGTTCTTTCAGACAACGAAATCTTTCCTGAAGATAAATGGGTAGAGATAGGAAAAAGTAACTGTTATGTAGATATGGAAAAGTTGCAACAAAATCCAATCCTCAGAGTGTCAATTGATATCCTTAAAAACATAAATTTCTTCAGTGCTCTAACCAAACAATGCACAATTCCCACCATTTACGTAAAACAATTTTGGAACACCATTAAATGGGACAAAATCACCGCTCAATATACTTGCAAGCTGGATGATAAGGAATTTGTGATCAATTCAGACATTCTCAGCAAGGCCTTAGGAATCACACCCTGTAACCCCACCATACGATCTGAACCTCCACCTAGTGCGGAAGAGCTAATAGTCTTTCTGATTGGTTTGGGTTATCAAGGGCTTCTGACATCATCACCGGACACATGTATCAACCCTGGAGAGCAATGACAACAGTTCTCAACTTATGCTTATCCGGAAAAACATTAGGGTTTGATAAAGTGAGGATTCCCATCTTGCAAATCCTATGGGGCATCGTCAGTGGGGTGAATATTAATGTCTCGGAACGTATCTGGGAAGAATTCTCGTTGTCAATGAACACATTTATCTCCGATAGAACAAACTTTCAAAATAAAGCTCAGGGACGAAAGAAAGTAAACAAACTTGTGATTCCTAGCATCAGATTTTCGAAGCTTGTTATCCAGTACTTGCAACAGACTCATAACTTCAACCCTAGGAGTGAATCTGCCCTACATAATGCTAAGGATGAATTTGTTCTCGGCAACCTCAAATATATTGCTAGAGTTGTTGATAAAGAGATCTTTGGACTGCCAATTCCTGATATTCTTCTCACTGACAATATTAAGAAGACGGATCACTTCAAACTGTACAAGAAAAGGGCTTCCAGATCCAGTGTTAATGTTGATGTCTCTCCCACTCCACCACAACCCAAAACTGCTAAGTCTGCTTCTGGCTCAAAGACTTCTGGCTCAAAGACTTCAAAGACTTCATATGCTGCCCTTCCAAAAAGGAGACGTGAAAGGTCACAACCTACTGACACCACAACCCAGAAGCAGAAAAGAAAGAAGAAGGAAGTGGAAAAGGAAATGTTGAGGAAACTGAGGTTTCGAGGGGTATTACGAGTTTGATTGATGAAGATGATGTTGCTCTGCAACTGGGAATCAAGCAAAGCCTAGAAAGTCAGAATGTGAGAGCACCAGTTGGAGGTGTCGTGTTAAGAGAACCTGAACCAGAGCCACGCCATACAAATCCAATCACACAAGACAAAGGGAAAGGGATTGTTGGTGTAGATGTCAAACAACCCGCTCACATGCTTTTGACATTCTCCTCTTCACCATCAAGAACTACCACTCAATTTGAGCTGAAGAAAAGAAGTGAATCTTCTTCAGCTCAAGAACAATCTGGATTGGAAAAGAAAGTATCCGAAGCACAAGAAGAAACTCCTGCATCAGGTGATACGCAGTCTGATCAAAATGTTGATGAAGAGTTGCAGAAAGACTCACAGGAGAACCTTGAGTCAAGATCTGATGAGACCAGGCATTTGGAAGAACCAAACTTGTCAATTGATTCTCTATCCTCATTGAAGAATCTAGATACATACTACTCTTTCGGTGATCAGTTTATAAATGACAAACCCTCAGACACTGAGACTCTGAAGCAAGGTAATGAGAAAGAGGAAGTAGAATCCATGTACACCGTCAACATACAGCAAGACACTTCAACCATCCCGCCTATGTCAGCACCACCTCATACAACCGTACTTCCACCACCCAAACCCGCTAATGATCCATCAAATGTTGTCACCATCAGTGAAACCATCACTCCTCCTGGTTCACCACCTCCTGCTTCACCGCCTCCAGTCAAAACTACTAAACAATTACTCGAAGAGGCTATGTCACGTATTGCAACTATTGAGAAGCATTTTCCTATCGCCGTCAACAATCTTGATAGTCGTGTCAAAAAGCTGGAGAATATTAACTTCAATGAGATTGTTACAAAGGCAATAGAAGCTGATATTAAAGATGCGGTTGAAAGGGCAATGAAGGCTCCATTACTTCAGCGATTCAAAGACTTGCCAATCTCTGATATGAGATCAGCTCTCTCTAAAAGAATGTATGAAGCAGGAGAGCATTTGAACGATATGCATAAGAAATTATACGAAGCACTCGAGGAATCGATGAGACTTGATAATTATCAGCAGTTTCTGGAGGATATACGAGAAAGGGAAGATAAGAAGAAAAGAAAGATTGTTCCAGAGAAATCAACTGATAAGTTTGGAGGTCCCAAGCCACCACCACCACCACCTCCAACTGGAGGAGACGGAACTTCTGGGGCAGGAGAATCCTCTAATACAACCTTTGCAGCTCCACAACAACCACCATCATCACCACCAAAACCTTCCAATCAATCTAGTCCTTCCGGGGATCAGGGAACTCACAAGAAATCTGCAGCTTGGACCACAGTTTATTCAAGGTTCACACCCACATTCACTTCTATTCCTGAAGATCAAGTGCTTCATGAAGAATCGTATGTCATGGCAGAGTCAGAATCTGATGACGATGATGCATCCACCAAGCATATCCCCAAGCCGTCTGAAGATGATTGGTTTGATGCATACATGTCAGGTGAACGCTCTAATCCATCTAGAGTTGCACCTTCAAAAGACACAATTCAAAGCTGGCTCACCGAAGAGAGAGCTCATACTCCATAACCTTCATGGTCTATCCCAGAGACTGACACGATGATCCCTGACAACAACTGGGCTTCAACAATTTCTACTAACTATGAAACCCCAGATGAAGACTCTATCCTTCATGTCACTGGAGATATGGGCAGCTTCATTAAGTGGTTTTGTGAACAGAAGGGAATCTCGTCCATCACTCCAAAGGATCTTGAAGGACAAGCTTTCGAAATTGTCAAGGTTTTTCACTCAGATGCCAATCAGCTTCAATACCAGATGGAAGAATGCCACAAGATGCTGAGTGATCAAGTCAGTGAGCAGATTAGTCGTTTCAATGTGAACAAGCCTCTTCCTCTCGGTGGTGAACCTGGACAAATGACCATTCAGTCTGAATTCTTCTTCAACCGTGACCTAGACTATCTATGTGCTCGCTCTACTGAAAGAAGACCAGCTTTATCGATTTCGAAGATGAAAGCTGCTTCCTACACTGATCAGGGTCTTGAACAGATGGTTCCAGATCAATTCTGGGATGACAAAGAACAAAAGTATGACATTGCCGCCTCATATGGCATTTCTCATTGGTGGTTCAAGAAGAAGAAATTCTACATTGACCGACATAGTGCTAACAAGAGTCGTAAAGTTGTTCGATCTAAGCTTCGCATTCTAAGTGTCATCAGTATAGAGATATTCTCAATATATGGCTATGATTACTTGAAGAAGATTGTTCTTCGAAGAGCAGATTTGAAAGAGTATGTTATTGAAGAGAACGACTTCAAACACTTGATGCCAAATGACTTTGAAGATCTCTACCTTCTGAACCTACAAGGACACCTTGACCACCTTCCGGTTCGTGAGAAGAAGGCTCTCTTGGCTGCTGTCAATCTCTAGATCAGAGGCTTGGTCATTCGAAAAAGGGTTGAGGATTTTCAGCTAGGAATGGAAAGCTATCAGACCTGCGTCAACCTAACAAGACCGCAATGGGAAGCCTCAGGTCTTGAATTTCACCCCGAATATAAAGTGATTGACACTCCTAGAGCCATCATCTTTACCGACAAATACAGGACAAGAATGCTAATGAGGCTATGCGAGCTATACAAGTTCAATGATGGTACACTCAGGATGGTTGAACAAGAATTGAACTCAAGAGTGAAGGAAATCAAGATTGACATGAAGCCGTGGAACAAAACTAGATTCTGGTCTGAACAGGACTTGAAGATGTGTAAAGATTTCATTGCTGCAATCGGACAAAGATTAAACACTAGAATGATTTATCGCAGCCTTGAAAGTTTTGTTGGTGGTAGACTTCGGGAAGGTCATTACAAACTGCTTCAAAGAACTGAATGAAGACATCTCCTGGAAGTACCTTCTGTTTTGTACTTTGTATGTGTAAAATGTGGTGTATGAACTATGAACAACTATAATGTATGTAATAGTGTTAGGTTATGTATTGTGGTTTCCCTTTGTGTCTAAAAAGGGAACTTCAGTGTTGTTCATTTCAGATCATATAAAACTGGACACATTTTTCTCCAACAAATGTTTTGTTTCATACATATTTGAATCACTTGAGATCCAAAATCTCAAAGGATTTGAAATTTTTGATCGGGGGAGAAAATGTGATATAATTATGAAAGATGATAAAAAATGACTATTTTTGTCTCAAAGTGCATACTGCTCTCTAATATGTGCTAAACTCTTTTCAAATCTCGAAGCATATATTAAGGGGGAGCATTTCAAAACAAATACAAATCTTCAAGGTACAAAGATTTCCATGTTTTAACATAATGTACCTTGATGGTGTGTTAAATGGTTTCTAAATATTTGGCAATCGTGGATGTACTTCAAAAGATCTCTTGCCTCTGTGTAATTAAATTATTTTACAAATCCTATGCACATATTGAGGGGGAGAATTTACCAAAGAAAATCAAATGGTTTTTTCTATGAAAATTGTGATCAAAGAAAATATTTCAAAGAACTCTTGCCTCCATGTGCTAAACAATTTCAAATCATATTCACATGTTGAGGGGGAGGTTTTCTAAATGATCAAAACTATTAAGGTACAAAATGCTTTGATCTCGTATCACAAGTACCTTGATTGTTTTTTCCAAATGATTTTTCAATTGGTTTCAAGGAAGAATGAACTATACCAAAAGACCGAACATTTTACTTTATGTATGAAGTTATAAGGATTGTGAGGTTAGGTATTAGTTCCCATGATCCACCAGAACCGGAGGGATCTTCCCAGGGACAATCCACTAGATAGTGTAGAGTCCTTAGGAATATTGAAAAAAGGAGAAAAATGAGAAAATGGGAAGAGTGCGGACTGAGACAGAACTAGTACTGGAATAAACCCAACAAGGTTCTAGTTATGAAGTCTCGGTAAGCACTGAAGGGGTTGAAGAATGAAAAAGAAATGAATGTGAAAAGGGTGAAAAGAAATAGCCCTCCAATAATTCAACCTTAGGGCAGAAACCGGGTTCAATACATATGCTACTGGTGTTTACTAACGTAACACTGGTATTGAAGACAAGACGTCATGGACCCAGTGACGCACTGCACTAAAACTTCCCAGCTACTCAAGTTCCTCTTAAAAGGGCTTGTTTCACTCTCACGGGGAACTGACATAATCTATTGACTTTCTCTTAGAGATTGTTGATATTGAAGAAGGAGACCCTCTCCTAGTCTCCGGCATAGGAACCAAATGTGCACAATTGAGTCTAGAGCCAAGAGATCATCCACTATATCTCATTAGGACACAGAATTTATGAAGACTTGTTGTTTCACACAATGTGGAAAGTAAGTATATATTGAGAGTCCTTCGCATTATCCTTGTGATATTTCCAGAACAACTGAGTGATATGCAAACATATTCACAATGAAGATGGAAAGCCTTCTGGAGCCAACATCAAACAAGCTCCCGGTGGGTGGCATGTGAGATCTATCCAATAGATCAACCATGTGACAACTGAACAGAAACAATGGGGTGATTCAATCTTTTGAATCAATCCTGGTTCAGGTTATGGATTGACGGATACCTTTGAAAAACCGGTCGTTGTGCTTAAAAACTCCTTTCTTTAGCACATCGACTGTGTACTAATATTTCAAAATAAAAGGTGTTTATGATTGATAATTGATTTTCATTAAAACCTTTGTTGTATTGCAAAAACAATTTCTATTGAGCGGTACACGATTGTTTTTCAAATTTCTTTTCATCAATCAGTGAATCTCAATTCGCTGGTTCACTCACTCTGTGTTTTCTTCTTTGAGACGTTTCGGTTTGAGAACAGCTAGAGCAGCTGCGAAACCCTGTCAAAGAAACTCTTCGGAATTTTACCTGATCACAGGCAGTACTTGTACTGATCAACGGGGAACCGTGGGCCGTGTACCTCAATTCAACGAAAGTGATCAAAGACACTTTCGTGCGCATTGTTGCTAACTGTTGTATGCAGGTACGCCCGACGTTTGCAGCTGATCAGAATGAAGCGGTCAATCCATAGCCGCATGCTCACACTACACATTCATCTCTAAAGAAATCATGAAAAGTGCATCAATGACTCTGATATTTTCACTCCATGCTTCTGCTACGCTGCTGCAAATATCATAAATCAGTTAAAGCTTCCGCTACTCTGATAAATAGAAATCATGATCCAGAATGTGAGCATGTCGGTCCAGATGTCACAACATCATATGCTGGCAACACAACAATGGGTGATGCTGAGATTAACTGTGGCTGATGATCTCTATTAAAGCTCAAAGGTCATCAATGTGGATAAGCTCTATAACCTCCACGAAATATACATTATAGTTGGACAATGATGAAATCACCACGGAAGCACATTGTTTGAATATCTTGATGATTTGATGTGTACGAGCTCAAGATTAAATATCAAATAGAATGCTAGGATTCATAATGTAAATCATGGGGTGACCTCCCTTAGGGGTAGATTCTTAGGAATTGGAAATTCTATTGTGAAGCATCGGTCACCCTATGTATAATCTAGCTTAAGTTAGCTCGTAGACATATCGTTTATTATGTTAGTTTTTAGTCAGTTATTAGCTTAGTGTAGTCTAGTGCAACACCGTGGAGGAAGGAAGGGTCTTTACCCATTGTATGCCTGATCCATAGCCCGTCGGAAGGCGTAGTATTTTTCTATAAATAGCCCTCTCCCCACAAGGGAGAGGGTTGGATGTTCATTTCGAATAGAACCTTCCATGAGTTTCTCTTTCTAGAATATCCCACTTTCTCTCTCTAAACCATTTAATTATACGCCTTATTTGTGATTGATTGTGTGATTGTGAAATCCAATATTCTACAGACTGTTTGAAAAGCTTTGTAGATTTGACTTTTGTGAACTTTGATTGATTTAATCAAAATCTAAATTATGTTTTAAGCAATAATAAGTCCTAATTATGCTACCTAAACAAGATCTACACCTAAATGCAAGCTTGTGCTATTAAAATCCTAACTGATATGGAGATTAAGTAGCTTAAAACTTAATTTTGACTATTTAGTAAATGCAACTACTATTTTATGATCTAAATCACCTAAGTAAACTTAAAAATAACTGTCTAGACTAAGTTTTACTACTACTCTAATTTTTAATGCAGTTTACTCTATTGAAACAAACACCCCTTAGTAAATTGTAATGCAATTTTAAAGAAGCTATCCACTAATGCTAACTTACACAACACTTATCTTAGATTCAAGCACTATATTAGACCTTATAGAAGATGATTTTGACAACAAAAACAAACTCAACCCATAATCAAATAATCATGATAGATTATCACAGAAATGTGTGCAGACTAGAGAATTAAGCCAAATTTTGATCTAAACTAATACATTAAGCCACAAACATATCCAAATAAGCTAATTAAACAACTATAAGCTAAATTTATCAGATCTACACAAATCAAACAGTAAATTGCAATTTTAAGCTAAAAATGAGAAAAACTTAACTTGGATCTCAACTGAACAGAGATCACCTATTTAAAGGCAGCTACAAGCTCTCTAGCTTATTAATAAGCTAGAGTAAAAGTCTATCTTGCCCCTCCTTTGCAGGCAACTTCCTAAGCTTTTCCAAATTGCATAGGTTTTTGATTTTTGACTGATTTTAAGTGATTTTGTGTGTAGAATGATTATGAAATTGAAATAAGCTTACAATAGGCTATATTAAGCTTATATAAGCTTAAGCTAACAGAAAACTAAGCTTGATGAAGCTTGAGAAAGGATTTGGACATATTTTTGATTTTTCCAAGTATTTTTTATAGTTTTTTGTGATTATTGGTTTTGAAACAATAGCAAAGTAAATAGATGATTTATAAGCTACTTTAACTAAAACAAAAACTTAATGACGATTCCAAATGATATAAAACAGAATTTAAGAGCTTATGAGAAATTGAACAATAAAGATAAACTTTCATTAATGGAAATATGAGTACAAAACTACAAAGCAGAAATACAACTTGGTTTAAAAACATAAAAGCATTTTAGAAACAGAAACTACACACTAAATTACACCTACAATTCTACACATCTGTGTGTGAAATTTGAGGGTCTTTTTATAGCCGAATTTTAGCCTTGGAAGCTTCAGGAATGAGCAAATTTGTGCTTTTTTGATTGAATATCAACCCTTGATCACATCCCATCAATCAATCTCAACCCTTGATTCTCCTGATGACATCCCATCGACCAATCATAGCTCACCTTGGCACAGGAATTGCCAAGGTGGCATTCCCATGTGTCAGCAATTTCAGATAATTGTACTACTATGCCCTTAATTGCTATAATTGTTGTACGGTAAAATTAGGGTTTATGGCAATTGGGAGTTTTTTAACGCGGGTAAAGGGAAATGGGGAATTATTTTATTGTATTTTGACTTATTTGACCGGTGGTAAAAGGTGGGAAGTGTCTTATTGACAAGGGTTCGTGGGATTTGAAAGGGTTCAAGTGGGTTATTTGACTGGGCAGTTTAGGTAAGTGAAAGGGTAAATTAATTTTTTGGGATTTATTTTAAGGATTTAAAATGAAAGGTTTTTATTTTAAAGGGTTTAATTTGTAAATTAGGTAAAAGTGAAAGGATACTTTTGGGAATTTGGACACAAGGGTATATTTTGCAATTGTGGGAAAGATGAGGGACCAAAGTTGCCATTTTTGATATCTCAAGGGTAGATTTTGCCAGTTTTTCAAACTTGAGGGACTGAATCCGTACTTTCTTTAAAGTTGATACAAACTTCCAAAAATCATCCTTTGAGCATCCAAAACTTCAAATTCACTCAATCTGATTTTTCGGTTTTGGCTTTTGCACTCTCTTTCTTCTCGTGCTCGATTTTTGACTAATTTGTCTTGCTTTTGTGTGTTTTATCATATCTGTACCTGCACATGCATAAACTCAAGAAACCAACAAATATTAGGCATTAACGGCTCTTTTCTGGTTATTTTGGGCCTGTTTTAGTATATAAAGGGTATGTGTTTTAGCACATACCAAAATACCCCAGACTAGAAGATTGTCGTGTCCTCACGCAATGTAATCAACTCACGCTTCTAAAACCAAGGATTCCAATCTCTTTCTACTAAACCTATGAAAAGTAGCAAAGATTCCTCAAAAGAGATTAAGAAACCCTTAATTCTAAAAATGCCCCATTTACCTTTTATTTCACATATATATATTATGTTTAAGCACTTTTATTATGAGTGACGGTTTGTTGAACTTTCATGTCGATAAATAACTCCAACATTTTTCAAAAGACATTTTAGGATCACGGAGTAGGAAACATAACTCAGCATGGAGTGACCATACGGATAGAATACATCGTTCTTGATTTTTCACAATTTCCCAAACTAAACGTAAAATCAAAATGTGTTGGAATCACTCCTAAACTATATTTCAAGTGTTTGTAATCAATATGTAATAGGTTGCTTAATTAGGCTTTTATGTTAGTATTAATGGCAAGGCTTATGTAAAAAGCCCATAAGCCTTGGCCCAAGCCCATAAGAAAGGAAGGGAACTTGTAGTGTTGCCCTAGTCCCTTCCCCTATAAATAATGTTGTAAACCTTCATTTGAAGGTTGGTTGTTCACTTTCAATATCACTCTACGCATAACCTTTGTTACTCTTTATATCGTGTGTATTTGATAGTGTTCATCCGATCACCTCTTACCTTATTTCTAACATATTGATGCTTGTGTTACAATATGGTGACCTAACAGTGGTATCATTCACCATCTAGTTGGGTGAAACACTTTTGTTTTTGAAGTTTTTTCTGGTATACACGTGAGTTTCTCATTATTAAACTTTCATACGCAAAAAGCTTTCATTTTTTCACTTAAAACTCAAGATTCTTGTACTTTAAGGTTTATTTAGTGTTAAAGTATAAGTTTTCAGCATCAAGTTCGAAACTTTACGTGTGTAGCATTGATTTCAAGCTTGGTTTAAGACGCGTGGTTCTTGGATCATCAAGTTTTCAACTTTCTTGTTATTTTGGTGATATTGAAGCTTTTTCATCCAAAACAAAATCAGGTTTCTAAACACTTTTGGGCAGAAAAATCAGTTTTGGTCAAGTTTGGTACTTTCTATGCATAAGAAAACCCTAGTTTTACTCGTAAGCTTCAAAGTCTACGCCTAAGCAGTTCTTACACATAAGCTTTTCTTCATTTGATCTTCAGTGCTGCTGGTTTACTCAGTGTTTTTCTTGCTTGGATAAGCCTGAAAACACTTCGACTTTGGATATTTTTTACACTGGTATAAGTGTAAAGGATTTTTGGGCAAAACCCTAGTTTTACGCCTAAGCTAAAAACTTAAGCGTAGAATTCTCTTTGCCTAAGCATTTTCTTACGGTTAAGCCTAGTCTTACGCATAAGCTAATCTTACGCATAAGGATTCTACTACTAAGCCTTTGGTTTACGCCTAAGCTAAGTTTTCCTCAAGTCTATGCGTAAGCTAATCCTACGCGTAAGCTCTCTTGTTACGTGTAAGTTGGTTTTTTACGCATAAGGTATTTTCTACGCCTAAGCTGGTTTCTACGCATAAGGTTACTTCATCAACATTGTTTCATTCGACTACAAAGATCCATCATCAACACAAGTTTCAAGATGTCTCAACCACCATACTCTCGCTACTTTCCTCATGTGTATCCTCAACAACAACAACAACAACTCTATCAACAATATCCTCCACCATCACCACAACAAATGCAACAATTTCAACAATAATTTCCTCAAAGAGCAATTCCACCACAAATGATTCAACCACCCCCTAGTCTACAAGTACAACCTTACACAAACTTTCAAAATTAGCATCCATCCAAGTATGCTATGAAGGAACCGTCTTAATTTTCAAAGATGTGTGAAGCTTTAAGTAGCCAACAATCCATTCATAAAGCTGGATCCCTTGATAGACCTCCAATGCTCAATCCTGGAAACTACGATCAATGGGTGATAAGGTTCTTTAGGTTTTGTGATCTAAAGAAGCCACATGGAAAGTTCTTGAAGAAGGTCATCCTTGAAGGTCCATTTCAGATGCCTACTATCACTGTACCCGGAGATCCGAATGCTAATCCACCAAGAGATGATATCACCAACGTTGTTGGTCTTAATGAACTTACTACTGACCAGCTTCTACACTTGGAAGCCGATGAACTTGCAATGCAATATATCCTTTTGGGATTACCCAATCCGATACTTCGTAGTGTTGATGCTCAGAAGACTGCTAAAGCAATGTGGGAGCACATTCATCTTCTAATGGAAGGCACAGAACTAAATCAGGAAGACATGGAATCCAAAATCTACTTAGCATATGAACACTTCATGATTGAACCTGGAGAGACATTAGAGTCATATCATCATCGATTCTCAGACATCATCAATGACTTGGAAAAACATAACATCATTATGCCAAGAATTGCAGTCAACACTAAGTTCCTTAGTAGTCTTGGTCCTGATTGGGAAAAGTATGTTATTTTCATCCGTCAAACAAAAAATCTTCATCATGCTACATACGGATTGTTGTATGACTATTTGAAACCTCACCAAAAGGAAGTTGACAAAGAAAGGATTATCCGTGGAGTCCCTGCTTTGCCTTCACTCCCGGATAATCAAACACTTGCTTTGTGGGCTCAAGCTTGTTATCCTCAATTCCCGACCTTACAAACTGTCTTCACAAATCCTCCACAACCAACTACTCATATCACACCATATGATCCCTCACAAGAAACTCAATCGGTTCCATACAATAGCAACAATGATCAAGCACTTTACAGTGAATCTAATGAGGATGCAGAAGCATTCGATGCATTGCAACAAGGGTTTGTCATGATTGCAAGAGCCTTCGGTCGATACTCTAACAAATCCAACAATCGCATTTGTACCTCATCAAACACAAGGAATCAAGCTGTTGTTAACAATGGACGTGTTGAAGTTCAGAATCATGGTAATGTTCATCAGATGGGTAGTGGTCAAGGGTTTAATGCTAATGGATGGAATAACATCGGTGCTCCACAACAACGGGCTCAAGTGGTCGATCAGGGAAATGCTCAGACTGGGGTTAATGGTCTGCGTTGTTATAACTGTAATGCGAAGGGTCATCTGGCTAATGCATGCCCAAAGCTGAGGACAAGAGGCAGCGCTTATCACAAAGATGCTTTACTCTTGGCTCTCAAGGATGAAGCTGGTGGAACTCTTACCAACAAGGAACAGAGCTTCATGGCAAATGCAGATTTTGATGATGACATGGAGGACTTGCAAGCTAACGCAGCAGTGATGTTAATGGCAAACATGCAAGAACTCCACATGAGTGACACAGGCCCAGTGTATGACACTGACGGCTTGTCTCAGGTACCGGTTCAAACTATATTCATCACTGATCTGATATGTCCGCCAACATTATCTGATGGGGATCAGAGTGTTCAACATGAGCTGTCTACATCTCATTCCGATGATAATCAAATAGATCCCGTAGTTATATTTGATGATCAAGATGACCTTATGGTTAATTCAGATAATCAAGTTGACTCCGTGATTATATTTAAGGATCTAAATAATGATCGTGTTAAGACTCACGTTGAACAAGCTGAACATGTGTCTAATCCAGATATTGAGCTCATGACCTTAATTTAGACCCAAGAATCTCGAATGGAAATGTGCCTAGACATCAATAAGAAATTAAACTATAAAATTTCATTGTTGACTAAGGATAATGAATGCTTAAAGTTTCAACTCAACATTTTTCAAACAAAAGAGAAACGTGAAAAAGGTTTTAAAGTCGCATTTGCTAAATCATACCCAAATGAAAAATCTTTGGAAAAACATATATGTGATCTAGTTGCATCCAAGAATGCTTTGTTGTCACAAACAGAACAACTGAAATATGATCATAAACAACAACTTAACGCTCTCACTTCGGAAACTCAAAAAGCCAAGTCTGAGTTGTTAACTTGTCAAAAATAGTTTTGTGAATACAAAAAGCATTCAAGGAAACAAATAGATGACTATCTTGAGGAAATTGTCGACTTACAAAACAAAATCAAAGAGTTTCGAAATGTTGTTTATAAACATGGTAAGTCAATCACAACTATTCAAAAGTTTACTTTTAAACCAAATCCAAATGGATATGGACCAAATCTTGTTGATTATAAACCAAAGTTTTCACATTGAGCATTTAAACCAAATCCTCAAGTTTACAGTGCAGAACACAGAATTGATGATTCCATTATGAGTGTTGTTGAATATAATCGTTTGGAGGAATTAGATGCAGAAGACGAGTGTAACACCCCAACCCGATAAGGGTAGAAGTATCACAGTATGGTGTTATATCAGAACATACATAATGAACATAAATCAAACATCGGAAGCCTTATAATAAATCTCAAGAGAATTCAAGTCAACAAGACTTATCAATACATAAATACAAAAGGAAAAACTCCGAAATTGAAAATATAATAACAAAATCAAATGAAGTCTAAGATGACTAGGCATGGTCTCTATATCAGCTCATCTCTCAAACCCAAACAATCCCCAGCTCCTAGCTTATGTACCTGCCGCAGGAAAAGAAATGCGGCTGAGCTTAAAAAGCCGAGTGAACAGATATAACGATACAATAAAATAAAACTGAACTGAGAACAAAGTCAGGAAAGTCAATAAATCTGGTATATCAAAGGAACAGAGTAGGGTAAATGAAACATAGGAAAAGGGGTCAGTTATCCACCACGAGCCAACAAAACAAATCAAATCAAATCATATATCCATAGTATCCTCTAGTAACCAATAGTAACCATAGCAGATATAACAGACATGGAGTGATCAGCTCCCAGATTGTGAAGACGCGTATTGCACACGACATCATTCACCAGACAAATCATAACATATCAGATAACAGAACAAATCTAGGATGCATCCATACGCCCCTGCAGACAGATAGTGGCCATACAATATATATCGAGCTCATAATCAGATAACAGAAAGGGACGGTGTGTAACATCACTCGAACACACTAGAGTCATGCCATTGGTGCATCAATGACACGGACATGGAACCCCCATGCCTAGTGATAGCTCGGGTCTCAAACTGACAGGTCAAAGCAAGGTCATATCATAAGGATTCATATCAAAGGTTCAAAAGTCAAAGGTTCATATCAAAGTCCATATCATAGGTTCATAATCAAAGGTGCATATCAAAAGTTCATATCCAGAAGGTTCATATCAGTGGTTCACATTAAACAGTTCACATAGGAGATTCAATCAAAGGGAGCATAGCAGAGTTATAGGGAAGCCCTAGTAGGAAGGCTCAGAGCAAAGGATAACAGTTCAAAACCAATATCGAAAGATGTAACGAATCATGAGAAACCCCTACTGAAAAGGGATAGAATATATGTACCTTATTCGAAGCATATAAACAATGAAAGCAAAACCAAGAAATGAGATCAACCCCGTCGCTCGGAACCTATGTGAATTAGACAACGCTCCATAAGAATCAAATTACTCGTTTTAGACGGCTTTCTATTTTTTTAGCAGGTTTCCACTTTTAGTAACTTTCCATTTTAGGTAACTTTCTATTTTAGTAAGTTTAGTCCTTTATGATGCAATTAATATTATATTAGATTAACATGATGAAAATGATGATTATTATAGTTTAGGGGTTATTTATGACAAGTTACAATAATTTAGGGTGTAAAAATCATGCGTATGTGAACCTTATGTCACGACCAGGACTAGATTCAAAACATATACCAGGAGTGCATTAGCTCGACTTATATACTGATCTTATCATGAATTCATGTAGTCCATATGTTAGGTCATCCCATGGTTTTGTTTTAATATCAATGAGACATGTTTTTATTTACAAACCATGCACATTGTGCTCCCAACACCCACGACTAGAGATGGAATCACAACAGAATGTAGGTCATACATTACTTGACAATTACAAGGGTTCTCACATGGCTTCATGTATCTAGTTTTAATCTTTTATGTAGCATGTTAATGTGACAATAAACTCATGCGCATTGGTGTAGAAGTACACGACCAGAAGTAGAAACAAAAGAGCGAGATGAGGTCATAATCGTGGTACCTTTGTAATGTGTATAGGAGAGGAAAAACAAGACCAAAGCCAAACCAATCAAACCCTTGTGAGCACAAGGATCATGAAAGCATCAAGAGCACCAATATCCACGATCAAAAACCAAGCAACACACGACCATCAGCCTTACAAAACGCCTTCGAAACTTTCTTCTTGGAGTCTTTAGGTCGACTGAAATAATGGAGGTGGAGAGGGATAAATTTTTGCCGTCTCAATGGAAAGAGGGAGCTAGGGTTTCTCTTTTTTTTTTAGGATGGACATTGAATGGGATATGGTGATTTTAATGTGATTTGAGCGAGTAAATGAGGCCAAGAAATCAGGGATTTGGCGTGGAGAGGTGGACGGTTTAAGGAGGATTTTTAGGAGTCCAAATCTACTTTTATTTAGTTACCATACAAGTATTTGTTACACCTTTTATTTATTTTATCAATATGCATTTTATTTATTCCAAGCAACATCTTAATGTGTTATATCTTTACTTGTGATATAAAGGCCTAAGAAAACCTTGATTGAAAATTTCCTTCATATCCCTTGACATATTTACTACTCCGTATTTGTTTCGATAAATAATACTTTACATATATTTTTGTGCTGAACAATCATAGTAGAGTAGTAGAGTACTTGCCTCATTTTTAATAAGGTTATCAATGCTATATATATTGGTTTATTATTATTTTTTTCGCTGAATCTTGACTATTGAAACATGTAAATAACAACTTTGTGAATATTATCTTCTACTTTACGAGTAGTTTACTAAATCCTATTTGTTGCTTCTAGGAACAAGTACTTGTTGATAAGTAAGATTTATTTCAAAAGCTCCAAGAAAATCAATTATTATAAGTACATGGCGAATTTATCGAGCTGACTTTATTTTACAGATTGTAAATCGAGGGGTATAATAGTCTTTTAACGTGTTTACGATTTTAGGGTTTTACACGAGAGTCGGTCAAAATTAGAAAATGTTGTTTATAACAAACCATTTAACTATTCAAAAGCCATAACTTTCGTCGCACAACAGGATAATTCTAATACACCTTGGGTTATTACGCCTACTTCTGAGTCTTCTAATGTTGGTCCCCAACCCAATACTGCACAAATTACGGTCCTTTACATTCACTCAGTGAAGTAAAAACATTACCCGAACGTTGTCAAATTCTTAAATATTTTGAAACATTCATATCGGACATCAAACTTTTGGAACGTGAAATTGAAATCAATTCTGAAATAAAAGTTGAACATTTTCAATCGCCTCATGCGCGAGAACAAAGATATATTTTTCAGAAAAGAATTTTACCTCATGTCCGAAATTTGAAAATGTGTGCAATATATTGGGAAAGGGATTTTCACAAGGAGCTTGGACTTATGAAAACAGTTTTCGAGAAAACAGAAACATCGATTTCAAATACTAAACGTAAAAAACAAAATGTTAAGAAAAGATGTTGATCGACTCTTGGAAGATGTTATCTGTGCTGATACTATAAATGTCGTGTTATTACATTCTGTTGCATATGCATTTGATTATATCGCTGCTGATTCTGTTGGTTCTGTTGAAAATGTTGAGAATACTGATAATGTGTCACAAATCAAATCTTTAAAAGTTGAAAATGAGCGATTGTTAAAAGAGCTTTCGAATGCAAAACGTCGTCTTCAATGGTGTCAAAAAGATTGTCAAAATCGCGAACTCGCTTTGCAAAACAAAATCAACCAGTTGCATACCAAAACTCTTAATCCAAAACTTGAGCAACTGGATGATGAGAACGTGTCTTTAAAGTGTCAGATTTCAAAATATGAACAAGAAATTTCAAAAGTTAAAACGGAATATGGTGTCATATTTGATATACTCAAAAAGACTCGTGCTCAAGCGTCAAAAGATTTTGATGATCATCTTGCATATACCAAAGATGTTTTATGACAAAATGGAAACACTCGTTCTGAAAATCTAGATTTGTTACACACTATCCATGATCTAAAAGCAGAGTTGGTGAAACTTAAGCAAGATAGGAATAGTAACACAAACATAATTGCACCAGAAATTCTTAGACTGCCTAATGACACATCACAAGAAATAATGTGCTTCCCTCTACTGAAACAGGAATAGTTGCCTCTTTTCCCAACGCTAGGACTTCACAGGTTAAGAGCACCACTAGGAAGAATAGGAAGTTGCAACGTAAGAAAAGAACAATAAAGACCTCTGAAGTAGAAGAACACCTTAGGACTTTGAATAAAACGCATGTTACTCCCACTTTAGATATTGCGTCTGACAAATGTAATGGAAAAAGTGATGTAACGAATGCTGAATCTTTAAGTACTTTAAAGGTTATGTTTGAAGCTTCTTGTGTTGGTTGTCGTAAAAGCGTGTTTTCTGGTTGTCATGATAAATGTGTTGCTAATGCTATCTTATCTCGTAAGCGGAATAATAGAAAACGGAATACCTCTAGGCCCACAAATGCTTCTAAGTCTGTGCTAGGTAAACCACCCTCTAGTGTTCTGACTACGATCATTGATGTACCCATAGAACCCCCTTCACCTCCTAGGAAGAACTTATCACCTAGTGCATTTACTAAGACCAAAGCTAAGACTAGTTGGAGATGGCAGAATTGGTTACATAATACACTTGGCTTTAAATGGATACCCAAAATCATAAATATGTGTGTTTCAACTATAACTACATCGGAACCCTCTAACTCTTCAGGTTCCACATCTACTTCTATTCCATCTGTGTCGTCTGTGTGTAATGCAGGTGATACAGATCATCCTCTGGATTGTTGATAGCGGATGTTCCTGACACATGAAAGGCAATCTTAAACTGTTATCAAACTTTGTTTCAAAGTTCATTGGCAATGTCAGGTTCGGGAATGATCATTTCGCAGCTATCATGGGCTACGGAGATTACATCAATGGTAACATCGAAACTAGCAGGGTTTATTATGTGGAAGGTCTCGGTCACAATCTCTTCTCAGTTGGTCAATTTTGTGATGGAGATTTGAAAGTTGCTTTTCGGGGAGAAAACTTGTTTCATTCATGATCTACAAGGAAACGATCTTATGTCTGGAACCCGCACATCAAGTCTTTACACAATTTCAATGCAATACATGATTGCTTCATCTCCCATCTGTCTACTTTCAAAGGCAACATCTACAAAATCTTGGCTATGGCACCGTCGACTTTCACACTTAAACTTTCAAACCATAACCAATCTTGCACGTTACAAACTTGTTGAAGGTCTCCCAAGATTTCGGTATTCTAAAGATCACCTATGCTCAGCTTTTGAACAAGAGAAAAGCACTCGTGCTCACTTTCCTTCAATGATGGAACACAGCTCAGAGCATGTGCTTCATCTTCTTCACATGGATTTGGGTGGCCCGATGCGTGTGCAGACGATTAATAGCAAACGCTACATTTTAGTAATTTTCGGTGACTACTCAAGATGGACTTTGGTTTATTTTCTTCGAAGTAAAGATCAAGCTCCACCGATGATCATCACCTTTCTCACGAAAATTCAAGTTCAGCTCCGGAAAACAGTCAGACAAATCAGAACAGACAAAGAAACTGAATTTGTGAATCAAACTCTTCGTGCATATTATGAGAAAGTGGGAATTGAGCTTCAAACATCCATTGCATGAACACCAGAACAAAACGGATTTGTTGAAAGACGAAACCGTACATTAGCGGAAGCTGCAAGAACGATGTTGACTAGTGCAAAACTTCCAGATTACTTTTGGGCCGAAGCCGTATCTACTGCATGTTATACTCAAATCGTTCAATGATTACTAAACGCCACAACAAAACACCTTACGAGCTTATCCACAATCACAAACTGAATCTCAAACACTTTCATGTCTTTGGATCCCTTTGTTATCCAAATAATTATCGTGAAGACTTTGGAAAGCTCAAGGCTAAAGCTGACATTGGAGTTTTTGTTGGATACTGTAAAATTCTAAAGGATACCGGATCTGGAATCGTCGTACAAGGGAGATTATGGAAATGATTCATGCAAATTTCGATGAGCTTACAGAATTGGCTTCTGAGCAAAACAGCTTGGAACCCGGACATAACCGTTTAAACTTCCCCCAAACCCCATCATCAGCTGAACCAAGCCTACAGCTTACTCGTCAACAAATGGAACAGCTATTTGCTCCTTCGTTTAGTGATGATATTGATCAGCGTGCTCCAGATGCCTAATACAAATGGAACAGCTATTCTGCTGCTCAACCTGATAATAATCCAATACCTAATACACCTGAAACAACAACAATTGTTGAAGAGGCACCTCTAATTGACTCTACAACAAGACCCGAACAAACCGCATCCAATGACGCTGAACCTGCTAATGATCTTCTGAACCATGAAGTACTGATAAGGTTTTAAAATGTACCATTTTGAGGGGTCGTTTAAGTCCTTATTTGATCACTTTTGTATCCGTTATTGCTTAATATTGTTCCTTTTCACTTTTTAGGTCTCTTGAAGGCAAAATGCTGGAATGGCACTTATTTTGACGAAAAGGCGCGAATATATGAAGAAAATGGCCAAAGTCAAAATCGAGACACTCACAGCTGCTGAAATTAAAAGGCGACGGCGTCAGGTGCTAATTGCGACGCCGTCCCAAGATTTTTGTGACGATTCAGAACTCAAAACTCGTATTTTCAAGTGACGACGTCTAGTTGTGAAAGAGTAGGCCGTCGCTACTCAGACGGCCTAGATGCAATCCAGACGACGTCAGAAGCTGAAGAGGACGGCGTCACGAACATAAGGTGACGCCGTCGCAAGGTTAACGTGGTCAAGACGAAACCCTAATGACGGCGACACGACGGCGTCACGAAACATAAGGTGAAGCCGTCGCATATGTAATCTTATATATAGAATCCGAATTTTTCAGTCTTTTGTGGAGAGTCTTTTGGAGTAAAAACCTAAAACCGAACCTAAGGTGTCTTGTACAGTATTTTAGGGTTTTAAACCCTATCTTACATCAAGATAAGTCTTTACTTCATTAATTCAATTATGTCTTTGATTATTTGTGTGTATGCTTGCATGTTCTCCATGTCCGGCTAATTTATTTGTGTGTTTGCTTAGGAAGTATGAAACTTAATTATTGAATATTGATTGGTTGTTTCTTATCTTAGTTGATTAATGATCTAGTAATGCGATAGGTCATTCGTTGTGTACTTAATGCTTGATTCATCTTTGTGAACCTTAGAATATAATCACCTGAGTAGTTGTAGGCTAAACCATCCAAAGAGCGCCTTAGAGTAGGAGTTTATCATCCCTAGTGGGTTTGTAGACGAGACCCTTTGGTAAGTTCAAAGAGTTAGGGAGAAACGCATACCCTACAACTTTAGACACACAACGCAACTAGGAATAAGGACGTGACAACTCAACCATCAATAGGAGATAATTAAGGAGTAATACAACCTAAGTAAACACATCTTTAAACTATCATACGAGCACACATTAATTAGACATAGACTCCCACAACCTTAGTTTAGATAATTAGATAATAGTAGAGTAATCGGTAGAAATACCAACCCCCCAAATCCAATATACCCGAAATTCGTACCTTTCCATTTCATAAAACATAAAAAGATAAAAAAATAATCTTCCTCAACCTTAACCTTAGCGTAGTAACTTCTTACTAGCATTCCTATTCCCCTAGAGAACGATATCAATACCCGTGGCTTACCCTAATTACTACACTACAACGATTAGGTTCACTGCCTAGGGTGTTATAAAACTTACTCGAAGAAAAGGAAGTTTCCTTGACCCCGAACGACGCATGTAGCGTTATCAAGTTTTTGGCGCCGCTGCCGGGGAATAGAATAGCTAGTTAGTAGTCCACCTCATTTAGGTTCTTTGCTTGATTCCTATCAAGTAATTTTTTTCTCATTTTTAGCTTTCTTTTAGTCTATCCCCCTTCTTCGTGACCTTTTGTTCGTAATCTTATCACTTTTCATCATGGAAGGTGATAACCAACCACCACTTGATAACCCAACAGAAAAAAATTCAATGTCACTCAAAACCCAACCCAATAACCAACACAACCGTCGAAGCCGCTATGTGAGTAGAAACACCAACCTTCAGGATTTGCAGAAAATATTCGATAGTACAATTAGGGAAGCTGTTGAGAAAGTAGTCAGCGCTGCTATAGTTGGCTCTATGATTAGCAGTAATTCGGAAAATGGCATGATAAACAACAACGTAGATGTGGAAAATAGTGCTTACTTCAATCTTTACCCCACTAAGGAAGAGATTGCGTACCATCAATAAATAATCGACAATCCACGATCACCTATCATTAGGATATGCCCAAAGATTAGGAGGGGAAATCCCTGGAACTTAAAAATCCCTTGTATGATCGGATATAGGAGTGTCGACCACGCTTACATAGATACGGAATCCCCCATCAATGTAATGTCATATGCTGTCTACAATGATATTATGAATGAGCGACTCAATATTAGGAGAGACCCTAAGTATCCGGGAGGAGTTTGCAACTTTGTGGGAAGAGTCAAGGACGTGCATGTCTTTATAGGAAATTTCACCTACCTAGTTGATTTTATGGTCCTAGAAGATGTAGGATGCGTCATTGACTATAGTTTATCCCAAGTAGTGCTAGGGAAACCGTTTGTTGAAACATCTAGAATGAGCCATAACAAGCATGATGGAACGGTTAGGTTCAAGGAAGGAACCGATGAGATCACCTATAGGATGCCTTGGAAAACAAATGAGTATGGCCACTTGTCCATTTATGATCGAGACAACATCAAAGCTTTTGAGGACAAAAGCAAGGAAGATGTTGAGAAAGGTTATAAATTCATGTGGGAAAGAAGGAGGCATTATTATAAGGATTGCTTAACTCTAGGGCCTAAGTATAGAGTCGATGAAGATTTTGTCAACATGATAGAATTCTCATTGAGGATGCGTGAGGAAACGTAGGAGCACGACTACGAGTCTAGCTACAAGACTCTTAAATAAAGAAAAGCGCTTCATGGGAGGCAACCCATGCTTAATTGTTTGCTTGTTAGTGTCATATATCTTTTATTAATTGTTTATCCTCATGTTTAAATTTGTAAAAATGCTTTATTTTGTTTTTAACTTCGTCTTAATTGCATATAAAGGTATTTTACATAAGGGATAAGTGTAGGGAGGATTACACACGTTTTCAAAAGAAACGTAAACATGAGAATAACAATTAACTAAAAGATATATATGTCTGTTTGTCCGAGTCAAATGCTTGTATCGAGTCATAATGGATGTTTTGCAGAAATTTTTTCCAGATTCTAAAGATGTAAATTTTCCAGAATTTTTTCCAGAAAATCGCAGACCAGTTTTTGTCAGGATAACCTGACGGCGTCAGGATTGCAACCTGACGGCGTCAGGAAGGAGTAAAAACATCAGATTACTTTTTTCTCATTTTCTGAGCTACTTATAAATTTTTGGAATTTTCCAGGTCTTAATTTTCTTAGAAATTCTGTAAACATCCATTCCACAAGCATTATATCCTAGTTTAAATCGAGTCTTATATATATTATTATCGCCGATTTTACGCGAAGGTTTCGTTTGTTTTCTTCAAGTGTGCAGGTTTAGTTTGTCAAGAATCGGTCGACCCTACACTATTCATACAATATCACGGGAACACATTTTAATCGTTCAAATTTATGTGGATGACATCATTTTTGGGTCAACACATCTAAAGTACTCAAACGCTTTTTCAAAACTTATGAAAAAACATTTTGAAATGTCCATAATGGGTGAACTTACGTTCTTTCTAGGACTGCAAGTTCATCAATCACCCCGTGGTATTTTCCTGAGTCAGTCCAAATATGCTCTTGAGATTTTAAACAAACATGGAATGCAAAACTGTGATACCTATGCCACACCAATGGCACATACCAATAAACTGGATGCTGGTTTGTATGGGAAATTGGTTGACCCTACCAAATACCGAAGTATCATTGGGTCTCTCATGTATCTAACAGTCAGTAGACCTGACATTGTATTTTCTGTATATCTTTGCTCCCGTTGTCAGTCGAGACCAACTGAAACTCACCTCTCTAAGGCTAAAATAATCCTCCGATACATCAAGGGAACCATTAATTAGGGAATCTGGTATCCAAAGGATTCTGGTTTTGAACTATTAGCTTTTTCAGACGCTGATCACGCAGGTTGCTTAGATTCTCGGAAAAGTACGTCAGGTGCTCTACAATTTCTTGGTGATAAACTGGTGTCATGGAAATCGAAGAAGCAGGATTATACATCGCTGTCTTCAACCGAAGCAGAATATGTAGCCATGTCGGCGTGTTGTGCTCAAGTCATTTGGATGTGAACACAACTCAAAGACTATGGTTACGTATTTGACAGAATCCTGATGTACTGCGATAATCGAAGTGCTATTGCGATCTCGTGCAACTCCGTCCAACATTCGAAGTCTAAGCACATCGATCTTTGATATCATTTCATCAAGGAGCATGTGGAAAAGGGTACCGTTGAATTATATTTTGTGGGTACTGAATACCAACTGGTAGACCTTCTCACCAAAGCCTTAGCTTCTGCTAGGTTTACTGAGTTGATCCACCGGATTGGCATGAGGTGTTTGACTCCAGAGGAACTGGACGAACTTTTAAAACAATCTTAAAACCAGTCAAATACCAAAACCTCTTTTGTAAATAAATTTTTCCAAAACAAAAATAGAAAAATATAAAATCTGATAAAATACAAAAATATTCTTCTATCTAATTTCTTTCAAACATTACAAGTACAAAAATTCCATCAACTCTTTGTTCTATCAAACTCTTCACAATTTTCCCGCACAAGTGCTGAGGGAGAGAAAGTAAATATTTTTGTTTCATAAAACCTTGTACTTGCATGTTACCCAGAACTAGTTGTATCTTTGATAATGGTGGATACGTTTCTTGTCTCTTGACACTCCTCGAACCCAAAGTTGTAAAATTTCTCTATTTTCCAAAAAAAAAAAAAAAAAAAAAAAAAAAAAAAAAAAAGTTCGAAAGGGAGTGTCGTTATGTTTCTTTCCAAACTTACACTTTGTGCTTAACCAAAATGGAAGTTATGGGCTATGGTTGAGGTGTTTAAACTTATTTTTAACAAAACCCTTTCACCTAAAAACACTTATCATTTATTACAAACATTTATTATACACCAACCTCATCCACGCCTATAATCAAATCTTCAAATCCGTGTTATAATCCTCAAATTTGTAAGTGGTTATAGTTTCTGTGAATGATTCCAAGCATAGGTTTTTAATTATACACAAAACCAACGGTTTGATTTTCCTATATGAGTGATTTCAGTTTCTACGCATATGCGTATGAACTCAAAATCACTTGAGGTTGATTTTGATGAAATGAGTCATGTTTTCAAAGCTTATATCATGTTTTTAAACCAATGTCATCAAAAAATCCAACCCAGAAAACGTTTTAATCATTTTGCAAAAGTTTTTATGCGTGAATTTGGGGGTTTTCTATTGTGAATATTTCTGGATAATTTGTTGCTTGTATGATGATTATAACATGTTCAATTAACCAATTACACTCTTGGTTCTTACCTAGAAACATGAATTTTGTGAAATTAAGAATTAGGGTTTAAGACTCGTTAAATTTGGGTATTTTTGAATCTTGAGGTGTTAGATGTTAAAACTTGTTGGAAACATATCACATAGCCTCTAAGACATCCCAGAAGTAATTTGGTTGTGTTTGCATGTTTGGATTGTTTAGGCAAAAATCTTAAATTCTTAGGGTTTTAACCTTTACGCATAAACTGTGCCTACGCGTAAGTGATAACAATTATGATTCCATGTGAGGATGAAAGGGATTGAATAAAGTGTTAATGGAAATGTTATGAATGATTTATTTCAGGATTCTACGCGTGCAAATTTCAGAATCAAGGTTAAAATTGGAATTCTACGCATAAGGAATACCTTACGCGTAGATGTTACACGTGAGAGAAATCTTAAGCGTAAGGGTCTACATGGGGACTACGCGTATCCTGTGAAGGATATGCGTAAACTTGGAGTCTTACGCATAAGGTTCACTCTTACGAGTAAACCTTACGTATAAGCTCCCATATACGCTTACGCGTAAGCCTTATGCCAAGAGCCTTTTCCTACGCGTAAGAGGAACTCCTACGTATAAGCTTAGGTCTACGCATATGGTTACACACTGTTTACGCATAAGCTTGCATTCTTATGCTTAAGCTTAAATTTTAACTTTACCAATGAATTGTTACGCGTACAAACTTGTGAATAAGTTACTCATAACGTCACAAAACCAAAATGTCATTAATAAGCTATAATGGTTAATATGTTGTGTGAATAAGTGAAAATTTGGACTTTAAAATTCAAAATTTATATACTCACGAAACTTATCATGACTACTTTGGACAATTGGACAAACAAGTGACATTGGACTCGTAACATTCATTAACATAACATATTCAATAATTGGACAATAAAATCAACTTTTGACTAACGTAATGTCTTTCGATATATTGGTTATTTTGGCTCAATATCTTTCAGATCACAATATGGACATCACAATGGAAAATGTTAACGCACCAAACGAGCTCACAATAAAAGATATTTTCCCTACCGGTTATAGTATGAAGATTGGAAAGAACAACCTCAAAGTTGACTTTGAGAACTTCACTTGCTCTGAGTCTTCATGCCGCATTGATGTGGACATTCTTAAGACTCATCCCTACAACAACATGCTCACCAATTCAGCAACTGTACCAGTGATCTATATCCATCAGTTCTGGCACACAATGAAGAAAGCTGATGGTCAAGATACTGTCACGGTGACTCTCAACAATAAACAAGCCACCGTCACCGTTTATGATTTACGAGCAATTCTTCTGCTCCCTGCCATCCAGCCTGCTGAGTATGTTCCTACTCCAACTGAAGAGGCTACACTAAGATTCATGGTCGATATTGGCTATGATGAAGCTGCAGGGATCACTACTAAACATTCTTCGATCGATTTAAAGAACATCCCCCAGCCGTGCAGAACTTTATACATCATGATAGTCAAGTCTGTTTCTGGACGAGACAGCGGTTATGAGCATCCTAAGCTCATGGAACTACAAATATTCTGGGGCATGGTCAACAAGATGCATATCGACTTTGCAAGTCTGATTTGGGAAGACATGATGTCTTACCTCAAGAAGCCTGGCACCAAGGTCCCCTACATCAGATACACTAAGTTGTTGACCCAAAGGATACTCGGGAATAATCAAGACATTCCTTTGAGACTTGATGACCCCAACCATCATTCTGCGTTGTTTGAGCCTACCTTAAATGTTTTCAGATTCAAAGACTCATCAACAAAGAAGCAAGGTGTAGTTTTGACTGACTGCCTACTCACTGATGATGTTAAAAGCCTTCAATCGTATTCACGATATCAAGAAGCAGTGACCTTAGGCAAAGTCGGCTTCATGGATGAAAAGTCTTCCTCCATACCAGTTAAGAAGACCAGGAGAGGTAGTGCAGGAAGTGTAGCAAGCACTGGAAGTGCCCTAAAGTATCCAAAGAGGAATCCTTCCCTAAAAAGAAAAGTTTCATCAAAGAGAGCCACTCCTAATCCTCAACCGGCACTCAAATTAGAGGATCAAGACTCCGAGGATACTGAGACGGATGAGGAGGTTCACTACTCAGAGTCTGTTACGGATGATACAACAACAGTAGAAAAACTACAAAGTCCCAAAACAGACAAGGGTAAAACTCCAGTTGAAGAGCAGGAAGAAGAAGAGAGTTCTGATAAAGAACCAAAGGATGAAGAAAAGGACTACCACAAGACATTGAAGCATCTAAGGATTCAGCATGTTGCATCAGAATTTAATCGCCAACAAACTCGTGGCCCTGGAGGTTCAAGTGGTGGTGCACTAATCACACTAGTTCTCGATGCGGTTAATCAACCCGATAAGGGAACTGGTACCACCACTCACGAATCAACAGAGCAACAACAGCAAGAAGATCAAATCATCTTTGACTTTGAGAAAGAAGAGGAACAAGAACAGGATGAGATGATCACGGACAAAGATATTGAAGAATCTGCTAAAGAAAAAGCTGACGAGGAAGCTCGAGCCAAAGCATATGAAGAGGCTAAGCAAAAGACTGAAGCAGAAGAAGAGGCCAGGGTAAAGGATGAATAAGAGGCTAAAGCTCGCAAAGAAGCTAATGATTATATTCTAGATAATCCTGAACATAACCCGGAAGGAACTTCTGAGCCGCCTAAAGACCTGGAGCCATCTCATGACTCATCATCTTCTGATTCGTCATCTCACTCATCACCACCACCATCCAAAGATGCTACCACCAGATCCACATCCAAATCAGTCAAGAAACCTACCAACACTTGGGCATCACGGGGGAAGACTAAAACTGTGAAAGCTGTCAGGCAAGCAAGGAAAAGAAACGTGGTCAACAAGAAATTCAATCAGCTCGCTGACAGACTAAACTTACTTCAAGACGTGATGAACGAGTTTTCAGATGAAAGGGAACAGATTCAACAGTTTCTCAATAGAGATATCCAAGGGGAAATGGACAAGACGATCAGAGACTACACTCACAAGTTTCTTCTCGACACCGTCCCTGGAGTGACAAGAGAGATTTTTGCCAGAAAACTCTATCCTAATCTCATGGCATTGGTCAAGCATAAACTGTCAACTACTCATGTTGCTATGCAAATCAATCCAGTCATGCCTCCGGTTGTGTCCGATGCTTAATTGATATCGAAGCTGGTATTGCAAATTTCTCAATGATCCGGCACTTTCACTTTTGACGAAGCTAAACTATTTGAGGCATTGCTAGAATATCAACTCAAGACATCGTCTAAAGAGTCACCTGAAAGGGCTAAGCGACCAAGAGACGATGATGATGCAGAAAAGGATTCTGGGCCGAAACGCAAAAAGAAAACTGAAGAATCATCATCTATACCTCCACCAACCCAAAGGACCACCACCACTGGAAGAACTTCACAACGTCCTCCTGCTAGAGACAAACCTCAGGACTCTGAGTCTCCACTAGCAATGAAGAAAACTGGTGATCATTTTGAATTCACTGGTGGTGACGACGAGGAGATTCCTGGGCCCCAAAAACAACCCCCTTCTTCTACATCAACTAAGCAACCAACATCATCCTCCAAGCCTAAGAAGAAAAAGTCAACATCAGTTGTATCATGGCTAGATGAAGATGAAACTGAAGAATATGACTGGTTTTCAAAGCTTGTTGATGCAACCCCTCAATTACCGGAAGGCCAAGAACTGGTAGATGGTCGAACTCTGGAGCATGCCAAGATAATTCAAGAAACGTTTAAGGTGAAGAAGATGACGAAATCAGAGTTAAGACGAATCAAGAACGAATCCTTTCAACTGCTAAAAGACAGCTCCGACAGTGCAATTGAAGTCGAATATCATCTCGACAATATTGCACGAGCCATGTCCAACAATATTGATTGGCTCAACCCTGAATCTAACATCGACTTCACCATACCTGACAAGGCTCCTTACTACACTGACTGGACCAAGACACTACCCACTATTGGTCGACCTGATCAACCTCAGATTCCATACCGGTATTTCTTCAACAATGACCTGGAATTTCCTCAGCACGGTAGCGATGTTAGCAAGAAATACGCTACCTCGCTCACCTTCCCTTTCCCGGCAGAAATCTTCTCCAACAATGTGGCCATCGAGGAAGAAGCCACATATATGTTCGTTGATAATGTGGTTACTTATGACCTCGATGCACTCTATGGAATTTATCACTGGTCTGAACGAAGAAGAATCTACTACAGAAGCTGCCAGGTACTCAAATTGAAGAAAGAGGTGTACAGTGAACAACGGATCGTTGCTATAATGCATGTCAGCCTGTCTACAAAGTGGGACTACTCATCCCTGAAGAAAATCGTAGTCAAAAGCCAAGACAAACAAGAATAAGTCTTTTCTGAAGCGGATTTTACGAGATTGTCACTCAATGACATTGAAGACATGTATCTTGCTAAGGTACAAGGTCGAATGCGACATTTCTCCACCAACATCCAGCTCCAGTATATCAAGTCATTGCTTATATTCATCAGAAGCATCGTCATCCAGGAATGTGTTGAAGACCTTCAACTTGCCGTGGAATCATATCAAACACGTGTTAATCTCACACCACCAATGCTATACATTCCTGATATCAACCACCTGGCTCAGTACACCATCCTTAAGAAACCAATGTTTGGGGTAGTTTACCGCATTGAACTTCACCGTAATTGCTTCATGGCGTGCAAGGAGCTTCACATGTTTTGTGATCACACTTTAAAGAAGGTTCGGGACGGGTTAGCATATCGGTTAAAGGAGATTCGTGAAGGCATAGGGTCGAAGAAGAGGTGGAATTCGAGGGGAAAGAGGGATGCGAAGAAAATCATCAAAAGGATTGATGAAAGGTTGTTTCGTCGCTATCAGATGAGGACTTTGGAAAGCTTCGTGGGTGGACGTCCGAGCATATCTCTAACAGGCTATCAACGTCCAGAAAGAATTACTGGTGTTATTGACGGACTTCCTTGTACTCCTTGCTTTGTTTCTTTCACTAATATTTGGATGTGTTGATCTATATTTGACTATGGCTTGTGCACACATAACAGTGTACAACCCGTACTTGTAATGAAAGGACCCTGTGGTATGCATCAGTGCCACAATCCTATAAAAGGAGCGAAAGCTTCTTACTTTTGAGTAAAACTTATCAAAACTTTCATTTTTCAAAGTTTTGCTCAAAAGAACAAGTACTTCCTCATATGTTTTTTCAAAACCTCAAAAGTTAGTATTACTTGTTGAGGGGGAGTACTTGCTTAAAATCTTTGTTCACAAATGATTCTTCGTGGAAATCTTCCCACAAAACTCGAAATGGACATATTTGATATCAAAATTTCGTCAAAAAAATATTTATATGCCATTTTTGAAGGGGAGAAAAATTATGTGATACAAATATGTTGTGAAAATTGTGATTGAATCCTCGTGCTAAAGACTTAATGCTAAAGACTTAACCCATGAAATGACGAGTTCTGAACTGTCATACATCGAAAAGATTCGTCCTCAAAGACTTATCCGAGTAGATTTTACCGATTCGAGAAACTCTTGGTAGACATGAATTTTGACGGGTTTGACAACCTTTCGAGGTTTGTCCACACCTTCAAAGTAGTTATTAGAGCTAGTTGTCACCTAAAAGCTGACAATGTAACTCTCTAACTATGCAACGTAACCGTGTCTCACGAGGAATTGTCTAGCTTGAGTCGATCAATTCAAAAGTGCGTGCTCTTCTCTCACCGTGCAGATTTCTGTCAAAACACTTAAGCACGTGTTGAGGGGGAGTATTTCTGCAAAATACAAAACTCTCACTGTGGTACAAAATGCCTTTACTCATAACCACTTTGAGATATTTTTCATGGAAATGGTTTTACGGCAACATAGGTTAGTCATGGAGTTATAAGGTGTCTAAGGATAGGAATAACCGTCCTATGATCTGCCAGAGCCGGAGGGATCTACCCAAGGACACCAGCAATAGTTAGAAATTAGAAGTCCTTTGGTATGATTATAAAAAAAGGAGAAAATGAGAATCAGAGAAAGAAGGAGTTGAAGAATTAAAAAGAAAAGTAATGAAAAGGGTGAAAAGAAATAGCCCTCTAGATTATTCAACTTAGGGCAGACACCGGGTTCAACTCATATGCTACTGGTTGTCACTAGATGACACCGGTATTGAAGATCAAAGTCGTCATGGACCCAGTGATGCATGCACTAAACCTTCTTAGCCACTCAATTTTCTCTCAACAGAAGCTTGTTTCATTCTCACAGGGAACCCTACGTAAACTATCGGCTTTCTCTTAGAGATTGCTGGTATTGAAGAAGGAGACCATCTCCCTAGTCTCCGCTCAGGAAAACCAAAGCGCACTATTGAGTCTAGAGCCACGAGATTCATCAAAAGATCTCTTAGGAACAATCGACATTTCATCACTTGTCGTTTAACAATAAGGACGCAAGTGATACTATTCTAGAGTCCTACACAGATCTTAGCAATCTGTCGAGAACATTTATGAGGGGTTCACAACTGTGATCCTCAATGATTGAATGGAAACTCATGCCAGGGTCAACATCAAACAGCCCTGACAGTAGGTCACTTCGGTAACTCCTTGTGGGTTACGCTTAGTGTTGTCTCAAACGGTCTACAGTCGTGGGGTGATGCTTCGGTGTACCTCAATGACTCACCTGAACTGTAGGTGTACTTCGGTACATCGTGTTATCCTACTTGAGGGACTCCAGTTCAGGAACAGCCTTTGCTAGAAATAGAGATGTGTTTTCAAACTATGTTGTTAACACGCTGGAAGTTCGAACTTGTAAGTTCTGGAAATCCCGCTAAGGAGATTCCTTTCAAAAATCGAGTCTTGAAGATGTGGGTCATTACTTGAACTTGTTCAATTTGATGCCAACTGTCCCTTATGGGATTCGGACGGCTGATTCGCCCGACCAAGGTGAATGGAATCAAGACATTCATCAGAAGAACAATCGTAGTGGTCATTTCTCTAAGAATCAACCACAATGATCGATTGGTGTTTATCGCTAACCTATTCTTATGTTTTCTTCTTATGGATGCTCCTGGGGGATGATCGTGCAGATTCTCCACATGCTCATACCAACAACAACACATATTGAAGTTCTCTCGAAAGGCAACACAAAAGTCAGAACGATTCTTCCTCAAAGCCAAAGAATCAACAAAGTATAAAGACTAAGAGAACTACATCTATCCTGATATCCAACGTCAAAGAGCGTGTGAGCATGTTGGAGAAGGACATGGAGACACCTGAGTAACAAAGCAGACCTGATGCAGATTTCCACAACATAACATCACCATATTTACAAGATAAATGAAGATGTCAAAGCTGAAAACTTCAAAGAAAACAAGATCCTCGCACTGGGGAGATTGTTAGAATCAAAGCACTTTTTTCACAAGAAAGAAGAATGTCAGAAGACGTCAAAGCAACTATTACATCAGCACCTACAACGTTTCAATACTACTCAAGTCATTAATTACCAACACTTAGGGGGAGATTGTTGGAATCACTCCTAAACTATATTTCAAGTGTTTGTAATCAATATGTAATAGGTTGCTTAATTAGGCTTTTATGTTAGTATTAATGGCAAGGCTTATGTAGAAAGCCTATAAACCTTGGCCCAAGCCCATAAGGAAGGAAGGGAACTTGTAGTGTTGCCCTAGTCCCTTCCCCTATAAATAATGTTGTAAACCCTCATTTTAAGGTTGTTTGTTCACTTTCAATAACAGTCTACACATAACCTTTGTTACTCTTTATATCGTGTTTATTTGATAGTGTTCATCCGATCACCTCTTACCTTATTTCTAACATATTGATGCTTGTGTTACAATATGGTGACCTAACAAAATCATTGTTAAATATGACTTTAGATGCTAACACTACCCGTGGAAGTTACTTGTGTAATTACCTCTTGCGCCCATTTTCCTATTTTCCTCTATTTATTTTATTTTTGGTGAGAAATGAATTTCTTCATATTTTCTCGTTTCGATAGGTTTTATTCCGATAAAGATATGAAGCTAAGACGCTAATTAGTTTTTCATCTTCCCTCGAAAACTGTTGCATACAAGAATGAGGTCCACATCAAGGTTCTAATTTAACACGATTTAGGGAGATATCATTTTTATTACGACCGAAACAACTCATCTACGAGTCCAGAGACAGAAGCTTTTATTTAGATTTCTCCCGGAGTCAAAGTTTGGCTTAACACTATTTTAGCACATTTGCATTTTTGCAATTTAGGCCCTCGGTCTTTTCAACCACTAATTCAACGGGATTACCTTTTTATCATAAGTCTTATTATGACTTTGGATTTTTCCTCCACCTTTTTGAAGTCCATGACAACGGGGGTACCGTCAGACATAGAAAACATTTATGGCTTTGGATTTTCACTTTAATACATTTGGGCTTTATTTCATGTTAATTTTTGCCAAACTCCGAATCCTACGGCTTTTATAACAATAGAAACAATAGCAGCAAACTATCAAGAATCAGTTGTCTATTACACCGCAACACTGACAGTACCTTGATGTGTACCCGACTCTTATAATCAAGGATTCTCTAAAGAAGACAAAGAACTAACTATCGCCAAGCCCTAACATCTTTAATTATTATTAGACAGATATGGGGTGAAACAATTTTGTGGGAGCAAAAAGCCACAAGTACCTTCGATGAGCTCTAAAGAGAACCAACTACTCCACGCTTAGCATCTAAACTCATAAGTAACTCTATCATTCCTTGATCTCCGCAAATTTAAAATCTCAAATAATGAGATCCGCGGATGCTTAGCCGATAATTTTAATTGTCTATGGTTAAGGAAACAAGCTAGGGCTCAACACGCCCGGTCAAGTTAGAATTCTATTCCTACTCTCACCAGCGGAAAGTCAACAAGGTGTCAAAACATATATTAACTTAGCAAATGCTTCATCAAATAATCTTAAGTCTCGCATTTTTAAAGTCACTTATTAGAAACTAGCAAATTCTTTCAAAGCTTCGCATATTTAAAATCACTTAAGGAAGCTTGCAAATTCTTGGCCTTGTGGGCTAGAATCGCATTTTGTAGCCTCTTGTCTAAGCAATTAGCAAAGACTTTTTCAAGGAAACGCATATTTAAAGTAACTTCTAAAATACTAGCAAAGACTTTTCAATTACAAAACTAGCAAAAGCTTACAAAAAATTTTAAATTTTTCACATTTTTGCACAATTTTTTTAATTTTCTAAGGAAAAACGGGATTGCGAGAGTACACGGCAAAAAATAAGAAAGTGCGGTCAAATCAAATCGAAGATTACCCAACCCAGACTAAGACGAAACATGGTCCTCAATGTTTAAAGGTAAGGGTATCAACGGAAATCTAAAAGCCGTTTATTAAGTATGCTAAAAGATAAACGTAAGTCGATAAGATTTTGGATATCGGATTTCCATCAGCATCGAACATGAAACTCGAGTGTAGAAAAGAAAAACTTCGAGCACGAGAGTCTTCATATCGATGAAATCCTGGACAAAAACATCACAAACAACCAAACACGAGAAATCGAAGAGGCTAACCCCTTCACGTCACTTATTAGAGAAAATAGAAAGAAGATAGAAGATAAGCATGGGGTGCCTCCCACGAAGCGCTACTGTTTTTGATCACCGAGTCGCTAGCTTGACTCGTCCCCAAATTCGTTTATCCATGGGGAAAGTTTAGAGATTCGGGAAAACCATAGATGGGATGTTCGCTCCAAAGTACTGCTTAAGATGATGACCATTCACCTTAAAATTGGGGCCTTCGGGCTGAGATAGCTCGATAGTTCCATACGGGAAAACATGAGCTATGGTGAATGGTCCAGACCAACGGGTTTTGAGTTTGCCCGAGAATATCTTCAACCGAGAATTAAAGAGGAGGACTTGATCACCAACATTGAAGACGCGGTTTTTGATTTTAGAATCATGAATCCTCTTAGTTTTCTCTTTTTAAATCAATGTATTCTCATAATCCCGATCTCTAAGCTCATTTAATTCATTCAATTGAACTTTACGTTGATCACCCATGGTCTTAAGGTCAAAGTTTACTTGTTTCATGGCCTAATATACCTTATGCTCGAGCTCGATGGGCAAATGGCAAGCTTTTCCATACACCAACTTATATGGGGTGCACCCAATGGGTGTATTGAATGCGGTGCGGAAAGCCCATAATGCATCATCTAACATATCGGCCCATGAAGCTCGATTCTCTCCTACGGTCCTTTCTAAAATCCTTTTCAAACCATGATTGGACACCTCAACTTGACTGCTCGTTTGCGGGTGATACGCGGTAGAAAGACGGTGGGTAACTCCATATTTAGACATAACTTTGGCAAATTGTTCATTACAAAAATAGATACGGCGATCACTGATTATAGCACGAGGTGCTCCAAATCGGGAAAACAAGTTTTTTAAAAACTTAACAACCACTCGGGCGTCATTTATGGGTAGCGCCTTCGCTTCGACCTATTTAGACAAGTAGTCGATGGCCACGAGGATATACTTATTACCCTTAGATGACAGAAATGGTCCCATAAAATCAATGCCCAAACGTCGAAAATCTCGCAGACTTGAATCGCATTTTGCGGCATTTTGTCTTTTTTGTGAAATCTTCCCTTGACGCTGGCATGAGTCACATGACTTAACTAAATCATGGGCGTCTTGATATATGGTCGGCCAATAAAATCAGGAATCAAAAACCTTTTTGGCGGTGTAGCTTGCACCATGATGGCCTCCGGTAGGTCCATTGTGGCAAGCATTAAGAATATCAATGGCTTCTTGGCCATGAACACACCGCCGGATTACTTGATCCGCACAAATATTAAACAAGTAGGGGTCATCCCATAAATAATGCTTAACATCCTTAAAAAACTTTTTCTTTTGTTGGGACGACATCCCTTTCACAATAAAATTCCCCGCATGGTAATTTGCAAAGTCAGCAAACCATGGGGTATTAGGATTTCTTAGTAATCATCCCAAGTGTCTCGAGAGGAAATGTTTCCGTGATCTCCTTTTTCTCAAGAACACTTTGATGGGGATTCTCAAGTCTAGATAAGTGGTCGGCAACAAGGTTCTCCGCTCCTTTTTTGTCAAGGATGGTGACATCAAATTCTTGAAGGAGGAGAACCCACCGAAGTAATCGGGGCTTAGCATCTTGCTTTTCCAAAAGATACTTAAGGGCAGAATGGTCGGTATACACTATGGTCTTCGATAAGACAAGGTAGGGTCTACATTTCTCAAAAGCATAAACTATGGCCAATAATTATTTTTCTATTGTTGTGTAATTATGTTGGGCCTCAGTCAATGTCTTACTCGCATAGTGTGTGGGTTGAAAATGTTTCGACTTTCGTTGCCCCAAAACTGCCCCAATTGCGTAATCACTTGCATCACACATAAGTTCAAAGGGCAAGTCCCAGCCGGGGGCAACTAAGATCGGAGCCTAGGTTAATTTCTTCTTAAGTGTGTTAAAGGATTCAATGCATTCATTAGTGAAGATAAACGGAGTATCCTTCTCGAGGAGATGGGTCAGAGGGCGGGCTATCTTAGAGAAATCTTGTATGAAACGATGATAGAAACCAACATGACCCAAAAAACTCCGAATACCTTTGACGGTAGAGGGATGAGGGAGCTTAGCAATAACATCGACTTTAGCTCGGTCGACCTCAATCCCTGATTTCGATATCTTATGGCCGAGGACAATGCCCTCTCGAACCATGAAATGGCGCTTCTCCCAATTCAAGACCAAGTTGGTGTCTTCACACCTTTGTAACATGAGGTCTAGATGAGAGAGGCAAGAAGTGAAAGAATCTCCGTAAATCGAGAAATTGTCCATGAACACCTCCATAGTCTTCTCGATCATATCGTGGAAAATCCCCATCATGCACCTTTGGAACGTGCCGGGAGCATTGCATAAGCAAATGGCATTCGTCGATAAGCAAACGTTCCATAAGAGCAAGTGAAAGTCGTCTTCTCTTGATCTTGCGGGTCGATCAGAATTTGGAAGTAACTGAAAAAACCATCGAGAAAACAATAGAACTCATTCCCCGCTAGACGTTCGAGCATTTGATCCATAAAAGGAAGCAGAAAATGGCCTTTCCTAGTAGCATCATTCAATTTCTGGTAATCAATACAAACCCTCCATCCGGTGATGAGGCGTGTGGAAATCAACTCATTATCTTTATTCATCACTACGGTCATTCCACCTTTCTTCGGGACACAATGGATAGGGCTAACCCACGAACTCTCTGAGATTGGGTAAATAACTTCGGCGTCAAGGAGTTTTAGAACTTCCTTTTTGATGACATCATGAATTTTCGGGTTAACCCTTCGTTGTTGTTGTATGAAGGGCTTGAAATCATCTTCCATTAAGATTTTGTGAGTACAAAAATGTGGGTTTATGCCTTTAATGTCGGAAATCTGCCAAGCGATGGCACTCTTATGTTTTTTAAGGACAGTCAAAAGTTCGGTTTTTTCCTCATCTTTCAAATTCTTAGCAATAATGACGGGAAACTTGTTCGGTTCTTCTAGAAAATCTTATTCAAGATGAGGAGGTAAATCCTTGAGCTTGAACTCTGGAGGATTTTCATTCTACGTTTGTACTTCTTTGAGTTCTTCAATCGTGATTTCTTTCGTAGGGAGTGACGGTGATGGATCTTCATTTAACAATTGTTCAAGATAAAGAATATCTCCCTTCGAATCATGAACTCCATCATCAATTCCCGGTGGAATTGATTCATCAATAGCAAGAAATTCATCGATCTCTTCCAAGAAGAAGTCACCTCCCTCAAACAGAGTAAGAGAAGGGGAAGAGTCGGCAATGATTGGTTCAGAAACTTGATCAGAAATGGGTTCAGAAACTAGATTAGAAGGTGAGTCAGAAGTTTCAACAGAAGGGGTGGAATTGCCACTTTTGGAATTGTTAGCAAAATCGAGAATCTCTTGAGCGTACTCCTCACAAGAAACATCAATAACATCGATTCGGTTGATGGAAGCATCATCGAAATTTGAGGAGTACCTCGACGTTTGATTAATGTTAAATGTTACGGCTTCTTTGTTAACTCTCAACGTAATCTCTCCTTCGAACACACCAATTAAAGCACGACTGGTCCTCAAGAAACACCTTCCGAGAATGAGGGGTGCTCGAGGGTCGGCATCAAAATTGACTACAACAAAATCTGCGGGAAAATGGAACTTCCCCACTTTGAAAAAAACATCCTCGGCTACACCGATTGGGCGGGTCGTAGAAGGTTCGGCTAGCTTGAGAGTCATACATGTTGGGGAAAGTTCGGGCAATGAAAGCTTTTTGGAGGTTGATAACGACATCAAATTGATACTCGCACCAAGATCGGCCAAGGCGGAGCACTGAACAATTCCTTGAAAATCACAAGGAATGAGAAACTTGTCGGGGTCACCTAACTTTTCCAGAAGTTTCTTGAGGATAACCGCCGACAATTCTCATTCCGAGATGTTTTAGCAAGTTCATAAAGTTTTTCCTTGTTCGTTAGCAAACCCTTAATTGTAGAAGCAAGTTTAGGCATTAAGAGAAGGGCATCCGCAAAACTGATTTCCACATTCAAGTCTTTGAAAATTTGAAAGAACGTTTCATTTGATGATTAGACTTTTCACGAAGATTTTAATCTTTTAGACGTGACGGATATGGAATTGACTGTTTTGGGTTAGATTGCTTTGCATTAACGGGAGCATACTCGGGCTCAGAAGTCGGGACAACCGTGGGTTGGACATTATCGGTACTCCCCTTATCAGTAGGAAGCACCGGGTCCTTTGTCACCCCGGTCTCACGGTCTACCACACGAGAAGGAGAAGAAGAAGTGGTAGGAACCGTGGGTCCATCGTAAGCTACACCACTTCGGGTGGTGATCACTTTTATGTCACCTCTTGTGTTGGGAATCGTATTACTCAGAAGAGTACCGAAACCCCGAGGGTTGAGAAGAAGAGGTAGAAGGTTGATTTGACTGAAAGAAACTAGTCAACATATTCCTCATTTCATTCATTTGCTTATTACTGGTAGCCTCAATCTTATTGCTCAAGATGTTGATCTGAGTCTGCATCATTGTAATGGTGTTATCGGTGCTCTTGATGTAATTTGCAAAATCGTGATTCGGAGCAACTTGATGAGGTGGTTGATAAGGCTGTTGAGGATGAGAAGGTTGTTGGTAAACTTGAGGTGGAGGAGCTTGGTAGTTTTGATTACCATGATTAACATTAGCTCCTCGGTTTTGATTAGCATTGTGGTTACCATTGAAACGGTTTTGATTTTGGTTTTGAGGTTGATTGAAACCGGGAGGTCCGAGGTAATTGTTTGAACGGTAGCTAAGAAGATTTCGATCTCCTTGCGGTTGATTGTAGGTTCCCGTAGCAGCATAAACATTCTCTTGAGGATAGCCACCGACGGTTGGGCACTCAAGTCTTACAAGTCGGGTTCACCGCTTTCACATGATGATTCTGATTATTCAATTGAGTTAACCTCAATATATCGTCAATCATTTTGTTAAGAGCAGCTATTTTGGGAGAAGAAAATGTATTTGATCTAGATGACTCGCCTCTTTCAGCGGAAGAGTCCCAATAATTTTGATGGGCGGTCATGTTCTCAATAAGATCGTAACATTCCTCGGGACGTCTTTTCATGAAAGTTCCACCGGCAGCAGCATTGATCGTGTCACGGTGTCTCAACATCAAACCATTATAAAATGTATCAATTTGAGTGACAAGTAACATGTTATGATTCGGACATTTTTCAATTTAAAGCTTATAACGTTCCCAAGCTTCAAACAAAGATTCGTCGGGATATTGTCGAAAATTACTGATATCATTTCTCAATTTCGTCACCATCAATGGTGGAAAATACTTTGCCAAAAACTTAGAAACCATTACCTCAAAAGTATGAATCAAATTTTTCGGGAGTCGATCAAACCAAGAGGTGGCATGATGACACAACGAATACAGGAAAAGCTATAGACGAAGGGCGTCATCGGAGATTGACAAGTATTCTGCACTTGTTGAATCATATGATGTTTCAAACCAAAATCCGTGGCTTGAATATTAATGGGAGCAATGGGTCCTCCCCTCCCATACATGGTAGGTTGGCATAACTCCTCCATCATTCGAAGATCAGGAGCTACATTTTGATTAACGGGAGGAGGGTTGGGACCGGGAACGGGTGGTCCTTGATTAGCAGCCATATTACGTAACTTGGGTACATTTCGATTACGAAGTCATCTTGATTGAGAACGAGTACGCATGCACTAAAAATCAAAATCCAAAAAGTTAAAAGGAAAATAAATTTAAAAAAGGAAAATCTTTTTGGTTTTTATATTTAAGAAAACTTTTGAAAAACAATCTTTTTGGTAACCGTCTCGTCAACCGGTGCTCGGTAGCTCTCAAAAGTATGCGCAGCGTAGCGGGAAAGAAGAGTGGATCTTTCCTCAGTCTGGAATTTAATATCAAGACTTCCTTAATCCCCGTGTATAGGTTGTACTTTCAAGGTGAGCCGACGTAACAATTGACGTTTCAATTTCTTTTGTTGGTTTTTTAATTTTTATGGTTTTGTAAACACTCTAGAAAGAATGTTTTGGTTTTTTAGATGTTTTTGGGTTTTTGAAAAATAAATATTCACAAAAAAAAACAATAACTTCACTCGGGGAGGATCTTCAAATACACGCGAATCGAGACAGAATTGGAAACTTACTACATGTCTTCCCCGGCAGCGGCGCCAAAAATTGATTCTTAAGAAAGAAACCAATTATAGTATTTGGGTAACCCAAATTTATTAGATTTGAATCCCCGGATCCTTCCTAGCGAAGGATGAATGGAGTTAAAAACTCACGTCGCGTTATTCGGGTTAAAAACTCACGTCGCGTTATTCGGGTTTTGAGTGGTTAAAAAGGGATTTTTGATAATTTCTAAACTACATGGCAAGGAATTATAATGGGGAGTAAATAAAACTTCTAAATCTATGGTGCAAACAAGAAAATATCAATTAAGTATGCAAATTACAACTAAAAACGCAAATTACTATAAATTCAAAACGTATACTAAAATGTAATTTAAGTTAATTTAACCTCTAAAAATGAACTAATATTTTTCCACAGCTAAAAATGTGATTTAAAATTATATATAAAATTTAAAAATAATTTTTTTGGTTTTTCCTGATTTTCTTTGAATTAAAAACTATTTTTGTATTTTTAAAATTGATTTAAAAAGAGAGAAAATATAAAAATTAACAAGAAAATTACCAAACTATTTTTCAAAAATCTAAATTAACTAAAAATAATTTTGAAAACTAAAATTATATTTTTCTAACATTTTCTCTATTTATTGTGAATTTAAAACTAAATAAATCTAAGAAAATGTCTAGAAAATACTAATTTAATTAGGAAAAATCTAGAAAAATACTTTATGTGACTTTTTGATTTTTCTAAACTTAATAAAATTAAATTTTTATTTTTGTGACTTTTTTCTGATTTATTTGAATTAAAATCTATTAAAAAGTTCTAAAAACAGATTTTTAATCTAGAAAAATAGCAAATGGTTTTGGAAAATTATGAAAATTTGTAGAAAAGTTCTAAATGCTACTGAGCTTATTCACAAGAGCTTATTGAAAATTTCAACTTGGAAACTCAAGTAGACCTGGCCAAGAGTTTGTAAACAAAAAATGAGCTTAAGAGGAGCTGTTTTGAGCTTTCTAGAAGCTATTGAAGTAGCTGAGATAGAATCGGTTTATGTTGTTTAATTGTGCACAGGGCACTTTTTGTGAAAACAGCCTATTTCAAGCCCTGATTAAGTTGATTTAGAAAAATAACAAAAATATTCTAAAAATAGCTTGATAATCACCTCCAAATAGAGAATCAAAACCCATATTTGCAACTCTTTTGGACTTAAAATGAAGATTTTAAAAATCTAAAAGTGAAGGCAGTGAGAAATTGATGAGGTAATTTTGACTATTTGAAAAGCTTTGTTGATTTGACTTTTGTGAACTTTGATTGATTTAATCAGATTCTAAATTATGTTTTAAGCAATAATAAGTCCTAATTATGCTACCTAAACAAGATCTACACCTAAATGCAAGCTTGTGCTATTAAAATCCTAACTGATATGCAGATTAAGTAGCTTAAAACTTAATTTTGACTATTTAGTAAATGCAACTACTATTTTATGATCTAAATCACCTAAGTAAACTTAAAAATGACAATCTAGACTAAGTTTTACCACTACTCTAATTTCTAATGCAGTTTACTCTATTGAACCAAACACCCCATAGTAAACTGTATTGCAATTTTAAACAAGCTATCCACTAATCCTAACTTACACAACACTTATCTCAGATTCAAGCACTATATTAGACCTTATAGAAGATGATTTTGACAACAAAACAAACTCAACCCATAATTAACTAATCATGATAGATTATCACATAAATGTGTGCAGACTAAAGAATTAAGCCAAATTTTGATCTAAACTAACACATTAAGCCACAAACAGATCCAAATAAGCTAATTAAACAACTACAAGCTAAAATTATCAGATCTACACTAATCAAACAGTAAATTGCAATTTTAAGCTAAAAAATGAGAAAAACTTAACTTGGCTCTCAGCTAAACAGAGATCACCTATTTAAAGGCAGCTACAAGCTCTCTAGCTTATTAATAAGCTAGAGTAAAATTCCATCTTGCCCCTCCATTGCAGGCAACTTCCTAAGCTTTTCCAAATTCCATAGGTTTTTTATTTTTGACTGATTTTAAGTGATTTTGTGTATAGAATGATTATGAAACTGAAATAAGCTTACAATAAGCTATATTAAGCTTATATAAGCTTAAGCTAACAGAAAACTAAGCTTGATGAAGCTTGAGAAAGGATTTGGACATATTTTTGATTTTTCCAATTATTTTTTATATTTTTTTGTGATTTTTGGTTTTGAAACAATAGCAAAGTAAATAGATGATTTATAAGCTACTTTAACTAAAACAAAAACTTAATGATGATCCCAAATGATATAAAACAGAATTTAAGAGCTTATGAGAAATTGATAAGATCATTTATAAGCTCAGCTAGGGATCAATAACAAAGACTAATAACATGCACAACGGAATAAACTAATCAATTCTTTGTTATTGAACAAGGTTTTCATTCACTAACACTAACTAATCTTAGGCGTTTATAGGAACACGTCTAGATAACTAAACTACTAACTAAACTAATAACCTAGGTGTTTACAATAAACTACACGCCCTAGGTTAGACACACACACACCTTTAGTCGACTACATTATGGAAGACAGATATTAAAACCTACACCCCATGTCCTCTTTATATACTAGAGGATTAGGGTTTACAAAATACTACAAAGGACTAATAAATAAAACTTCTTTTGTAAGCAAGTCCTTCCATCTTTTTGTAGGTTTCCTTCTTGTCGTATTAAGTCCCTCCTGTTTCATTCTTTTTGTCTTATCAACTCAAATGTATAATTCCCAACAATCTTTCCCTAGTTGATAATGACAAAACCATTCTTGAACGAACTTCCCTAGACGAAGTAGAGAAATTGAGATCAGAGATCTCACCATGAATGAAACAAGTATGTCTTCCTTTGTCTTCCCCTTAATCCATGCCATCCCAATCAAACATCTCTTCCCCTTTTTGTTTTTATACAAATAGGGAACGAATGCAAATAATGATCTTGACCACAACGAACCAATATCATACTTCCAATCTAAGTCGTCCAATGTTTCAAATTGCCCTCCATGAAGAACACCAAAATGCTTACTAAAAATGAATCCAAAACAGTAGAAAACTCCAACTAGCAGTAGTAATAATGATCAACAATAGTAAAAAATAAACACTTCCTCTTGAGTGGTGCATGAACATCAAATGATTCTTCAAATCTGTAAGCTCCTTGTAATGATCACTTGTGAAGAAAACCAAATATAACGAATTTGATGAAGAAGTAAAATATCCCAAACTTTTGTCTTATGTCTTGTACTATCCACGTGACGTTGAACTTATACTGCTAACCAAAATATAAGTAGATCGCAACCTCTTGACAAAATCCTCATCTTCAATGAGACACTGAGCACTACAATGTAACTCATTTAAGTGATAGTTTACTAGGTCTTCATCCATCCACCCCTTGACCTATGAAAACTAGATTTTGCAAGTCTTCGTCAACATCCTTTAAGCACGAACAAGTTATCTACAAAATGTAACACCCACTTTGAGATATGATAAGAACACAAACCTGTGAAACTCAACTACAACATCAAATAAATGATATTTATCCTTCTTCGTAATCAATTCTTCAATAAATCCAAAAACAAGCTTTTTTTTAAATCCTTTTAAGAACAACTTCAAATCTCCTCTTGTGTGTGTAAACCAATAACCTTTGTATGTGTCGTCAAAAATCCATAACAATTATCATGCTCGACTTCCCCTCGAATCCAAAACCATACGAGAACCAAAAATCATGTATAACGTTAAGCAGTACTTTGACTTAAGCAGTACTTTGAAGCGAGCGGTACTTTCAAGGACGAGCAGTACTTTGAGCAATTTAGGGTTTCGACAGCAGTACTTTGAGTATAAACAACAGTACTTTGAGTAAACAGCAGTACTTTGAGTAAACAGCAGTCATATTCGACAGCCTGTAACTTTTGCATATAAGCTCAGATCGACGATCCCTCTGGTGTAAAGTTAGATGGGTATATAAAGAACGTCCACCTAAAATTTCGTCCCGATCCAACGGTTAACGAAAAAGTTATAATCGTTTCAAAACAGTGATGTAGTAACCTTACGAAACTTTTTCAGTTTCTGCAGCAGACTTCGACAGCTTATAACTTTTGATTGAGAGCTCTAATTGAAAATCCCTCCGGTGAAACGTTAAATGAATATATGGAGATGGACCAGAAAACATTGTAGCTCGATCCAACGGTTCAAGAAAAAGTTATCGCTGTTTGAAAACAGCCCTGCAGAAAAATATGAAAATTTGTAACAGCTTCGAATTTTGCATCTTTTCTTCGAAAAACCTTGTAGATCCCTATATCAAGAGCTCCTCTCTCTGATACCAATTGTGAAGATCGTTTATAAGCTCAGCTAGGGATCAATAACAAAGACTAATAACATGCACAGCGGAATAAACTAATCAATTCTTTGTTATTGAACAAGGTTCTCATTCACTAACACTAACTAATCTTAGATGTTTATAGGAACACGTCTAGATAACTAAATTACTAACTAAACTAATAACCTAGGCATTTACAATAAACTATACGCCCTAGGTTAGATACACACACACCTTTAGTCGACTACATTATGGAAGACACATATTAAAACCTACACCCCATGTCCTCTTTATATACTAGAGGATTAGGGTTTACAAAATACTACAAAGGACTAATAAATAAAACTTCTTTTGCAAGCAAGTCCTTCCATCTTTTTGTAGGTTTTCTTCTTGTCATATTAAGTCCCTCTTGTTTCATTCTTTTTGTCTTATCAACTCAAACGTATAATTCTCAACCGAAATTGAACAATAAAGATAAACTTTCATTAATGGAAATCTAAGTACAAAACTATAAAGCAGAAATACAAGTTGATTTAAAAACATAAAATCATTTTGGAAACAGAAACTACACACTAAATTACACCTACAATTCTACACATATGTGTGTGAAATCAACCCTTGATCACATCCCATCAATCAATCAATCAATCTCAACCCTTGATTCTCCTGATGACATCCCATCGACCAATCATTGCTCACCTTGGCACACGGATTGCAAAGGTGGCATTCCCATGTGTCAGCAATGTCAGATGATTGTACTATTATGCCCTTAATTGCTGTAATTATGGTACGGTAAAATTAGGGTTTATGGCAATTGGGAGTTTTTTAACGCAGGTAAAGGGAAATGGGGAATTATTTTATTTTATTTTGACTTATTTGAACGGTGGTAAAAGGTGGGAAGGGTCAAGGTTTATTGACAAGGGTTTGTGGGATTTGAAAGGGTTCAAGTGGGTTATTTGACTGGGCAGTTTAGGTAAGTGAAAGGGTAAATGAATTTTGAACCTTGGGATTTATTTTAAGGATTTAAAATGAAAGGTTTTTATTTTAAAGGGTTTAATTTGTAAATTAGGTAAAATTGAACGGGTACTTTTGGGAATTTGGACACAAGAGTATATTTTGCAATTGTGGGAAAGATGAGGGACCAAAGTTTCCATTTCTGATATCTCAAGGGTAGATTTTTCTAGTTTTGCAAACTTGAGGGACTGAATCTGTAATTTCTTTAAAGTTGATACAAACTTCCAAAAATCATCCTTTGAGCATCCAAAACTTCAAATTCACTCAATCTGATTTCCCGGTTTCAGCTTTTGCACTCTCTTTCTTCTCGTGATCGGTTTTTGTCGGATTTATCTTTCTTTTGTGTGTTTTGTCATATCCGTACCTGCACATGCATAAACTCAAGAAACCAACAAATATTAGGCATTAACAGCTCTTTTCTGGTTATTTTAGGCCTGTTTTAGTAAATAAATGGTATGTGTTTTAGCACATACCAGTTACCATAGGCTTGAGACTAGATCAAACCTCTACCGCTTTGGCGTAAGCACCTAGGAACAAGTATCTAAGAGGTCTTTTAAAGTGTTGTAACGTTAGGCTTACGGTTAAGGAAACAAAGGGGTTGGTTGGATAGGCGATTTAGTGGTGGCAAGTCAAAAATCTTTATGTTACAAGCATGAAAAGAATGGTGTTGCTAAGCCAAGACTCGACTCTCTAAACTCTAGATAACTTTGAAACAAACATACATAAATATAAAGATAGATGTAGGATGGTAGCCCGTATCTTCTTTTGTTTCATTTTTTTCTTTTTTTTTTTTTTTGTGCATACACTTTTACTCTACCATCCTCTACGATAACATCAAAATATAAGGGATTTATAGGAGCATCCCTACACTTGAGTCTTTATTACTCTAACACTAATATGACCCGAATTGAAAAGATCAAAACACTTGGAGTACATTATTACGTAAATAAAGAGAATTTAAATTTAACGTTCTTTCCCGTCACTCTATAAAATGTAACTTTACCCATGAGTCTCAATCGTCCCGAAATTGTATACAAAAGATATGACTCGACTTAGCAACCATGCAAGTAACTAGATAATTGAACTAAGGGTTTAGTATGATAACAATAATGCACTAAAAGTGAGTGCGTACAAGGTAGGCTAAGGCGATTTGGGTATATATTTGGGGGTGGATTGTAAACAATGCTCTTCATTGATATTCCGGAAAACCAAAACATCACTAGAACCGCGAAAAGGATAGGCTCTTTGGGGTTAACTAGGGGTATCGTGTACAAAAAATGAGTACATCACAAGGGTGTGGGGGAATTACTCAACCGATGTGGAAGAAGTAATTATAATATGGGTATCAAACAAGGGTTATCCTAATGCTTCTTATCATTTAGTTATTCCTAACTACACAAGTGTAGTCTCACTAGCGATCTCGGAATGCATCACAAAACAAGTTCTAAAATCTATCATACTACTGGTACACTCTCGAAGCATTAAAGGTGAATGATTTAATTCCTATAGATCTAGGGGTGAAACTCACATTTTTGGGGTGGAATTTGAGTGGTAATGGCTTTTGTTATGCTAGTCATATAACTCCTATCCATGAGATGCTTTATTAAGACTAAAGACCCACCCGTACAGGTCATGAAAAAATTTAAATTTGGCGCTAAAATTGCCCTAACAAATATTTCTCATGGTTTATTACACAAATGAAATAGGACAAGACAAATGATCAAGGATAAGCATAGTTTCAAAGTTCCCGTTTTATTCTCCCTCCCTACACTTAAACTGAACATTTTCCCCAATGTTCTGCGAAAGTATCAAAGTTATGATAATGGAAGGTAATTAAAAGAGAAAGAAACTTGTACTCCCCTGATTAGCTCGGTAAGATCCGTGTGAAGTAGTGGTTAAATTCTTTCCAAGAAGAATGTATGCGTGAAAAGCTTTATCCAATCTTATGTTTCTTCTTCTTGATAAATAAAACCTGCACACTTTAAGAAAATAGACGAAACCTTCGCGTAAAATCGGTGGTAAAACTATATACGACTCTACTAAACTAGGATATAATGCTTGTGAAATGGATGTTTGCAGATTTTATGGAAAATTAAGACCTGAGAAACGTCGTAATTGGAGAAACATCGATTTGAGCGATCGTTTGATTTAATTTGAGACACGAGTCGTCTTTTATATCGTTTTTATTGGAATTAATATTCTAAAAACAATGACGTAACTCTCGGGTCATGAATCTTTCGTTTACTAGGTTAAACGAGCCCCGAACCCAATTTAACGAAAGTTTTTCGAAGTTACATCTAGGGTCCTTGTGTTAAGTTTCATCTTCATCCTTGTGTTTACTAAAATTACAAAAATGATCCCTCCAAGGGTATAAATACCCCCAACCTCACATCTTCTCTCATTTTTACCATCTCTTTCTCTCTCTTAAAAAAACACACACAAATATCCCCTCCTCTCTCTCACTAGAAAATCCGGTCACCCATCTAGGCCGGCGCCGTCAAAAATTCCGGCCAACTTTCCGGCGACCATAAATGATGACACCACCTATCCCAAACGATAGATCGGTGTCTTGTGGTCACGTTTATGCAAGATAATTACACCCAAACTCCTACACACGCCCTAGATCTTGAAAAATAGATCTGAATATTAGGGTTTAAATGTTAATGAGTCGTGCAAGGGTCGAGCATGGATGAATATGAGTTGTACTCGTAAAATACTTCATCACGACCTTTGTTTTCTCTTCTTTTTCTCTCGGTAAAACAACCCCCCCTAGTCTTGTTATTTTATCTTATTTTTTTTATCAACTATGTTGTTTTTCGTGGATTGAGAAGTGTTAAAAACGAATTTATAATTGTTTTCTTTTAAACCCTTGTACTGAAAGTATTTCAGTGGTGAACTCGAGTAGAAAACGGGACTAAAAATATGTTGGGTATGTTATGTTTAATCCTCGAGTTAATTTGGAAGGACGGTTGATTATTTTCTGGTTCTTATATTAAATTCGTGGGTATTATGTGTAAAATGAATTTAAAATATTTGGAGATATGGGTAAAACTAATTAAAAACACTTGGCTTGTGTTTCGTGTGGTTAATATGGTAAGACGACTTTAGAGGCTGTTTTGATTTGGGGTTGGGTTCGTGTGCATTAGACCCGTTTTAGGTGTTGTGCGTTTGGAGTGAGACTAAACTTGTTGCAACAAGATGAGATATATTTTTGTGTTGACTCAGTGAGTCGAACTGTGACTCAGTGAGTCGGGTTAACCGCATGGGTCAAACCCATCTAGTGTTGGTAAAAACTTGTTCGGATCCCAGAATTTGAATGATATTTGGTGTCGTTGGTGTACTCGGTCAATAAGTTAAAATTTGGTGTCACACTCGTATAGATTAAGATTATCTCTTTTTTTTGTTGGAATCTATCATTCGGTGTTGAATGTTACCTTGATTCTATGGTTGCGCATGAGTCGAGTTGGTGAGTCTAATGTGTTAAAAAGAGTTGAACTAGTTATGGATACAAATTGATAAGGCGCGTTAATAGTTATAAGTTGTAAGTGCGGTTAATATGGAATGTGGAAACAAATACTAACAATCGTTATAATGAGATATCGAGATTAATGAAAGGCTTGATAACATAAGCTTAATGGTTAACTAGTAATTTTTCAATGTGTTAACTTGGAAAACATAACGAATTAATTATGCATCGATAATGGGATAGAACCGTCATGGTACATGATATTAGACTTGATTTAATAAGCACTTACAAAAATGGTGTGATAACATTTAAAGAATCCAAGCTACGTAAGTAATAATTGATATCAATATTTCGTATGTAAGAATCAACTACGGGTCATAAATTTGGATTAGCGTTTAATATGCAAGTTATATTAGTTATGAGTTATACTTTATTAAACGTTTTGACTTAAATGAGTCTAAATATTTACCGTCACATGTCAGCTAAGGACGAGGTGGTTAAATTTATATTGTCAACGATTACGGTTTCATTTAATTATAAACCTCTAATTATTATGACAATAGTTCATATTTTCTAAAGCCGTGATGAATTTTATATCGACAATTATGGTTTATTCAACTAAAACCCTTTATCAACTACGATAATGACTTATGTTTTATAAAATACAAAATATCTTTTATAGACTTTTTGATAACACTTATATTGATTAGTAGATTGTACTCTATTAAATGTTTTGGTTTAAATGAGTTTAGTATATTCGTTTTGCGATAAACTAAGCATTCCGTTTCACATTTAAACTAATATTGAATTATATAACCATAAACTATTTGCGGATATGGTTTAATCTATTATAAACCTTTATTAAATACAATGGTAATACGTGTTTTATAACACATATTAGCTTTTGTAAACTTGTTTGGGAATATTATTTTGACAAGATAACTTATTAAAGTCGTAATGGTTTGGGGATAAACGAACGTGTCATTTATAGTACACTATTTACTATACCTCATATGAAGTACTTTAGGGTAAACTTGTATGATCATGAATAGCGATTGAGAAACCTTTATTAATTGAGCGATAAACGGGAACTTATCTTTTATTATAAACATGTACATTTGGGATTTTGGGGAAAGTATCGAAAGTTAACCTATTTATGTGTCATAAATAGTTGTTGCCATTTCCTAGTCTTTGACTAGCTTGAGCATGGTTGGTATTTCTTGACTTTGTCAATATCCTCTCCTTTTTGGCATGAGTTCTGGTCTGTATGTCTCGATTACGTCGATGTCTTCTTTCTTTCGCGTGAGTTGTACGTCGCGTCTATGTTGTTTACCACCACACGAAACGTTAAAACTAAACTTTTGAGATATTAATTATGAACTTTTGGGAATGATAATGTACTTTTGAAAGTAACGACATGAATGATCCACAAAAACTACAACACGTTGCTTTCTATTGCTTTCTTTATCATATGAGCCATATTATAAGAATATCGTATACGCATTAGGTTGCGTCACAACTATTCTATTGTGCTCGTCGTACATTCATCTGGATGCCATGGAGATTAACTTTAGATGCCAGTTGTGTCAATAGTGAGTAGTGCATTGTTGTGCTGTGATTTCCTGTTATCTTCTGCTAGTATTTATTCGTGAATTGCTGTGGCTAAGGTGAGTTTCATAGCCCCACTTTTATCTACGTTTTAACTACGTTTTGAACTATTTTGGGGTGAGAATCATGCTACTGTTTTTGGACCGTGAAAACTATTTGGATTTGCTTATGTGCTTGAGTGTATAGATAGTTGTGCTGTAGTTGTTGCCTTAGTCTAGGTTTAACCGTGCCTAGCTAAGAATAAACTTCTACATCGACCTAGTCCGGGGTTGGCAATTGTTCTAGATTTTGCCATATCAGTGCTGGACTAGAGTCGCAGGGGCCCGAGTAATCCCTGGATGCGGGATTTGATTGGAGATCCAGGTAGGATCATGTGTGAACGGTATTTATCTATCTTAGGTCTTGCATAGAAAATCAACTACTATTGGTCCACTATGATTTTTTTGAACTTAAACCTATGAACTCACCAGCGTAAGCTGACCTTTTAGCATGATTTCTCAGGTATTTGAGAGACGTTTGGAATACTTGATCGGTGGAAGCTTGGCAAGAAGGCGGGTTCAAGGATCAATTCTGACTCTGATAAACTTTGGGGACCTATTTTATTAAACCATGTCTTGGGCCTAATATTTATACTTTTGGATTAAAGGTTTTGAATAACTAAGTTTTGGGATTGATTTTGAATGTTAAACGACTATCTTTTGCCATACTTGTGTGCGATACCAATCCAATAGTAACGCCCCGAAAAATTGATTAAGTCTTCCGCTGTACCGAGATTTGGGGGTGTTACAAAAAACGAGAGAATGTAATAAGTTGTTTCTGCTCCTCCTGACATCGTCAGGTTGTAATCCTGACGCCGTCAGGTTATCCTGACAAAAACTGGTCTGCTGCGTTTTTCTGAAAACATTCTGGAAAAATTACACCTTTAAAATATGGAAAAAATCCTGCAAAACATTCATTATGACTCGATACAAGCATTTGACTCTAACAAACACACATATATATCTTTTTCAATAACGTAGTTCTCATGTGCACGTTCTTTTAAAAATGTGTGTAATCTTCCCTACACTTATCTTTTTTGTAAAATACCTTTATATGTAATTAAGACGAGGTTAAAGACAAAATAAAGCATTTTCGCAAATTCAAACATGAGAACATACAATAATGAAAAGATATATGACACACAAACAAGCAAACAATTAAGCATGGGTTGCCTCCCACGAAGCGCTTTTCTTTATTTATGAGTCTTGTAGCTAGACTCGAAGTCGTGCTCCTACGTGGTCTCATTTTTCATCCTCAATGAGAACTCTATCATAGTGACAAAATTTTCATCTACTCTATACCTAGGTCCTAGGGTCAAGCTTTTTTCAACCTTGTCTTCGCTCTTTTCCTCAAAATCTCTAATGTTATCTCGCTTATAAAGGGATAAAGGGCCATATCCATTCATCTTCCAAGGCATCCTATAAGTGATCTCATCTTCCCCTTCCATAAACCTAACCGTTCCTTCGGATTTGTTATAGCTCATTTTAGACTTTTCAACAAACGGTTTTCCTAGCACAACTTGGGACAAGCTATAGTCAATGACACATCCTATGTCTTCTAGGACCATAAAATCAACTAAGTAGGTGAAGTTTCCTATAAAGACGTGTACATCCTTGACTCTTCCCACAAAATTGCAAACCCCACCCGGATACTTAGGGTCTCTCCTAATCTTAAGTCGCTCATTCATAATGTCATTGTAAACAGGTGATGACATCACATTAATGGGAGATTCCGTATCAATGTAGGCGTGCTCGACATTCCTATTTCCAATCATACAAGGGATTTTGATGTTCCAAGGATTTCCTCTCCTAATATTTGGGCATATCCTAATGATGGGTGATCGAGGATTGTCGATTATGTATTGGTGGTAAGCAACTTCTCCTTAGTGGGGTAAAGATTGAAGTAAGCACTATTCTCCTCATTCACATCATTCACTAAACCATTACCCAAACTGCTGCTAATCATGGAGTCAACAACTGAGGCGCTAACCGCTTTTTCAACAACATCCCTAATTGTACTGTCACATACCCTATGTAAATCTTGAAGATCTTTGTTTCTACTAACATATAGGTTGCGGTGATTGTGTTGGTCAATGGGATGGGGTTTGAGTGGAAGTGGTTTATTTGGTGGTGGGTTGTTGTTTGATGGGTTATCACCTTCCATGATGAAAAGTGATGGGGATACGAACAAATTCACGAAGATGGGGGATAGACTACGAGGAAGCTAAAAATGAGAAAAAATCTTACTTGATTGGAATCAAGCAAGGGAACCTAAACGAGCTTGAAATTTAACTAGCTGTTCTATTCCTCGGCAGCGGCGCCAAAAACTTGATGCGCGTATAACGCGTTCGGTGTCAAAGGAACTTCCTTTTTGTCGAGCAAGTTTTTCAACACCCTAGGCAGTGAACCTAATCGTTGTAGTGTAGCATTGGGTAAGCCTCCTGTATTGATATTGTTCTATAGGGGAATAGGAATGCTAGTGAGAGATGTACTACGCTAAGGTTTGAGGTTGAGGAGGATTATTTTTTATCTTTTATATTTTTTTAGAAAGCTAAGGGTAAAATCTCGGGGTTTGGATTTGGGGGTTTGGTACTTCTACCGATTACTTCTACTATCTAATTATCTAAACTAAGGGGTAGTCTATGTCTATTGATGTGTGTTCATATGATGATTAAAAATGTGTCTACCTATATACTATTACTCCCTAGTTATCTTTTATTGGTGGTTGAATTGTCACGTCCTTATTCTTAACGCGTTGTGTTTTCTAAGGTCGTAGGGTATGCTTTTATCCCTAACTCTTTGAGACTACCTTAAGGTTATTGCCAACAAAATCTCTATGATTCATAAACTAACTCTAAGGTTATCTTTGGATGTTTAGTCTACAATTACGCTAGGTGGTTATAAACTAAGGTTCACAAAGATTACTCAAGCATTAAAAACACAACGATGGCCTATTGCACTCCTAAGCCAACTACAATTAAGATAAGAGACAACCAATCAATAATCAATAACTGGGTTTCATAGATCTAAGCAAACACACAAGAAATTTAGCCGGACATGTTAACCATGCAAGCATACACATATACAATTGAAGACATAATAAAATCAATGAAGTAAATTACTTATCTTGATGTAAAATATGGTATGAGAACCCTAAGATACTGTCCAAACCAGACCAAAATCGTTTTAGGTTTTTACTCCACAAGTCTACCTCTCAAAATTCTGAAAATTCGATTTCTATACATAATTTTACAACTGCGACGGCGTCACCTTATAGTTGGGACGCCGTCAGATCGCCGTTATTAGGGTTTCTTCTTGGCCAAGTCATCATTGGGACGGCGTCATGTTGTGGTTGTGACACCGTCAGTCTTCAGCAGTGACGTCGTCTGAATCTAGATCTAGGCCGTCTGAGAAGAAAAGTCTTCGTGACGCCCTTACTCTTCAAAGTCTGACGCCGTCAGGTGTAAAATAGCAAATTCGCTATTGAGTCGTCACAAATTCAATTACATAAAGAGCGACGGTGTCGCCCTCTATTTGGGACACCGTCAGGAGTAATTCCAGCAGCTTAAGTGTCTTGAACTTGACTTAGCCATTTTCTTCATATATTCACTCCTTTATGTCCAAAAATGCATCATTCCAGCATTTTGCTTCCAAGAGACCTAAAAAGTGAAAAGGAACGAAATTAAGCAGTAACGGATATAAAAGTGGGCTATTAAGGGCTAAAACGACCCCTTAAAAGGGTACGTTTTAAATCCTTATCCGTTACTCTAGAAAGAACTACGTTAGGAAGTATCTTAGAGTTTTACATCCTAAATGAAGAGCTAAGGTTACCGCAATTGAGGAGTCAGAAGATTTGGCATCACTATCTCTTGATGAACTCATCGGGAACTTAAAAGTTCACGAAACGATAATCAAGAAAGACTTTGATACAGTTAAGGTAAAAGGAGAGAAAGTTGGGTCTCGCGCCTTAAAAGCTAAAAAAGAGTATAGTGATAACAAATCCTCGACCTCCAAAAGTGAAGATGAAGAATACGCAATAGCGGTTAGATATTTCAAGAAGTTCTTTAGAAGAAGAGATAGATACGTTAGACAACCAAGAGATGAAAATAAGTCATTCCAAAAGAACCGGGATGAAAAGAAAGGTAAAGGAGTTAGGAAATGTTTTACATGCGGAGATCTGAATCACTTTGTTGGAGAGTGTCCTAAACCTCCGAGAAACAACAACCAAAAGGCGTTTTTCAGAGGTTCGTAGAGTGACAGTGGTGAGGAAAATGAAGACAAGTCCAATGATGAAACACGACGTATGGCACACGCGTCAAATGAGGTACATTTCGAACTGTTCTTATTATAGTGATGATTCATCTTCAATAGATAATGATACATTGACAGATGAATATAATAGACTATGTGAAGCTAGTTTAAAAATTGTAACTAAAAATAAAATGTTAAAAGTTGCAAAAACTAGGTTCGAAAAGGAAATTCACGAATTAAACGAAAGGGTTAAGAAACTTGAATGAAACAAAGAAATCAATGTTAGATGTACGACATGTGAAAATTTAAGAATAGAAAACGAGAGACTTAAAGATGAGGAAAATAAATTTTCAAAGTTTGAAAAGAGTACTCAATCTTTTAAAGAGATATTAGGTGTTCAACAGATCTTCGGTGATAAAACAGGAATAGGTTTTAACTTAAAAGAACATTTAACCAATAGAACTAAAGAAGTAAAATTTGTTAAATAGTCATAATCAAAAAATATACCATACGATACCCTTAATTGTATAGATGGTACCTTTATCAATAAAGGTACTGTGGTACCGTCAGTATTTAGAGAAATCTCGGCTTCAAATTTTAAATCTGGTCTAAATTCTAGAATTGAGTTTGTTGTAGATAAAAAGAAAATTCCAATAGCTAGTAAAGAGGAAGCTAAACATTTTTACAAACCTTCTTTGAACACTGGAATTGGATTTATAAAACCCCAAATTAGATCAAACACTCCAACGCCTAGGAGAATAAACACTTATCAACCTCGGTCTAAAACACTACAACCAAGAACTAATTTTAGAGGACAAAGTTATACAAAAAACCTTCCCGTAACTTGGAATAACTTTCAACAAGGTTACTTACCTTGGGGAAGTTTTCCACCATTCCAAAATTCCAACCAAATGCAACTAATGCAAGGGATGTTTAATGCTAACAACTTTGGACCCATGAGATATTGGGGACCGAATGTTTTAATGTTTATGTGATATAAATATATATGCTTGGGAATTGACTTGGAGCCCGACGAATGGGTCAAAGATAGTGGATGCACAAGGCATATGATGGGAAATAGAAGTCTCTTTTCTTCATACAAAGCATACAGTGGAGGTAACGTTACTTTTTCTAGTAACCTAAGAGTAAATATAATAGGCAAAGTACGATTTCTCACAACTCCCTCACTATTAATATTGTTAAGCATGTAGACAACTTAGCATTTAATTTGCTTAGCATAAGTCAAATATGTGATACCAAGTGTAAGGTAATATTTTACAAGGACGGTAGTGAAATAACTAAGGATGGAAAAACTATAGCTAGAGGAACTAGGAAAAGCGGCTTGTATGTGATGAAATTAGGAAGCAAGCCGAGATATAAACTTTGCCTAGCTAGAAACCATAGATGAAAAATCCACATTACGGCATAGGAGATTAGGACACGTAAATATGTGCTTAATCCAATCATTAGCCTCAAAGGAATTAGTTAGAAATATACCTAAGCTTAAGTTTGGTCTAAACCTTTGTGACGCTTGTAAAGTAGGGAAACAAGCTCATGCAATTCACAAGGCTAAGAATGTAGTATCAACCACTAGATGCCAAGAACTTATACACATGGATCTTTTCGGTCCATCCGCCGTAAAGAGTTACGGAGGAAACATTTACACCTTAGTAATAGTAGATGACTATTCTAGGTACACTTGGACAAAATTTCTTAAGACGAAGTTTGAGGCTTTCGAGCAATTCAAAATATTCAGTAAGCATGACGGATCATGGCCAAGAATTTGATAATGAAGTACAATTTGAAGCTTATTGTGACAATGTTGGGATCACTCAAAACTTCTCAGCTCCTCGTACTCTACAATCAAATGGCGTAGTAGAAAGGAAAAATCATTCCCTTCAAGAGATGAGTAGAACCATGTCAAATGAACAATCAATACCACAAAAATTTTGTGTAACGTCGTAGATACCTCAACCTATATTATCAATAGGATATTAATTAAACCAATCTTAGGAAAACACCATAAGAAATTCTAAGAGGACGAAAACCTACTCTAGATTATTTCAGAGTGTTTGGAAGCAAGTGCTTCATTTTAAACACAAAAAAACTACCTCACCAAGTTTGACCCTAAGTCATATGAAGGTGCTTTCCTAGGATATTCCTAAGAAAGTAAAGCTTACATCATTCTAAATAAAGAGACTATGGTAGTCGAAGAGTCCTTAAATGTGACATTCGCAGAAAGTCCTCCACCACCTAAATCGTCACCTTTGGTACATGATGATTTAGACAAACAAAAAGTCATGAAAGATAATGGCAAGAAAACTATAGAAAACAATATTTAGGATGAAACTATTGAAATTGACAAAGTAATCAACATTAAAGAATCTAAGGATCATCCAATAGACAATGTTATAGGAAACCTTAACCAAAGAACACTTATATCACAAGCCCAAAATTAAAGTAGCTTCTTTTATTTCATATCTACGATAGAACCTAAGAACATCGATGAAGTATTAAAGGACGAAGCTGGGTAGTTGCCATGCAAGAAGAGTTAAACTAATTCACCGCAAATGATATTTGGAAGTTAGTACCACCACCTAAATATTTAACAATAATAGGAACGAAATGAGTATTTAGAAATAAACTTGATGAGAATGGCATTGCGTCTAGGAACAAAACTAGGCTAGTTGCACAAGGCTATAATCAACAAAAAAGCATATATTATGATGAGACTTATGCACCGGTAGCCTGGTTAGAATCTCTTAGAATACTTCTCGCATAGGCATGTGCACTATATTTTAAGTTATATCAAATGGACGTGAAAAATGCATTTCTAAATTTTAATTACGAGAAGTTATACGTTGCACAACCTCCAGGATTCATTGATTTTGAAAAACCTAATCATGTTTATAAACTCAAGAAAGCACTATATGGTCTTAAATAAGCTCTAAAGCATGGTATGATAGATTAAAAGCTTTCTTTCTTAAACATGAGTATAGCGTGGGGATGGTAGATAATAAAATTTTCACTAGAAAAGAAATTCACATCTTATCATTGTTCAAATATATGTCGACGACATTATATTTGGTTCAACTTGTCAAAACTTGTGTAATGATTTTGCGAAAATCATGCACGATGAGTTTGAAATGAGCATGATGGGTGAATTAAATTTCTTTCTTGGTCTACAAATAAAATAAATGGAAGATGGCATTTTCTTTAATCAATCAAAATACATTAAAGAAATGCTTAAGAAATTTGGCTTAGAAGAGTCTAAACCAATTAAAGCGCCCATGTCCACGAAATAAAACTCACAAAGGATTAAGAAGGTGATTTTGTGGATAGTACTAAATATCGGGGCATGATTGGTAGTTTATTATACATAACGGAAAGTAGTCCCGATATCATGTTTAATGTCTTCCTTTGTGCACGCTTCCAAGAGGATCCCAAAACCTCTCATCTTGAAGCGGTTAAATGTATCTTCAGATACATTAAAAAGGCACTATACACTTGGGTTTATACTATCCCAAGGGAACCAGTGTAGAAACTATTGTCTATGCCGACTCTGATCATGCGAGAGATTATGTGGATTCAAAAAGTACTAGTGGCGTTTGTACCTTCATGGGTTGTCATCTAACTTCTTGGTTCTCCAAGAAACAAATCACACTAGCCATCTCCACGACCGAAGCTGAATACATAAGTGCTGGAAAGGCATGTCAACAAACACTATGGATGAAACAAGCTAGACGACATTTCCATCTTATGCGACAACAAAGGAGCTATTGACTTGAGCAAAAACCCCGTCCAATACTCTCGAACAAAACACATTGAAATTCGTCATTACTTCCTTCACGACAATGTTCAAAAAGGAAATATATCAATCGAAATAGTTCCTTCGGCAGACAACATACTCACTAAACCACTCAAGCGCGAATCTTTCAACTATCTTCGTTTAGGTCTAGGAATGATGGAACACATCTCATAAAACTCAGAATCTGCTGAGAATACACTCTTCTGTTGGAAATTGAAATATGAGAAAGGTACACATACGGTACCCTTAATTAACATTACCCTTAAATATTTAAATGTACCGTGGTACCGTCAGATTACAAAAACGGTTATAACTCAGATTTTTCCAACTTTATCAACTTCTTCATCAATTACTCTCAGTAACTCAAACCCAAAACCCTTAACCCAAAATCGATATCTTCACCTGACAAGATCAAATCCGCACAAGACTTTATTACGTTTTCTCATTTCAACCATCAATTATAAGTAATCTCATTCAATTTCTTCTAATTTTGTGTTTAGGATTCTATTTTGCATAAAAATTGAAATTGGGTATCTAAGCTTTATATTGCACATTTGTCAAACTAGGATTAGGATTAGGATATGTATGACTAATTGAAGTTACTTAGTTTTAGACCTTGCATAATTAGCAACAGTTTGCATTATTAAAATAGCAATTATGTGAAATCCCAAATTTCATTTTATGAAAACCTTCTCAGGACTAGGAACATCATGAAAATGTTTTCTTGCATTGTTAATACATTCTAAAAATGTTTTCTCATGCATACATAATGAACTTTCAAATATCATCCGAAGTACATAACCGATATGTACACTTTGACAAATTCGATTGAGCAAGATTAAATTTAGAAGTGTTTAGGTAAACTCAATTTTTTTTATTTGAGTTGAGTTTACCGCACCTCCACATAGTTTACATGTAGGCACACACTAAGAACATTATTTACTTAACAATGGTCTAGTCATAATATGATTAATTTTGAATTATAAGTATTGACATGTCGCACGAATTTGATTTTGATCACAAACTCACCCATGCCTACATTCCAACATCTCACTTGAACCAAACACACCCGGAAACCATATTTTGTGGTTTCAATAATCTCAAGTCTCGCTACCTCCATGAAGGAAGAGTAGTTGATTCTTCCTTTTGTAACCAAGAACACGTTTATACCCCATTTTGTACAATAGGATTTGGTTGTCTACTTTTCATCAACGAACAAATTTTTCCTCATTTTGCGTTAGAATTCTTTCGTCTAGTTGAGCTCGTATGTAACGAAGATGAATCTTTATCACTTTGGTTTTGGATACAAATCATAAGTTTGTTTTGACTCTACAATAATTTTCTCAAATCCTTCGACTTCCAAATTGTGGGAAATGTGCCTATACGGAAGATTCGTCTCTTAAGTCACTCTTCAATTATCAAGAGGAAAATAGTACTTGTGGAAAACTAGAAGGGGGGTTGAATAGTTTTGCCAATTAAAACTTCCTTTTAAACTATTTAGATCGACTTATGTCAATCTATTTGGATGTGTGTGTTGGATGTTGATAAACAAGCATATAAAGGTATGTAATGAAAGATAAGAGTAAGAAGCACAAAACCACAATGCGAGTATTTATAGTGGTTCGGCTACAAGGACACCTTCCTTGCCCTACTCCACTCCCCGAGTCACCTACTCGAGAGTTCATAAACACTACACCAATCTCCTTATGGCGGAGAAGCCTTCACAACGTCGCCTACCCTTTTTCCGGTGCTAGGCTAACCACCGAGTTCTTTCACTCCAAGGTGAACCACACCTTCACAACGTCGCCTACCCTTTATCAGGTACTAGGTTAAGTACCTAGTTCTTTCACACCAAGGTGAACCACACCTACACAACGTCGCCTACCCTTTATTAGGTACTAGGCTAAGCACCTAGTTCCATTGCAATGGAGGAACTACTTCCCAACACTACACCAACGACTAATCCCAAAGGAGATCAACTCCTTTTTACAACATCATCAGGGATATCAATATCCTTGGATCTAGTACTAATCTATCTTGTACATCGAAACACACCATATCGAATGTACATCTAAGGCTTCTTTCACTAATGCCTTTAACTAGATCTTCAAGACACCCTTCACTAATGTCTTGTGTCTTGACTTCTAAGCACCCTTCAATAATGCTTCTAGTCTTGACTTCTAAGCACCTACCACAAGTGCTTATGATATGGACGATAGATACCCTTCACTAATATCTTCGTCTTGACACTTGAGACACCTTTCACAAATGTCTTCAACACTTCTTAGGAAAATAAAAACAATCACCAACAAGAAGACTTCAGTAGTCTTGATGATGAGGAAGCATGGCAACTCATGGACTTGAGCTTGCTCGACTTCAAAGGTGGTGATCTTGCCTTTAAGAGGAACCTAGAAGATCACACAAAAACAAAACTACAAACATAGATCTCTTGGATCTGAGGTTAGAGAGTTTTTAACTCTAGGGGAAAGTATGTTAGAAAGGGGTGAGAAACAATGAAGAAATGGCTCACTATTTATAGAGGAAAAATTCTACTGTTCCCCATATCCCACGGATCCCTTTCACAAGGGATCCATCTAGCGTAAAGCTAGGGATCCGTGGGACGCTCCTCTTTACCCATGGGTATTTTAGTTATGGGTCATGGGTCATGGGTTGATCCATGGGTCTTTGTCTAGATACAATGTATCTCTTCAGTGCAATGCACCTAGTCACATGGGTATGGGTCAAAACCATGGGTTATGGATATTATCTATATATGATATAAGCATGATGTCATGAAATGGGTTATGGATCAAGCTCCATGGGTCATGGGCTTTGGGTTGCACCCAACTACAATCAATGTATTTGCCTAATGGGTTATTATACTTAAGTTTCTACCCATTTATATTACCCAATATACTACATACTAGTTATGTGTATATTTTACCCAAATATGCAAACACTAGTTGTTGTACATATGTAATATTTAATCATAAAATCACTTATACTTGTTTTAGTGTTTTATGTTAAAATGTGAATATGTTAGAAACTATTAGTTCAAACCATTTACATATTTTATTTGTTTCATTAAAATGATTTTACGTTTGTTATCGACAAAACATTAGAAGATCGTAAAATATAAATAAACGTTTTTACGGCTTATTTGTATTAACAATCTCCCCCTTTTTGTTGATGACAAAACATAAAATTATTTTAAGGAAAAGCTAAAATTCGTAAAAGTTTGAATTTGTAGTTTTTACTTTCTTCTCCCCCTTTTTGTCGAAACAAAAAGTGCTTCGAAAGGAAACTAACACATTGTTTTAGGAAAAACATGTGAAAGAAATAAAAAGAAATAGAGAGCAAGTAACGGGAAAGGATCTCGTCTTTACTCCCCCTTGACGAGTCCATCCTTATGTAAGGGCGTCAAGAAAGTAATACTAAGCTATTTTGTTTGCAACTGAGTTTGCAAAAGATTTCGTCTAAGTGACGAATGTGCTCCCCCTTGATGATTGCAATTTTACAAAGGGATGTCAAGAAATGTAATCCTAATATTGCAAGTAATTTGCAATGTATTGCTTTGACACAAAGCTCCCCCTAGCTTTAGGGTGTCAAAGTCTTCAAGTGTAGATTGAATAACTACAACACAAAGGTTAGAAAGCAAGTATAATTCACAATTTCCTGCAAATGTGGTCCAAGTTAGTAGAAAAATAGTTTTCTGTATCACGGATCCCACGGTTCCCTCCTAGTAGGGATCCGTCTAGGCAAATTAGAGGGATCCTTCTGGCTGATGAATAAATTCAGCAAATTGTGGTATAACAAATAATGTTATCACAAAAGTGAGATATGAATACAACGTAATCATATAATCAGAAATATAGCAAGTAGCATGTAATTTCATTTAATAAAACTAGAGTTATGATATACATGACTCTAAAAACTAAGAAAATAAAAAATACATGACTAGGAATTTCTAGACCAACTATCGCTTGATGCTAGGACACCACTAAAATCTTCTAGATCAAGTTTTGTTTAGGTTTAATCTCGTCAAAAAGTTCGAGGAGATGATAGAACATGAAACGTTGGTCTTCTCGTACTTCATGTATCAAACTTTCAACATGTTGACAATGATAACAATCTTTGTCATGGCTAGGCAGTGGCGGTGGAAGAAATGAAATGGCTTGATGCGAAGGATCAAGTGAAGCAGCTTGTGGAGCTTCAAACGACGAAGGGATTGGTGGAGGCACATTTGAGAATGGCTCGACCAAGAATGATGGTGGTGGTAGAGAAGTGTCAACTTCCATATGGTCGGGTGGTTGACTTTGATGATTTCTTATAATCCAAATGGGATTATATGATGGAAATGGCGAAAAGGAATCCGGAGCTAGTGTTGACTCAACACCTTGATTTTGTACCATTATTCCTCCTAATGAGGAGAATGTTGTCGGCGGAGGAGGATGAGATGGCCTAGGAGGTAAATCCTCTAAATTGTAGAGGTGTGGTGATGATAGTGGAGATGTAAAAGAAATAGCTCTAGGAACCAATGGTGATGGTTTAGTGGAGATGATATTATTTGGCCTAGGATGTATGGTGGTGTTTGGCAAAGGTAGTTTTATGGGTTCTATCCTTTTAGGAATTATTTTGATTGGTTGAGAAGAGATCCTTGCATTTGTTGGCTTGACCGGAGATGATTCGGTTGAAGAAATTTCGTGTACAACACGAGCAATTTTCTTGGGTGGTTCTTTGGTGGATAAGTTACTACTTGGAGTATTCCTCATGATGAGATGATTTCAAGAAGTTTGTAAGGGTTTCTTAAGTGCTGAAAATTAGGATGAAGGTGATGACTATGGAAGTCCTAACAATGTGGTTTATAAAGCAAGAGATTTGGCAAGTGCATTTAAGCCTTAAGCCACTAAAATTCATTGGAATGTGATGATTAACATGCACAAGAGTCAACTTCAGAGTTTGTACTGATCTAGGAACTCATTTAAGATGAGATGGAGTGTTTGAGTTAGAAAGATGAGTTGAAATGATTGTTTTTGCAAGGTTTGACATAATCTGTCATCCGGATCCCACGTTTCCCTCCTCAGAGGGATCCATCTAGGCTAATCCTAGGGATCCGGCTCTCAGCAGCTATGAAAGAGTAGAAATGATGTTTCTAAGGTCTAAGATCTATATCATCTTGAGTGTTTCAGTCCTCCTAAGTGTCTTAAATGAAGGGGTGCTTAAGTACTTGAAGGTAATGAGTGATGTAGCTAATGATTGCCTTTTATGGAAGGAATTGGAACTTTCGTGAGTACCAATGAATGAACAAGGATGACACTAAAGATGAGAGTGTCAATTGAAGCTAAATGATCCTAGAGATCATATAGTGACTTAGATAATTCCTTTTGGAGAATATCCTAAAGGATTAAGATGGACGAACTAGAATTTGATCAATTTCGACCAATTTTGACGTAAGGATGATTATGATCAATTTTGCTATAAGAGGTTTCCAACATTTAGATATGAGGGATCGTGTGAAAAATGATGTGTGAGCTTGAGAGCGGAAGAGTAATGGATTAAAATGAAACGATAGATCTACAAGCGTCTTTGTGTGTGATCTAGGTGAGTTATGTGTGAGTAGGAAGGATCTACCTAATCTAGATAAGGACTTAATTTGCCTTAAGACACTATGTCTAGCTTAGTGTGAGGTATTCTAAGGATGTTTGAAATACAATGCTTCTAATTGCATTTTATGTTTGCCAGATCCCACGGTTCCCTAAATGTAGGGATCCGTCTAACACGAACTTTGGGATCCGTCCATCTGCTAAGCAGAACCTTTACTAAAGGTATGCAATGATCTTGACAATGCATTATATTCCAAGGTTAGTTTAAAGGGGTTCTAACACTAAGATATCAAATGTAAGATGCTTTATTTCATGAGAGAAATTGGATTACATTGATAAAGCACGAGTACAAGAGGATTGATCCTATTTGAAAGACTACTAAGTTCCTTGAGAGTTTTCGCTAGAATGATCATCACGTGGTTGATGAGTGTTGGTGGAATCAAGAATGAAGAAAGTCTTCATGAGAGGTATGTTTAGCGGTTCCATCATCTTGTTCACAAGTACGTACAACGGACTTTGAAATTGAGGATGAAAGTGCATAACGTTGTGATAAAGGCGGGTCAAGAACATTCCATAAGGGATGAGTTTATTCTTCGAGCTTTGAAGATTTACAATTCACCTTGCAAAGAAATAGGCGAGATTGTATGGTTGTTGTGTTAGCAAACAGTACAACATGTATGCACAACAAGCGGGAAGGATTTCTCGATTTCCCCTAAGACTCCAAACGTTCTCACGCAAGATGAGTGCAAGAGGCTTGTACTCTTCTCGGATGTCCCGTGTGTAGATGATGTTTGGATTGGAGTGATGGGGTTTGCATAATATGCTAATTAAGTCTTGCGGGGAAGGAATGTGAGAACAATACGGACTATTTTCTTCATGAAAGTTGAAGAGAGAATCAAGAGACCAATCTTCTGTGAAGGCACATTGTCCTTGATTTGGAATTCGGAGAATTTGAGCAAATTGCCCAAGATTCAAAACAAACTTTTGGTTTTTGATCCAAAACCAAAGGGATAGAGAACGATCCTCGTTACGAACAAGTTCGACTTGACGGAAGAATTCCAATACAAACCTTGGACATATTTTCTCGTTAATTTCGAGAAGACATTCTAGTCCAATGGCTCGGAAGGAGGTATTGATACCTTCTTCGAATTGTAGAGTGGTGTCTACAATACGTCCTTCATGGAAGTGACGGGTTTCGAGATTATTGAACCCACGGACATGATTTCCAGGGTTGTTGGGCTCAAGAGAGATGTTCGGAGTGTAGACGCTAGAGAGTGAAAAATGAAACTCATATACGTGTGATGAGTGTGTAAATACTCATCATTTTTAGTCAAATCTGAACTGCAAAACGTTTAAAAATGCTCAGAAATGCATCAAAATACTGAAAATATTCCAAAATTGCATTTTATATGTTTCAGATGCAAAATGTTTAAAATCAGATGAAAAATGAGCTAAGTTTGCATAATTGGCAGTTTCAGTCCCCCAAGTTTTTAAAATTGTCAAAAATAGTCCCTGAGCCCTAATTTCAAAAGAAAAATCACCAAAGGTCCTTTTAATATCATAACTTGTCAAAATTAGTCCTTTGGTGAAAAATATCAAAAGTTTGAGAAAATTACAAAATTGGTCCTTCAAGTTTAAAAATTGGCAAAAATGGCCCCTGGAAAATTAGAAAATGGCAAGTTTGGTCCTTGTACTTTTGGAGATTGTCACTTTTAGTCCTTGGAACATCTTTGATGAATTGGCAGCTTTGGCCCTTGAATTTTCAGAATTTACACTTATGGTCCTTGATAATTAAAACCCTTTTGACCTTGTCTCTAGCCAAATGGACCCCTGTCAAAACTGCTTGTGACCCTACCAAACCTTTGGCCCCATTGCATTTTGGACTCCCTCTATTACTAATACCCGGTCAACCACTTGGTCAAACAAACACCAATGGCGCCAAAGTCCTTCCCACCCACTGTCTGCAACAAACACCACAACACCATACCTCCACCATCACATACTCACACCCTTGTCTCCTCCACCTCAACACAAAACAAAAACCATTAAATACTTCATCCTCCTAAACACTCAATCCTTCCACCTGGCTAAAACCCATTTCCCGCCAAAACCAATCCAATGGCCAATATCTTCCTAACCAATCCTATGGCCAGGATTTTTAGTGGGAATCAATCAGAGGTATAGGAGAAGACATTTGGAGCTATAAAAGAGAGGAGAAGCAAGGAAGTAGGGGAGTAGTGTAATTTAGTTTAGGTAATGTCGTTTTAAGTTTTTTTAAACTTTCCAGTGTTTGTTTAATCTTTCAAGCTTTTAAATAAGTAATCTCAGTGTATTGTAACTCTTTTTCAATAAGCAATTTAAAGTTTCCAGTTTGATTTCAGTTTGTGCATTTTCAAATTTCAAGTTCAAATCTCAAAATGTGTTAATGTTGTTGCCAGAAGTTGAAGCAGAGTGATATATGGTATGCTTTTGGTTTAGAGCTTAATGGTAAGCATATAGGAGTGGTTATTTGATCTCAGTTTTCAGTTTTGTGCCTAAACTCAATTTGTAAGCTATTCCTTTGAAATTTGCAACTTATAGTATAAGTGTTCAAAAGTGGCTAATTCCAGTTTTATCTTGTCTCATTACAGTTAGTATAAGTTAATTGATAGTTCTCTTGGTTTTAATACTTGTTTTAATATAAAAAGCTTGAAAACAGTCCTTATAAGGGGTGTTTGGATTTGCTGATTAAGTGGCTTTCAAGAGTAGACTTGTTGTTGTTCTTGGTTGTTCTGTGTCATATGAGTACTTAATATCTCAGATAAGTCATAAAAATCAGTTTTCATTAGCTAAAAAGTCAAAATAGCCTTTAAATTCTTATTGCAGTTAACTGTTAGGATTTCAGTTTGTAATTCTCACTATATTAGCTTAAAACTAGATACTATAGCTTAATTTCACCTTAGTATAGCTTATTACAACATAATCAGTCATTGAAATCAGTTACAAGTTCATAAAAGTCAACTAGTTAGTGTAATTAAAAAGTCAACTTTTCAATATAGTCGTTTTTGAATAAAATGAATAATTTTGTGTAGGAGTCAATATTAAGATCTAGCTTAAATCCTTCTGGGATACTAAAATTTAGCTGTTAAAATAAATTAGAAAAATATAATTTCACTTATAATTAGCTTATTAGTAGCTTATTCAGTAGCTTCTTTTGGATACCTTTTCTGAAAGCTCCCCTGTTCACAGTTTAGATAGGCAATTTCTTAAGCTCTCACAGAGCTTATTGATGAGCTTTAACTTGTGAAATTTATCTTTTTAAGTAGCCAACCTAGCTGTCTAAAGGTTACAATATTAGCTTTTCAATTTTTAGCTTATTAGAATAGCCTGCAATAGCTTTTTAGTTTTGTCCATTTTGTTTAAAGTTAACCAGTTAGTCAGTGTTTTCCAATTTTTCAAAAGCTTCTCACAAGCTGATTTGTGAAAGCCAATCTTTGTAATTCAGCTTTTTGGATAGTTTACTTGGTCAACTTGCTTGTTCAATTGCTTATTTTCATTTCTGAGCTTATTCAAGTGCTTAAAAATAGCTAGAAATGTGCCTAGTGATTCAAACAGTGCACTGTGCAAACCAGTTGAGACTTGTGCTTATTTGAAGCTTAATCAGTGCTTATTTCCTAGTTAATTTGCTTTTTCAGTTGTTAATCTAGCTTTCTAACAGTTTCTTAGCTTATTTCAGTCAACATTGTGCTTATTAACTAGCTTATTAGCAAATTGGCCTTAATCTTGTGCTTATTCCTTTGTCTTGTTCACTGTTATAAAATCTTAAGCTTGTTCACAGCTTATTAGTCGTTTTTGTAAAAAGTTCCAGTTATAAAAGTTGCTCATTTCAGTGTGTTAAATAAGTTTGTAAAAGAAAATTTCGAAAAAAAAAATGTTTTGCAAAAAGGTGGGGAGGCAGGCTCGAACCTGAGACCTCCCACCTTTACAAGAGTGTTAGTGTGTGTACCTGGATAGACTGCGCCCTTGGGTCTTTCTTGTCATAGTTTGCACAATTAATCACTTAACCCCTTTTGTTCCATTTTAGCTTAAACGTATTATTAGCTTATTTGCAGCTTATTGAAACAAGTTTTTTCATCTTTTTCAATTTTCTTAGCTTAGTATTGTTATAAAGTATTTTATAAAAAAGTTTCAGATTTTTCTAAATAGTTTTAGTATTTTTAAGCATTTAACTAGTGTAAAATCTTATTTAATTCATAAAAAAAAATATAAAAGTCAAAAAAATATAAATCTTTTTTTCTAAAATTTTCTTTTATCATATAGTACGTAAAAAAATTGTTTTTACACTTGTAGGACTTTTATTTTATAAAATTTACGTTTTTGCTTGCGCACTCGCGTAATTTTTAGACTTAACGTACGTTTTCATTTTAAATCTAGTTTTTAGATAATTTGAGTTTACGTTTTAGTTAAAATAGTTTATTTAAGTTATTTTATTTTATAAAATCACAAAAACATCATTGTAAAAATAGTGATAGCGTTTATTTAATATATTTTAACTTTTTAATTTCCTTTAATTTGTATTTAAGTCGCTTTAATGTATAATCTTTTTCAGTAGTGTAATTTCCAATCAAAATCCTTTACTGATCACTATCCTTAGTGATCATTCTATCGTCTGAATTAGTATTTACACACCATTGAGTCTCCGTGGGACTTAACGACCCGGGAATTCATTCTACTCTCCAGGACTTCATTGTATTTGTGTTTTAAGCAGTTTTAAGCTTCTTACGGTTAGCCATTCACAAGTGGCTAGCTTGTGTGATTAGACTTGACTAGTTCAGCACAGATATAGTGAAACCTATAGAAAAGATGAGTTAATAGAAAGTGATGTTTGTAGTCAACCTATGATTATCTAACGTTTTTATTAGATTTTTATTAACAATGGTTTTTAATCAAGAAAGACACTTAACTCACTTATGGTTTTGACATACTAGTGGAGTATTACTTTTAGAAGAAAAGTGGTTTTTAATTTGCATGAAAAACTGTTCTCCAGTAGGACGGATCCCACGGTTCCTTTACAAAAGGGATTCGGCTAGTATATCTTCCGGGATCCGTGGATCTGTAGTAACAAAAACAGATTTGATAAAAACATAGGTTTTTAGATCTCATAGTTTTATACCAAGATAAGTGTTTTAGCCTATATTTTTCTTTTAGCATGAATACATGACTTCTAATGTATCACGAAAAAAAAATAAAAAGAAATGATAAACACATTATGATAATTACCTAGATAAACACATTATGACGATTCCGGCTCCTTTGTGTTTAAGATACCTTCTTAAGGAAGGTATTCTTGTTACCAAGCGATTCCTATAGATTGGTGGGTATCAGCTTTGACTAATCAACATGACAAAGAAGATTAGTGCATTTTAAATAAGAAATAAATACTAAGAAATGTTGTCATCTAATCAACATCTAAACAAAGAGTTTTAAAAGACATGGTGTTTGTTTTTATGAAAAACCTTTTTTTGTAGTTTTCAATTAACTATGGATCGTATCAAGTTTATTAAAGTACAATATACTTCAAGAAACTTGGTAATGAAGCTCTGATACCAATTGTGGAAACTAGAATGGGGGGTTGAATAGTTTTGCCAATTAAAACTTCCTTTTAAGCTATTTTAGATCGACTTATGTCAATCTATTTGGATGTGTGTGTTGGATGTTGATAAACAAGCATATAAAGGTATGTAATGAAAAGATAAGAGTAAGAAGCACAAAACCACAACGCGAGTATTTATAGTGGTTCGGCTACAAGGACACCTTCCTTGCCCTACTTCACTCCCCGAGTCACCTACTCGAGAGTTCGTAAACACTACACCAATCTCCTTATGGCGGAGAAGCCATCACAACGTCGCTTACACCTTTTTCCGGTACAAAGCTAAATACTGAGTTCTTTCACACCAAGGCGAACCACACCTAACACAACGTCGCCTACCCTTTATACGGTGCTAGGCTAACCACCGGGTTCTTTCACACCAAGGTGAACCACACCTACACAACGTCGCCTACCCTTTATTAGGTACTAGGCTAAGCACCTAGTTCCATTGCAATGGAGGAACTACTACCCAACACTACACCAACGACTAATCCCAAAGGAGACCAACTCCTTTTTACAACATCATCAAGGATATCAATATCCTTGGATCTAGTACTAATGTACATCGAAACACACCATATCGAATGTACATCTAAGACACCTTTCAATAATGCCTTTTACTAGATCTTCAAGACACCCTTCACTAATGTCTTGTGTCTTGACTTCTAAGCACCCTTCACTAATGCTTCTAGTCTTGACTTCTAAGCACTTATCACAAGTGCTTATGATATGGACGACAGATACCCTTCACTAATATCTTCTTCTTGACACTTGAGACACCATTCACAAATGTCTTCAACACTTCTTAGAAAAGAAAAACAATCATCAACAAGAAGACTTCAGTAGTCTTGATGATGAGGAAGCATGGCAACTCATGGACTTGAGCTTGCTCGACTTCAAAGGTGGTGATCTTGCCTTTAAGAGGAACCTAGAAGATCACACAAAAACAAAACTACAAACATAGATCTCTTGGATCTGAGGTTAGAGAGTTTTTAACTCTAGGGGAAAGTATGTTAGAAAGGGGTGAGAAACAATGAAGAAATGGCTCACTATTTATAGAGGAAAAATTCTACTGTTCCCCGGATCCCACGAATCCCTTCCACAAGGGATCCGTCTAGCGTAAAGCTAGGGATCTGTGGGACGCTCCTCTTTACCCATGGGTATTTTGGTTATGGGTCATGGGTCATGGGTCATGGGTCATGGGTTGATCCATGGGTCTTTAGCTAGATACAATGTATCTTTTGAGTGCAATGCACCTAGTCACATGGGTATGGGTCAAAACCATGGGTTATGGATATTATCCATATATGATATAAGCATGATGTTATGCAATGGGTTATGGGTCAAGCTCCATGGGTCATGGGCTTTGGGTTGTACCCAACTACATTCAATGTATTTTCCCAATGGGTTATGATACTTAAGTTTCTACGCATTTATATTACCCAATATACTACATACTAGTTATGTGTATATTTTACCCAAATATGTAAACACTAGTTGTTGTACATATGTAATATTAAATCATAAAATCACTTATAGTTGTTTTAGTGTTTTATGTGAATATGTTAGAAACTATTAGTTCAAACCATTTACGTATTTTATTTATTTCGTTAAAATGATTTTACGTTTGTTATCGACAAAACATTAGAAGATCGTAAAATATAAATAAACGTTTTTACGGCTTATTTGTATTAACAGAATGTTTCTAACTCACCTATATCACCACATCATGTACTTTCACCCTTATCTTCGAGGGCCTCAATATTTACTTGTCTCAAGTAATGGAACCCTTAAGTGAATCACAAATTTCATCCTTTCTTATCTCCGAGTCATCATCAAAATTCACACCCATTGATGAGTTAACAAGTGATGATAATGTGTGAATCACCTGAGAAAAGATGAAAGTAAGCTCAAGTCAATAAAATAATAAGAGATCAAGATGAAGGATTGATCATCTTTATTAGTTAGGATAATATTAGTTTAAAGTGTTTTTAGGAGTTTAAGTATTGAACTTACTAATCTTTAAGTCAACTTATGATTAGACTTATTATCTAAATTGCATGCATGTTAGTTTAAATCATTTCATATTATTATACAACTAAACTTTCCTAGTTTTTAGCTAACCTTAGCTTTCCTATGTTTAATATTCTTGAGTGGATTAAGGTTATAGGATGTGCTACAAATAGTGGCCTAAAAGTTACCCTTTCAACCATAAAAGTAATCCCTAAACTCAAGAACTGAAAAAGGAGCCATCTGTCAGCAGACGGTACCCTTAATTCAGACGGTACCCTTGAATTTTTAAAAGTACCATCCCCTACCAAACGAAAATTTATACTGTTTCTTGATTTCCTACACAAACAATCTTCCTTAAATACCTTCTTTTTGAGTCACAAGATGGTCAATAGCACTCACTTAGTTCAAATTTGGATAATCCAGTACACCCTCTTTCCCTATATAATTCATTGATCATTCTTCACATTTAACATCATCTTCTTCGTCATCTAACATAGTCACCATGTCTTCCTAACAACTATCATCCACTTCACCATCAACTGAACAATCCAAGAAACCAAGAATTAGTGTTAGAAAACCAATTGTCAACATTGATCTTACCAAAGATGATGATGATCTCGATGTGAAGACACCTCCATCAACTAATTATCCTAGCTCACCTTTACCACCTAATGCACCATCCGAGACACCCTCCACCAAAGACACTTCATCATCCTTATCCATGTTAGGATCAAGAGCTAACTCGTCTCCTTTTAGCCCACCACAACACCTCAATGTCACCGTGACTCTTTCTCCTATTAGCCCATTAGACTTTGCAAGTCCCATTCCTTCACCACCTTCCTTGACACCACCACTTATGTGTTACCACATACAAACTTAACCTAGTTGATGTTCATGGTGTAAATTGTCTTTGCTGCATCCATAAACGTAACCTCATCTTTTTTTTGAGATATGAGCTTCATTACATGTTTGCCTATGTTGAACAACTCTTGACTTCACCTTCCGCACCACTAACTCCACCACCAATCGCTAGTCACATAATCTAAGCACTAGGTTTCTTATTTTTCAAGAATAAATTTTAGGACCCTTTTGTTCAAAGCAAATCCTTGATGCCTCTCAAGCCAAGTTGATTGACTTAGTAGTCTAGTCATGATTATGTTTAATGATGTAGTTCTCTTGTATGTTATGTTTCAAGTATTAGTTGTACTATCATAGTCTTAATGAATAAGTTTTTCTTTATGCATGATTGGTTGTCTATATATATTTGTCACTTATGAGACTTGCTAGTAGTTAGATATTTGCACTTGCACTCTAACTCGTTTTTGTAGCTTCTCACCATAGCTCGATTCCTTGGTGCCCTGAACAAAGGGGTGAACACATCAATAGGGAGCATTTTCATTGTTTACCACTATATATATCTTTTTTATTCGAAAAAAAGGGGAGAAGTGGTAACACTTATCGAGTAGACTAAAACCTTGTTAAATTTAAAATTTACATACAATGAGTTTATGTTTTGTCATCATCAAAAAGGGGGAGATTGTTAATACAAATAATGTCTAAAAATGTTATTCTTTTTCTCTACGTTTTGATAATAACAAAACATAAAAATATTCAACGTAAAAGTTAACGTAAAAAAGTTTTTAATTGTAAAACTCCATCTCGACACCAAAATCACTAAAGGTATGATACAATGAACATTAAACATTGCGAATGATCAAAGAAATATTTTTTCCCAAATGTGGCATAAATATTTTACACAAAGTTTATTTTACAAATTATTTTTTAATTTTAACAAAATGTTTTATTCTATCAAAATAATTTGAACTTCAAAAAATTTGTTTTCCCCCAAAAGAATCACCTTCACCAGATTTTAAGTTCCCCACAAAAAGACAAAAAAGAAGCGTGGGACGGTACCGTTAAATCCAGACGGTACCCTTAAATAATTAAAGATACCTTCCATATTTAAGGGTACCGTTTGACCGTTAGACGCCCAGATTTTTGTATCCTATAAAAAGTAGCTCAACTCTTACATTTTCACAACCCGTTTTGCACTGAAATTTTCTGTTATACTTCTACACTTTCTAGTTCCACTTCTTTGATCATAAACTTAGTTTAATCTCATTCATTAGTGATCCAATCTTTCTTCCATTACAAGTGCAAGAGAAGAACACCCACATTCATCAAGTTATCAAGAGTCTTAGTCTAGTTAGTGCATAAGTAACATTGTTTACTTTCTTGTTGAATTTTAGCATACATCAAGATCATCATTTTCATTCTTGTTTAGTTTGTTATTGGGTAGCTTGAGTTGATTGTGAGTAGAGTTTGAGTTGTGTAGTTTGTAAGGTGATTGAATAGATTGTGATAAGATCAGGAGGATCTTGTGTGTTGTGTAGTTGTTGTGTTGATTGTGTCAAGATCGAGTGGATCTTGTGAGTTGAGTAGTGTGATCGGGTTGATCGTGTAATAGATTGGTTCTGACGAAGATTATAAGTCAACGCCTAGCTGAGTGCCGAAAATTAATATAAGCAACGTCCTGAAGGAAGCTTGTTGACATAGTGAAGTGAACTCCCGATATGTACTCGAGGAGTGTAGTAGAGCGAAGAGGAGCTTCATTACCGAACCACTATAAATCACGGTTTCATCCTTCTAACTCTTTACTTTTACTTCACTTCCATTATTTTATAGTTATTAGTTGATATAGTTTAGTGCATTGAGTGATCATATTGTTGTTGATTGATCTCACATAAACTAGAATCTTATGTTTCTGATAACGTAATTTTTAAACGATAAATTGGTAAAACTATTCAAACCCTCCCCCTTCTAGTTTTCTATAACTATTACTAGCCTTATGTCCTTATCCATTATTAAACAAAAATGAAGACAAGTCCAAGCTTCTTGAAACAAAAAAAACATCATGCTCACATAGGTGGTCCTGTTAGTCTTGCACTTTCACTTGCAATTTTTCAAAAGAACCATAAAGAAGATATTCTTTAACTTAACCATCGCTTGCAGGTTTGAACACATACCTTGGAAAGATAAAAACATGTGCTCCAACCTCTAACTATGATCTTTTCACATTGAATTTAGCTTCTGACGTTGAATTAAAATGGAATTGGGTATCTCATATCTAGTAGATTTAGATGGACTTTAATCCCATACCTTTTACTGACTTGGTCACTAAGTATCTATCTAACCCCTTTGTCAAGTGGTCAACTAGATTATGTTGTGAGCGAACAAACTCTATATATATCACACCATCCATGATTAGCTCCCTAGTCATACTATGCCTAACACCTAAGTGTCTAGACTTTCCATAGAATATTTGACTATAAGCTGTAGCCAATGTGGCAACACTATTACAATGGATAGAAATTGGTGCTATTGGTTTTGGCCATATTAAAATCTCATTTATCAAGTTTTTTAGCCATTCTACTTCTTTACCAGCACCAGCTAATGCTACAAACTCAGATAACTAGTTATTCATGTTTGCTTCTTAGAAACCCATGAAATGGTACCTCTCCCAAGCAAGAACACCCAACCACTAGTAGAAGATAAATCTTCAACATGATTTATCCAGCTAGCATCAAAATAACTTTATAATACCGAAGTATATCCGATATCCTACATATGAGAACCCATAATTCAAAGTACCCTTCTAGTAATTGAATACCCTTGTTATTGCATGACAATGATGTCTACTAGGATTACTAGTAAACTTGCTCAATTTTCCAATTGCATAAGCATTATCAGGTATAGTGCTTGTCATAGCATACATCAAACAGCCAATGGATTTTGATTATTCGAGTTGAGCCACAGATCTACCTGTATTTGGCATAAACTTCTCTTTTGGATCCATGGGAGTACTCATCGGAAAACAATCTTGACGATTGAATTTCTTGAGTATTTTCTCAATATAGTGAGATTTTGTAATTACAATATCTCTATTCTCATGTTTGATCTTAATACCAAGAATAAGGTATGCTTCTCCCATACGCATTCATGGAAAACTTAGATGACAAAAACTTGTTAGTTTTATCAACATGATTTTGGTCAGTGCCAAAAATCAACATGTCATCAACATATAGAAAAATGATAACACCTTTACCAGATCCATCAAATCTTCTATATATACATTTATCATATTGATTTAAGATAAAAACCATTTGGCATCACAATGTCACACCCCCAAATTACCTGTTTTGCAGCGGAATGGAATACCTTGGGGATGACTGTCATAGCATCAAAGTTACAGTTATATCGAACGACCTAAAGTGTTGTTTTAAAAATATCGTTTGATTAAGTAAAAATAATCAGAGTTTACAAAACATAGGTCCCAAAAGATTTCCAACGTACCAAAATGAGTTTGTTACAATCAAACGATAGTTAAGTGCAAAAAATATATGTGAGACGCATCGACACCGCGACTCTATGATAAGTCCACATGCATGCCATGAAGTGAATGCCTTAGATACCTGAGATAAAACATGCTAAAAAGTGTCAACACAATGGTTGAGTGAGTTCATAGAGTTTGTTTAACAAGTAAAGCTTTTAAAGAACGTTCATGCAGCAAAGGCAAAGTTTTTGGTCATTTAGAATAGTTCACAAAGCAAAGGCATTGTAAATCCACTCAGTTCCAAGTTCCGCCCATACAAAACTTGCAACCTGTGTGATCACAACCCACTGCCAAAAGTACTATGTCTAGAAGTCAAGTACACGTTATCATAATAGTTCACAAAGCAAAGGCATTGTAAATCCACTCAGTTCCAAGTTCCGCCCATACAAAACTTGCAACCTGTGTGTTCACAACCCATTGCAAAAAATATAGTGTGTCTAGTGGTCAAGTGTACGTTGTCATAATAGTTCACAATATAGCACCACGTATATAATAATGTATGCCAGGCAAAACCCCTAGAATAAATAATATGCGTCCCGTAACATAGTGAACGAGAGGTTGGCCGACTTCTAATAGCGCTATCCATACTACCTACTAATAGGAGACTAACAATGCAAATGTACGAACGGTACATCATACAACTATTAATATACAATTAAGAACACTCTGAACATGGGAGAATTTGCACTGCTCCGTACAAGGGAGACTTAGTATTGCTCCGTTCACATAGGGAGACTTTATAGTGATGCTCCGATCATGGGAGACTTTATAGTGATGCTCCGATCATGGGAGACTTTAGGTCAAGGTCATAGCACGTACGATTCAACAAGTTTAAACAAGTCATAAGTTCATATTTAAGTTCAAGGGTTCCATTCAAAAGTTTGTAATTAAGTTCAAGAGTTTAAGTCGAGTTCAAAAGTTCAAAACAGTCAAAGAGCTCGAAACATATCAAAAGGTTCATAATAGTCAAAGGGATCAATGTTATGTCAACAAGTTTAAAATAGTCAAAGAGTTCAATATAATGTTAAACAAGTTCAAAATAGTCAAAGGGTTCAATATTAAGTTAAACAAGTTCAAAATAGTCAAAAGGTTCCATACTAAGTTAAAAGAGATTAATTATATGTCAAAATGTTTTAAATCAAGTTAAAATAGATTAATTATATGTCAAAATGTTTTAAATCAAGTTAAAAGAGATTAATTATATGTCAAAAGAATTAAATCAAGTTAAAAGAGATTAATTACATGTCAAAAGAATTAAATCAAGTTAAAAGAGGTTTATTGTATGTCAAAAGAATTAAATCAAGTTAAAAGAGATTAATTGTATGTCACAAGAATTAAATCAAGTTAAAGTGTTCAAATCTATGCCAAAAGGTTCCTATCAAGTTAAAAGAGTTCAAATATATATGTCGAAGGGCTCAAAATCAAGGAAAGTGGTTCAAATAATGGTGTTCATAACATAGTGATCAATTTAGTTCAGGCACAATCTACTTACTAGCATAAGTAGTGAAACAACAGTTATTTAAGTTCATATAAATGTAAAGTAAAAGAAAGTAGTTGAGCATGTATCTCCCCCGAAGAGTTTATAAAACAATTGAACGATTAAAAGTGGGGCTACGAACTCACCTGATGCAATGATTATGATGACAAAAGTAGATACACTGAAATGAGGTGCGATCTCTATCTGCAACCTAATATGAATGATGTGCTCTAATGTAAGCCATGAAACAATGTCGTGCATGCAAACTCATATGATATCCATACCACTTGTGCATTTGAAAATAAAGTTTATCGTCGAAATATACGTTTGTGACATCTCGTCATGTTATAAAATACTTTACAAGTACTTTCGTTGAAACGACATCCTACAATAGTTGCTTAGTGATTTGTCTAGAAATTATAGTTTATGAGTAGTTTTCGGAAAAGTTCGAGAGATCGTATATTACTCGTTACAACTTCGTTTGACGAACGGTTGAACATTTTGGAAAATAGGCCAGGTGAACTCACTTTTACTTGAAGACATTATTTTCTCAAAAGTACTCTATCGATAGGAAAAACGGCTTCAAACATGGTTACTTGCGATAACCATTTTGGCCTAATAGAAATATATAAGTGTTAATATTTGTGAAAAATAATAGTTACGATAGCCATAATTAAAACGCTTGTAACTTAGTCGATATAGCTCGGTTTTCTACGTTCTATATATCCTCGGAATCGTGATAGTATGTACTAATATATTTTTGATAATTCGACTCTTCTAGTTTAGGTTTACAACTTGTTTTTGACCTTTGAAAACCCCTTGACAGCAAGTATATTTTCAAAAAAATAGTTTTCTTCGTTAAACTTGAAAATAGCGTAACTTCTTCGTTATAAACCCGTTTAACCCGTTCAAGCGACCACGGTTTCATTTTTAAATCTATTTTCTGAAAATGTGAACCAAAATATTCCATAAACTGTCGAAATTTCCAGATTTTATAAAAATGGACAGCAACTATTTTATTATCGTATAACTTGATTTTTCTTGCGTAATACTTGTTTCAATCATTTCAAATCAACACCAAATCTATTCTAAACCTACCATACACCTTCTTAGGGTGTCATGGGTTCCTAAACATCATCAAAAATGATATGTTTCAAGGGATTAATTATAGGATGATTAAAACTTATAATAGGTAATAAAAACAATTAAAAGTGGTATGAATCACATAATACTTGCATGATTTTCTTACTAGATCATAAAAATAGATCATATATGATTATAAAAGAGTAGTAAAAATTATTTAGAACTTACTTGAGTGATTATGATAAATTGGTGATGGAAAGCTTAGTTAAACTTCAAGGTTTTAATCCTAAACCTTAACTAGTACTTAAATGGATCTTGAATATATTTTGATCTTGAAAAATGATGAAGACTTCTTCTTGTTCTTATGGTGACCAGTTTTTAGAGATGGAAATGGGGAGAGTTTGATCTTGTTTTACCTTTGCAAAGTGTAAAGTATGTGTTTGGATTTTAGATATTATTTAGTATAATAAGAATATAATGTAAATATCTAATGAAATATGTGCAGGTGTCCATTACTTGAAGATTTTATAAAAAAAAAGTATATTACTTGAAGATTTTATAAAAAAAAAAGTATGATGACTAATAGGGGAGGTCGGCCAAGGGGGGGGGGGAAATGGAAGTATTTTGTGTATTTGATAATTAAGTGTATTTAAGTTTAAGTATAATGTATAATTTGTACATAAAATTAATTATTAAATGTAGCGTTAGCTAGAAATCGATTTTAACGGAATAAAATAAAATATATTGAAGTCGTAAAAATTATAAAAATACATTTCTCGCAAGTATTGAGTGAATGAATAATTTATTGAATAGAATTTACGATAACCATCGTAATTATTTATATAACAACTTATATACCAAAATAAATTTAAAACATTGGGCAAACTAATAATATAATTTTTATAGTCTTAAAATGAGTATAAAAATATATCTGGACAATTGTCAAAAGTGTCGGATCAATTATTCAAAATAAATGATCGTGCGATAGCGTTTATTTAATAGGAAAATATACGTTAATGAAATATGCAAACCCATGCATGAACTAATATGCAGATAATGGTCTTAAATATAAATTTTTCTTCGGGGATGAATAGTGTTTTGTGAATAGTAAAATTTTAAAATAACTTCTCAAAATATCAACTCGACTTAAAAAATGATGAATAGTAACCGATGAATAGTAAATTCCCGAAATGAATAGTAAAATTTTTTAAAGTTTGCAAAATGCCCGGAAATTGAGAATTGTGACATTCTTCCCCTGTTAGAGGAATCATGTCCTCGTGATTTAATTAATGATAACTATAATCTGAACCTCGACAAGGGTTCTAAAAGTTCATGCTCGTGTGTAGTCTAAGTGATTATGTCAATGCTCATATATATGGGTTCCTCATCCAACTAGGTACGTTCTTGTGCTATCGTGACTATATCCCATTCTAAAGACATGCTCTCTTATGGTTAGGTTTGATGAGGCAAGCTTTCCCATTCTCGAGCAAAACCCTCAAAAGACTTTTAGGTAACCGATTTTTACTTAATCCCACAACTCATCAAACAAGAACTGTCATACGATTAGGCTAAATCGGTTTAAGTAACAACTTGTTTCTAGCTTGATCTTTGCAACTCATCAAACAAGAACTGTCACTCGGATCAAAGTGGAAACAAGTGGTTTGTAGAAAATCTTTTGAAAAATTGGCTCGATTACGGAATTACTTACACATATGAGACTACTACTCCCTTCATTGCATGATTCTTCCTAAATTAGACATAGGTGATCAGGCTATGTATAATTTAGGGGTAACTATGCAATGCTTGGACTAATCGACTCATATGATGTTTGGTGTTGAGTCATGAACCCGCATGTATAATGAGTATGCACTTATAATGATATGATGAGATGCTATGATGATGTAGTTATAGTCTAGGGTCAATGATGCAACCTAGTTCTCTATAACCGATGCTCTGATACCAATCTGTCACACCCCCAAATTACCTATTTTGCAACGGAATGGAATACCTGGGGGATGACTGTCATAATATCAAAGTTACAGTTATATCGAACGACCTAAAGTGTCGTTTTAAAAATATCGTTTGATTAAGTAAAAATAATCATAGTTTATAAAACATAGGTCCCAAAAGATTTCCAATGTACCAAAACGAGTTTGTTACAATCAAACGATAGTTAAGTGCATAAAATATATGTGAGACGCGTCGACACCGCGACTCTATGATAAGTTCACATGCATGCCATGAAGTGAATGCCTTAGATACCTGAGATAAAACATGCTAAAAAGTGTCAACACAATGGTTGAGTGAGTTCATAGAGTTTGTTTAACAAGTAAAGCTTTTAAAGAACGTTCATGCAGTAAAGGCAAAGTTTTTGGTCATTTAGAATAGTCCACAAAGCAAAGGCATTGTAAATCCACTCAGTTCCAAGTTCCGCCCATACAAAACTTGCAACCTGTGTGTTCACAACCCACTGCCAAAAGTAGTATGTCTAGAAGTCAAGTACACATTATCATAATAGTTCACAAAGCAAAGGCATTGTAAATCCACTCAGTTCCAAGTTCCGCCCATACAAAACTTTCAACCTGTGTGTTCACAACCCATTGCACAAAATATAGTGTGTCTAGTGGTCAAGTGTACGCTGTCATAATAGTTCACAATATAGCACCACGTATATAATAATGTATGTCAGGCAAAACCCCTAGAATAAATAATATGCGTCCTGTAACATAGTGAACGAGAGGTTGGCCGACCTCTAATAGCGCTATCCATACTACCTACTAATAAGAGACTAACAATGCAAATGTACGAACGGTACAGCATACAACTATTAATATACAATTAAGAACACTCTGAACATGGGAGAATTTGCACTGCTCCGTACAAGGGAGACTTAGTATTTCTCCGTTCACATAGGGAGACTTTATAGTGATGCTCCGAACATGGGAGACTTTATAGTGATGCTCCGATCATGGGAGACTTTATAGTGATGCTCCGATCATGGAAGACTATAGGTCAAGGTCATAGCACGTACGGTTCAACAAGTTTAAATAAGTCATAAGTTCGTATTTAAGTTCAAGGGTTCCATTCAAAAGTTCGTAATTAAGTTCAAGAGTTTAAGTCGAGTTCAAAAGTTCAAAACAGTCAAAGAGCTCGAAACATATCAAAAGGTTCAAAATAGTCAAAGGGTTCAATGTTATGTCAACAAGTTCAAAATAGTCAAGAGTTCAATATAATGTCAAACAAGTTCAAAATAGTCAAAGGGTTCAATATTAAGTTAAACAAGTTCAAAATAGTCAAAAGGTTCAAGACTAAGTTAAAAGAGATTAATTATATGTCAAAATGTTTTAAATCAAGTTAAAATGGATTAATTATATGTCAAAAGAATTAAATCAAGTTAAAAGAGATTAATTACATGTCAAAAGAATTAAATCAAGTTAAAAGAGATTTATTGTATGTCAAAAGAATTAAATCAAGTTAAAAGAGATTAATTGTATGTCAAAAGAATTAAATCAAGTTAAAGTGTTCAAATCTATGCCAAAAGGTTCCTATCAAGTTAAAAGAGTTCAAATATATATATGTCGAAGGGCTCAAAATCAAGGAAAGTGGTTCAAATAATGGTGTTCATAACATAGAGATCAATTTAGTTCGGGCACAATCTACTTACTAGCATAAGTAGTGAAACAACAGTTATTTATGTTCATATCAGTGTAAAGTAAAAGCAAGTAGTTGAGCATGTATCTCCCCCGAAGAGTTTATAAAACAATTGAACGAGTAAAAGTGGGGCTACGAACTCACCTGATGCAATGATTATGATGACAAAAGTAGATACACTGAAATGAGGTGCGATCTCTATCTGCAACCTAATGTGAATGATGTGCTCTAATGTAAGCCATGAAACAATGTCGTGCATGCAAACTCATATGATATCCATACCACTTGTGCATTTGAAAATAAAGTTTATCGTCAAAATATACGTTTGTGACATCTCGTCATGTTATAAAATACTTTACAAGTACTTTCGTTGAAACGACATCCTACAATAGTTGCTTAGTGATTTGTCTAGAAATTATAGTTTATGAGTAGTTTTCGGAAAAGTTCGAGAGATCGTATATTACTCGTTACAACTTCGTTTGACGAACGGTTGAACATTTTGGAAAATAGGCCAGGTGAACTCACTTTTACTTGAAGACATTATTTTCTCAAAAGTACTCTATCGATAGGAAAAACGGCTTCAAACATGGTTACTTGCGATAACCATTTTGGCCTAATAGAAATATAATATTTGTGAAAAATAATAGTTACGATAGCCATAATTAAAATGCTTGTAACTTAGTCGATATAGCTCGGTTTTCTACGTTCTATATATCCTCGGAATCGTGATAGTATGTACTAATATATTTTTGATAAGTCGACTCTTCTAGTTTAGGTTTACAACTTGTTTTTGACCTTTGAAAAACCCTTGACAGCAAGTATATTTTCAAAAAATAGTTTTCTTCGTTAAACTTGAAAATAGCGTAACTTCTTCGTTCTAAACCCGTTTAACCCGTTCAAGCGACCTCGGTTTCGTTTTTAAATCTATTTTCTGAAAATGTGAACCAATATATTCCATAAACTGTCGAAATTTCCAGATTTTATAGAAATGGACAACAACTATTTTATTATCGTATAACTTGATTTTTCTTGTGTAATACTTGTTTCAATCACTTCAAATCAACACCAAATATATTCTAAACCTACCATACACCTTCTTAGGGTGTCATGGGTTCCTAAACATCATCAAAAATGATATGTTTCAAGGGATTAATTATAGGATGATTAAAACTTATAATAGGTAATAAAAACAATTAAAAGTGGTATGAATCACATAATACTTGCATGATTTTCTTACTAGATCATAAAAATAGATCATATATGATTATAAAAGAGTAGTAAAAATTATTTAGAACTTACTTGAGTGATTATGATAAATTGGTGATGGAAAGCTTAGTTAAACTTCAAGGTTTTAATCCTAAACCTTAACTAGTACTTAAATGGATCTTGAATATATTTTGATCTTGAAAAATGATGAACACTTCTTCTTGTTCTTATGGTGACCGGTTTTTAGAGATGGAAATGGAGAGATTTTGATCTTGTTTCACCTTTGCAAAGTGTAGAGTATGTGTTTGGATTTTAGATATTATTTAGTATAATAAGAATATAATGTAAATATCTAATGTAATATGTGTAGGTGTCCATTACTTGAAGATTTAAAAAAAAAAAAAAAAAAAAAAAAAAAAAAAATTATGATGACTAATAGGGGAGGTCGGCCAGGGGGGGGGGGGAATGGAAGTAGTTGGTGTATTTGATAAATAAGTGTATTTAAGTTCAAGTGTAATGTATAATTTGTACATAAAATTAATTATTATGCCTAGCGTTAGCTAGAAATCGATTTTAACGGAACAAAATAAAATATATTGAAGTCGTAAAAATTATAAAAATACATTTCTCGCAAGTATTGAGTGAATGAATAATTTATCGAATAGAATTTACGATAACCGTCGTAATTATTTATATAACAATTTATATACCAAAATAAATTTAAAACATTGAGTAAACTAATAATATAATTTTTATAGTATTAAAATGAGTATAAAAATATATCTGGCCAATTGTTGAAAGTGTCGGATCAATTATTCAAAATAAATGATCGTGCGATAGCGTTTATTTAATAGGAAAATATACGTTAATGAAATATGCAAACACATGCATGAACTAATATGCAGATAATGGTCGTAAATATAAATTTTTCTCCGGGGATGAATAGTATTTTGTGAATAGTGAAATTTTGAAATTAATTCTCAAAATATCAACTCGACTTCAAAAACGATGAATAGTAAAATGATGAATAGTAACCGATAAATAGTAAATTCCCGAAATGAATAGTAAATTTTTTAAAGTTTGCAAAATGCCCGGAAATTGAGAATTGTGACACACAGCCTCATCGAACTTTTGATCCCACTGCTTAGGTGCTTGTTTCAGTCCATACAAAGACTTAACTAACTTACACACCTGATGCTCATTAACGAGCATAAGAAATCATTTATGTTGCTTTGTATACACTTTTTCTTCCAAATCACCATTTATAAATTATGTTTTGACATCCATTTGATGGATCACTAGATTGGGAATAGCTGCCAAAGCTATAAACAATCAAATAGTAGTGATACGATCAACTGATGCGTAGGTATCAAAGTAATCGATCCTTTTTTTGTTTAAAGCCTTGGATTACCAATCGAGCCTTAAACATGTCAATTGTTCCATCGAATTTCATTTTCCTTCTAAAGATCCAATTTACAACCTAAAGGTTTACAACCTGATGATAAATTAGACAAGACCCATGTATTATTTTCTATAATATAACCAATCTCATCATCAATTGTTTCTTTCCAAAAAACAACATCTCGAGATTTCATAGCTTTATCATAGGTTCTTGGATCCTCCTCTATACTATAACAGTAAGAGTATTGAGATCCAATTTGATCTCGATCCCTCAACTAAATATAGTTGAAAATCGAAAACATATGATTTATCTTTTCTAGCTCTTTTACTTTTACGAGGTACGGGTGTCTCACTTGGTACATCATTTGAATGATCATCCTTTTGAGATTCCTATGAATTTGGTATAATATCATTTGTTCTAGGTATTGAAGAGAAACGATTCAAATATTGTATCTCTTGATTATATAATTGTGTTAATAGAAATGGAGTCATTAGGTCGTATAACATAGAACCTATATGCCTTGGAATGCTCAGTATAATCAATAAAGATGCAATCAATTACCTTTTACCCAAAGGTTTTCTTTTAGGGTCCGCAAGTCTAACAGCGTCCCTACACCCCCAAACTCGCAAAAATGTCAGTTAGGTCGTTTCTATACCAAAGTTCATATGGGATAGTCTTGTCCCTTTTATTAGGAACCCTATTTAATAAATAGAAAACAGTCAACATGGCTTCTCCCTAAAACCCGTCACTCAAACCTAAGTAAGATAAAATGGCATTAACCGTTTCTTTAAGCGCTCTATTTTTCCTTTCAGCCATACCATTTTGTTGTAATGAGCCGTAATTTCATGAATGATTCCTCTAGATTGTAAAAATACAGGATCATAATATTCACCACCTCTATCCGTGCGTAAGATTTTAATCAAGTCATTTTGTTGTAATTCAACTTCTATTTATAAATTCTAAATTTATATAGGGTTTCATCTTTTACATGTAGCAAGTAAACATAACAAAACCTAGAGGCATCCACTAAAAAAGTGATAACATACTTTTTATTGCCTAAAGATAGAGTTGCATGAAAATCACATAAACAACTATGTATTAATTCAAGTATTATAGATTCCTTGTTATACTTTTAAATCGTTGTCTAGAGATTTTTGTTAACATGCAAGTATTACATTTTTTGTATTTTCATCAATAGCAGAAATTAAATCATCGTTAGACATTTCAAGCATTCTTTTATAGTGCACATGTTCTAAACGAGCATGCCATAATAAGGAATTAACAACATTAGAACAAGACATATAAACAAAACTAGAATCACTTTATTCAAATTTAACATAAACATTCAATTGTTATAATAACCAAATCCTACAAATACACCAGACTTCGATATACTTACCTGATTCAGACACTTTTTTGTATCCACTTTTATTTAATACAGGAATATAAATTAAATTCTTATAAAGTTTTGATACATACAACTAAGTGTGTCAGTCAGGTCGGGTTGACCCGACCCGAATCTGAACCCGATAAAGCTTATTGGCTCGGGTTAAATCGAGTTAAATAATATTGTCGGTTGTTTTGACCTAAACCTGATAACCCGATAATGTTATCGGGTCGGGTTAGGGTTAGATAATTAATGCTATCGGGTTATCGGGGCAACCCAAAAAATCCGAAAATCAATATTTAACTTTTTTTGCTAATATTTTTGAAAGCGGAATACCAATACCAGTTACCACACACTACACACTACTGCAAATTGCATGGGATGTTGTTTACTCATTCCATTACACATTTACACCGTATGTAACAGCAAACCCTTCCATCACACATTTGCAAAATTGCATGTCATTTACATATGATGTGAATTTCAAAGAAAATAACCTGGTGAACTTTTATCCATTATGAATCTGCTGTCAAAACTACAAAATAGTATATTAAGAAGTTCTATAAAGTGTATAGCTGAAAGTAGAAGCAAGTCAAACATTTTACATTGTAGAATGGTTAACTGAGTGTAGATTTTGGGTGTCTACATTTTACAGTAAATGTTGATACAAAAGTTGGGCGTTCCTTGTTTGGGGCTCCGGCTCTCGTACCAATTGAGAATCGTTTCTTGAGACCTGCGCACTAAAGACAGAAAACACCGTTAGGCTTACCGTGGGATTGTCTCCCACGATTATCCTCCGGCGTGAGAGTAAGTAATCGGTTTTAGGGTTTAAGGAGAATTAGGGTTCGTAGATCGTACCTTAAACGAGGGATGGGATTCCCTTTATATACACATGAAATCCTTGTTGGTTCCGTGTTCCCCAACCTTCGGCGTATTCCGCCTAAGTCGGTTGGGAATGATAATCTCCTTATTTAGAAGATATCGGACATCTATTCCATGAATAGGTTTGGGTTTGGGCCTTCGTGAGCCCACAACATTTAATCAACATAGCCCAGTTCATACCGGGCTAAATCAGTGTTGGACTTTAGTCGGGTTCGTGACCCGAATATAGACTATACGTCATCATGTCCCCCCAGTCTAGTAAGCGCAGTGACGAACTACGGCTGCTAGACTAATAACCGTAGTCAGAGAAAAAACGTCGAGGCGTAGCCAAGAAGCCGAAAAAAGAATACCCGTTGGTACATTGTATCTAGACATTGGATTAAAAAATGGGCGCCGCGTAAATCGGGGGAAAGTTACTGCACCCGTGTCCCATCAAGCAATCTTGACCACAGAATTAGGGTTGGTGGGGTCCACGTGTCACTCATCGTGTGGATGAGGGACGTTATATAACTGGACGCTTCATTTTCACCATATCTCCTCACAGTAAGAAGAAAAAACTCTATCCGCCATTATCACAGCTACAAACATTCCCAGCCATCCTATTCGAATACTCACTAGGTAACCGCGCGTGTGCTTTTGTTTCGATTTGAAAATAATGGTTAAGGTATTATCTGATTTCACATCGGACATAACGGAGAGCGAGCTGCTACAATTCTCGTCGGATTACTATATTCCCAGCGCAGTACATCCGGAAGTTCCGGCTGCGGATGCGTCAATAGCAGACTTCCCCGATGGGAAGATTGGGTTATATACACGCTTCTTTGAATTCGCAAATCAGCGTATACCCATATCGTTATTTTTGAGTGACGTTTTGAATTATTACCGCATCCACATATCCCAGCTACACTGTATAGGTGCAGCGAAACTAATTAATTTTGAGGTGAACTGCCGCCTGTTGGCTATTAACCCTACCATCAACATGTTCCGCGCCTTTTACCATACCACCTTGTCACACGGGTGGGTATCCTTCGCAAAACGTCCTGGGCGACTCCAGTGCTATACGGAGAAGTTAGATGCGCTCAGGAATTGGAGGGAGACATTTTTCTGGGTCGATAACGCGTGTTTTCCTTCTCGCTTCGATTTTTACTCACAGGGGACACTACCAAAGGATGAGCGCCCCCTCCCCGGATCATACAATATGGAAGATGCGGACACAATAAATGCCAACCGCATCCCCATTAGCTCCTACCCCGAGGAGTTCTTGGTGCACATTGGTCTGAGCCGAAACTATTTTGGTAGTCCAGAAGAAGTTCCAATCTTCATAGGCACAGATGGTCAGGGTGGGTGCTCATTCTTGCGTACCCCATTGAGTTATATTACTGTAAGTTTTTACTGTTTTTTCTTTGTCTCTGTCGTAAACTTGTTTCTTTGTTGTTGTGCAGAGATGGACTTGTTCAACGTAGTTCAACTGGCGAAGCCAATACAGGTAGAAGTGGGAACACGTCCGTTAAAGGAGGGAGAAGATCCCGTGCTTGTTGCGGCAGCAGGGCGTACCCTTAATCTGGACCTAGGAGAGGCAGGGGAAAGTTCCTCCGTTGCTCTGGAAGCGACACCCTTACAAAGTGTGCCGAGTTCTACAGTTCCCTCCCCCCCCAGTGCAACCAGTGCAAGTGGTTGTAGAGCAGGTGGAGGAAACGGAAGAGGAAGAAAGCCAGGGATTAATGCGCAAAAGGAGGCGCAGTGGTGATGGCGTTGCTTCCTCCCGAAAGAAGCGTCCTGTGGTGTTGAATGTAGATTCGTCCTCCAGTGATTTTGCGTCGCGCCCACCATCACCTGACACTTCCATTCCTGCGTAAGTGTCATGGAATTGTTTATTCTTTTTTTTTTTTTTTTTTTTTCAACTGTGAACTGTGCGTATGGCCTGTAGGTTTGAACAATCCGCAGAGTCACCACCGCTTGAGAGCCCTGTGCGTACCGAAGTTTCTACGCCGAAGAGTCTGAATGCTGAGCCATCGACTGCTGGAGAAATGCCAATGGAACGGCTTATTGAGGAACTGGATTTGGCCGCAGCACATCAGGCCTCATTAGCTGCGCGGCTGAAGGCCAGTTATTCCGGGGACAGTTCGCGCATCGCTCAACTGGAAGCCCAGCTAGCAAGTGCCAGGGTGGAAGCCGATGCCATGAGTGTGTATGCCCAAGGACTGGCTGAGGAAAAAATGTTGCTGCTGAGTCAGATAAGCCGAGAGCGTACCACTGCTGCAGAATATAAAGCTTCCTGTATGTGGGTCCTGAAGTATCTTGAGCAAGGTAAGAAGGAGTTGGTTGCTCAGGTAGAGGATCTTGGTGCTACTGTGAGCAAGGCATTGGAGGTACAAGAGGCAAAACTGCGCAAACTGAGTATTGAGTATGACGAGGAGTTGTATCCTCAGCTGATGTCTACTATAGCTGAGCGCAGATGGCTCGTAGGACATGGTCTTCGCTTAGCCGCTCTTAATACTCTGGAGTCGCCAGAAGTGGTTACTGCCTTTGGGGATGTAGTTCAGTGCGCTCTGGAGCGCGGCAAAGCAGAAGCCGTGGAGAAATTGCATGAATCGGAACTGCTAAAGGTACCCGTTAACAAGGTACCGAATTATGATGCTAAGACGTATGATCACCTGGTTGCTGCGATGAAAAGAATGAAGGAGTTAGAGCTCCCTATGATTGCTGAACTTGAGCGTGATCAGGATTATCCTATAGATGTCATCATGGCGGGGTTGACTCTTGCGCGTCATCGTGCCGAGGGTGCAGAAGCCCAGCCGGATTACTTCTTGAAACCCCATGACTCACAGCTTCAAGTACCTGTCTTCGCGCGTCCAAGGGATATTTTGAATCCTTTTACTTTAGAGAAAGAAGTGCCTTTGAAGGAGGTACTGGAAGCGCATGCGACCAGACTTGCTCAAAAGAAAGGTATCAAAGGGAAGGCAATCTTGTGCGGGGTTGGTGCAGCGCACCAGCCAAGGTCTGATGGGGTGCCGGTAAGTGTTGCTACTGTGTCTCGGCAGGATTCAGATCTGTTGAAGAAGCTTGACGAGGCCAAAGATACCTCGAACCGCGTGGGTGGCTCATCGATTGAGCGTTGTAATAGTTGGTAGGTGTATATGTTGTAAAGTAGCAACCCTTTTGTAATAACTCGTAGTTATTTAATAAAATCATCTTTTATCGTTGCCATTCGTAGCATACATACTTGTCTGTTTGTCTTTACTTGTGTTGTCTACAGGTTAAATGTACACAAGCGCCAATAATATATAAAAGATTCATAATCATGTATGAAGAGCAAAAAAAAATACTAAGTATTTTCCATCATAGTCGTGTATGTTATGATATGCAGCGTACTGTAAATATCACATGAAGAAATCAAGTGTCTCGGTTTCTAAGTTGTTAAACGTGCATCATGTGCGATGTTGCGCACCCATCGTGAGATGCACACAAACTTATTCCAACGTCTTGAGAACAAGGTGTTTAACAAGGATACGTGATCCGGTGTTGATGGGTTTGCAACCCTCTTACTCAACAAGTTGTTTAGTAGGTGAACTTATCCTTTTACCATCGTGGGTTTATTTATTGCATGCACGCCATGTAGGCAAAAAATAAGAAATTGTTAAGACATACAGTATATGAAAATAACAAATTGTAATGTGTCACGGAGTTAGCTAGAAACCGCAACGTTTTATTAATACTTGCAAGTGTGTTTGAGAAAATAAGACATTATACTAAGGGAATAAAAAAAATAAATACATAGATGGTGATTTGGTACTCTAGTAAAGTGTATGAGTGTCTGCACATTGGGCCGTAGCCAATCCTAAAGGTAGCACCTCTTGAGGTTGCTGATGTTCCATGTGCGCGGCAGCTCTCTACCATCCAAGCCTCGTAACTTGTACGCGCCCGTTCCTGATGCTTCAGTAACCTCGTAGGGTCCTTCCCACTTTGGTCTGAGCTTGCCCGTGTCTTCTGCGTGGCTCGCATCATTAGCGCGGTAAACGAAATCACCTGGTCTGAAGGAGACACTGCGTACTTTGGCGTCATAGTATCCTTTCATCCTTGACTTTGATTTTTCCTCCCTTATAGATGCGCGTTCTCGCCTTTCTTCCAGCAGGTCCAAATCAATACGTCGTTCGTCGTCATTAGTTGCCACGTTAATTTCAGCGTTGCGAATAGTTGGCATTCCAATTTCGGCCGGTATGACGGCTTCTGTCCCATAGACTAGTGAAAAGGGAGTGTCTCCCGTGCTGGTTTTTATTGAGGTGCGGTGCGCCCACAAAACATGCGAGAGCTCTTCCACCCATCTTCCTTTGTGCCTGTCCAGGCGTGCTTTAATTCCTTCACCCAGGCTTCGATTTGCGCGCTCTACTAAGCCATTGGTTTGTGGGTGTTTAACTGATGCGAAGTGCTGTGTGATGTTCAACTTCTCGCACCAATCCTTGAAAGGATTTTCGCAGAATTGTTTCCCGTTGTCCGAGATGATTTCGCCAGGTAAACCGAAGCGGCATACAATGTTTTCCCAGACGAAGCGTTTCACCTGGTTGCCAGTGATTGTCACCACTGCTTTTGCTTCGATCCACTTAGTGAAGTAGTCTATGGCGACTATGAGGAATTTTAATCCTCCCGCTGCGACTGGAAAAGGTCCTGCAATGTCGATACCCCACTTGTAGAATGGCCATGGGGATGTGATTGGTGTTAGCTCGTGCTGTGGTTGGCGCGGGACGGGTCGATGAACTTGGCAATCGTTGCACTTCCTTATTAAGTCCTGCGCATCGCGGTGCATGGTTGGCCAGTAGTACCCTGATCTCATGGCGCGCGCCACAACGGACCGTGGTCCTGAGTGCATGCTGCATGAACCTTCATGTATTTCTCGCAGCACGTAATTTGCTTGTAGTGGGCCTACACAGCGGAGCCATGGTTGAAGGAAGGAGCGTCGGTACAGTATGTTGTCTCGAAGTTCGAATCTTTGTGCTGTGCGCCGTATCCTGCGAGCTTCCTTCTGCTCTTGGGGTAACATTCCTTTGTTTAGGAATTCCGTTATTGGTGTCATCCATGTAGGTCCTTCCTCCTCTATTACTGTGGAGACTTCCATCTCCGATATGGATTTGTTTTTCAGTGTTTCCACCAGCACTTGCTTTGACAGGTGTGCGAAGCTTGTCGAGGCGATCTTGCTTAGTGCATCTGCCTTGCGGTTTTATCCTCTAGGAACTTGTTTGATGGTGAATCTATCAAAGCCTTTAATCAGTGTCTTGGTCTTGTCGAGATACTGAATCATATTTTCTTCTTTAGCCACGTATTCGCCCAACACGTGGTTGGCTACTAGCCGGGAATCCACATTTGCTTCCAGGTTACGTACACCCATTCGCGCTGCAATGCGTAGTCCGGCGATTAGAGCTTCATATTCTGCCTCATTGTTTGTCGCTGTAAATTCAAAACGCAATGCGTAAGTGAATTCCATTCCCTATGGATTTGTGAGAATGAGGCCAGCTCCTGACCCGTCCACGCATGAGGATCCATCTGTAAACAAGATCCATGGATCTTGTAGTACCTTCTTACTTGGTGCGGGTATCTCGTCGGTGTCTGGGTTCTCGATGATGAAGTCTGCCAGAATTTGTCCTTTGATTGCGGTACGTGGTCTGTAAAAGATGTTGTGTTCACCTAGCAATACACTCCACTTCTGGAGTCGGCCTGACGCATCAGGTTTGGAGATGATCTGCTTGATCGGTTGGTCCGTGATTACTGCTATCGGGTGCGCTTGAAAGTACCTGCGTAGTCGCTTGGCAGCAAACACCAATGCCAGAACTAATTTTTCCATGGCGTTGTAGTTCATCTCCGTCTTCTTTAGCGCTTTGCTTACAAAGTAGATAGGGGTTTGTACTGAATCCCTATCTGTTAGTAGCACTGCGCTGACTGCTCCATGAGTTACTGATAAATACATGATCAGCTCTTCCCCTGGTCGGGGTGCGACAAGTGTTGGGAGCGTTGCTAGATGCTGTTTGAGCTGAGTGAAGGCTTCTTCTGCCTCCGTGGTCCACCGGAAATCACCCTTTTTTATACACTTCTTGAGTGTTTTGAAAAGAGGTAAGGATTTTTCTGCTGACTTGGATAGGAACCTGTTTAGGCCGGCCAGCTTTCCGTTGAGAGATTGGACTTCCTTCAGCGTGCGCGGTGAAGAAAGTTCGATGACCGCCTTTGTCTTTTCTGGACAAGGTTTTATGCCTTCAGGCTCTATCAGGTATCCTAGGAACATGCCTTCAGTGGCGTCGAAGGTGCACTTCTTCGGATTTAGCTTCATGTTAATCTCTCGTAGAGTCTTGAACGTTTCCTCTATGTCGCGCACAAGCTCATCTTCAGTATGGCTCTTTATGACCAAGTCATCCACATAGACTTCCAGGTTGCGGCCCACCTATTTTTTGAAAGCATTATCTACTAACCGCTGATAGGTAGCGCCTGCATTCTTCAAGCCAAAGGGCATTTTTGTATAACAGTAAACGCCTTGGCTTGTGTGAAAGGCTGTTTTTTCCTCGTCTTCCTTAGCCATCTGTATTTGGTGATATCCCTTGTATGCGTCGAGGAAACACTTTAATGGATATCCACACAAGGACTCTATTTTCCAGTCTATCTCTGGTAATGGATAGCAGTCTTGTGGGCATGCTTTGTTAAGGTCGGTGAAGTCTACGCACATTCGCCAGCTGCCGTCGCTCTTTTTGACCATTACTGGGTTAGAAAGCCAGTCATGGTAGTAGACTTCACGCATAAGTCCCGCATCCACCAGTTTATGTACCTCTGTCAGAATTGCTTGCGCGCGCTCTGGGGCTTGGCCGCGCTTCTTCTGGCGTATTGGTGAGTACCCTTGTCGGATCTCAGTTTATGCTCTGTGATTGAGCGTGGCACCCCTGTCATGTGTTTTGGCTCCCATGCAAAAATGTCCAAGTTCTTTTGCAAGAGCGCGCACACGGCTGCTTTGCCGTTGTCCGACAATGACCCTCCGATGGCTATTTCCTGCTCCGGGTATTATGGGTGAATTGCAACCTTCAGGTTTGGGACTTTGGTTGAGCTCTGTTCTGGGATCGGTGCCGTTTCGCATGTAACCGTGTTACATTCTCTATTCGGTACCGTGGCATTGTAAAGAGTAACAATGCCCCCTTTCACTGGGAATTTAAGCATCCCATGCGCTGTTGATGGCACTGCGCGCATGGCTGATATCCCGGGTCTCCCGATAATGCCATTTTATGGCGAAGGGGATTTGATCACCATAAATTCCATCCAAGCTGTCGCAGAGTGTTCTGCATTGCCAATGCTTACTGGTAATCGTAGTTGCCCTATGGGCCATATCTTTTCACCCGTAAAACCAGTTAGCGCCGTTCTGACCGGGCTTAACTGGCTGCGTATTTCAGGCCGCAGTCGTTTGAAGCAGTGCTCATACATGATGTCCGCCGATGCTCCACCATCGACGTACATGCGGTGGATGTCGTGACCCCCCGCACTGATCTCGATGGTGAGTGGCTCTACTACTGCGTTGTCCACAGTTAGAGTAGGGAAAGAGATTTCGCTTCTTCGGGAAAACTCCTGGCTGACCTTCTGTCTAGTGATCCGCTGCCATGATTGTATCATGTAGATCGTGTCGGCCTTGTCTTTGGGTGTCTCCTTCTTGTTTCCACTCTTTTGTCTATCCTTTCCCTCTTTAATGTTTTTGACCAAGTGGTCCAATCTACCCTCTTTAACTATCTTGTCGATGAGCTGGCGCAGTTGGACACATTCGTTAGTGGTATGGCCCTTCTGTGCATGGTAATCACAGTATCCATTCCCAGTGCGTCGATCCTCTGGAGTGCGCATCTGCGGCGGTCTTGGAAAATTCGCACCTTCTGTTGCGAGTATTTCCTTTGGGGTCTTGATCAGCGGGGTGTATCTGTCATTATCCCTCCCGCTCCCCTGGCTGCGATAGCTCCTATTACGGTTACTACCCCGGTCGTTGGATTGTTTCCCAGGTTGTTCCTGTGACCGGTAGTTCGAGTAGTTCCTTTTGCTATCCGCCGCGGCGGCTTCTCCCTGGACGAAGGACCGAGAGCGTTTCATGAGTTCATCAAAGGTTTCAGGAATCTTGTCGTTCAACCTCTTGATGAGTTCTGGATTATTAATCCCGTTCATGAAACCAGAGATCTTCAATACTTCAGGGCATGCTTTAACTTGCATGCATTCATCTTTGAAGCATTCCATGAATGCGCTTGTAGATTCTCCTTGGCGCTGCTTTACCCTAGCGAGTTCGACAGGATTTTTAGCGCACTTCTTCCTCTGAGTAAAGTTTAGGCGAAACGCCTTTCTCAATTCCTCAAAGCCATTGATGCTTCTGCGTGGAAGCTTCCTTAACCAGTTCCGCGCGTTTCCCACTAGTGTGGAATTGAACATGTGGCACCACACAGGCTGTGGCCAGTTTTCAATTGTCGCGGCTGATTCAAAAATTTTGAGGTGATCATCAGGGTCACCTGTTCCATCATAGGTCTTTACGTTGGCAGGCATGCGCCTTCTTTTGCTTTCTGAGAAGTCACTGATGCGCCGAGTAAACGCATCCACCTTTTGACGGCGCCAAGGGAGGGATATATCTTCATCCTCCTGGTCATTATATCTGTTTCTGGACTTCCAGTGTCCAGTTTCGCTATCCTCGTTGTCCGAGGAATTTTCAGAGGATGAATTTTCCCTCTTTCGGCGCTTGCGCCGACTGTCCTCTGAGTTTGTACTCGGAGGACTTTCACTTGGGGAATAGCGTCGTCCCAGTCTGTCTTGGATTCTGCGGCTACCAAGTCTGGTGTGGACATTGGTACGCTTTTCATCTTCATCACTCTCACTCAGATGATGCGAGTGAGATGTCTCATCACCCTCGATTCTCCTCCCGATTCTGTTGAATACTGGGGGTCGGCGGCTGTCTCTCCCGCGCTTCTCTTTCTGACGGCGCAGTGGGGAAGTCTCGTATTCAGAATCGAAATTGAGTCGGGCTTTCAAGTTCCGACCTGATCTCTTCTTCTCTTCCTCTTGTATGAGGGCGGTTAATGTTTCGTAGTTTTGGGATACGAAATCTTCTGGTGCTAGCTCTGGTGCGACCCCCTCAAGAGCGAGTGTGTTTGTTTCTATCATTACACCCTTATTTCGGTCAGGTGCATTTGGTGCCTTTGTCAGGTCAGTTTCTAGCACCGATTGAAAGGGAGTAGTAAGGACGGTGCGCAATGGATCTACTCCACTCGTGGTGGTTGTAGTGGCTTGGGTTGTTCCCGAGCGCGGTTCCACCAGAGGGAAGACCAAGTCTTGGCCTGATCCCTTATTTTTAGCAGCGCTGGTTGTCCCAGAGGTCTGCTTAGGAGTTAGTCCGCTTTGCGACTTCTTTCCCATAAGGTCTGACTGCGATCGCTGATTTCCATGCTTCGTCATTCTAGTCTTGGTTCTTAGTGTATAGTCCCACGGATGGCGCCACTTGTTGATACAAAAGTTGGGCGTTCCTTGTTTGGGGCTCCGGCTCTCGTACCAATTGAGAATCGTTGCTTGAGACCTGCGCACTAAAGACAGAAAACACCGTTAGGCTTACCGTGGGATTGTCTCCCACGATTATCCTCCGGCGTGAGAGTAAGTAATCGGTTTTAGGGTTTAAGGAGAATTAGGGTTCGTAGATCGTACCTTAAACGAGGGATGGGATTCCCTTTATATACACACGGAATCCTTGTTGGTTCCGTGTTCCCCAACCTTCGGCGTATTCCGCCTAAGTCGGTTGGGAATGATAATCTCCTTATTTAGAAGATATCGGACATCTATTCCATGAATAGGTTTGGGTTTGGGCCTTCGTGAGCCCACAACTTTTAATCAACATAGCCCAGTTCGTACCGGGCTAAATCAGTGTTAGACTTTAGTCGGGTTCGTGACCCGAATATAGACTATACGTCATCAGTAAATGGTTAGCTGAAAGTAGAAGCGAGTCAAACTTATGGAAGCATGAACAAATGCTAGTAAAATAGTAAAGAATAGAAGGTGTTTTAGTCCCCATTGTTCCACACAATACTATACATATTGTAGTCTCAAGTTTTGAAAGATAGAATTTAGTAATATAATGTACATATAATCCTTTGGCTTTCAACATGTAGTTCTAGGCGAAGTATAGTGCAATATAATCATGGAGCGTATAAACGAATAGATGCTTATGAATTCTTAATGTTACAAGAAACAAGATGCAAAATAAATACTATGTTACTACAGACACTAACTATTGTAGATTGTTTTTTGTTTACGTCCCGTATATACAACAAACAAACGCACTTTAATTTGACATATATAGCCAGAAATTTGATAAATAGATTTGTGCATGTAAGCTTATTGAATGATAATGGATCATATATTTAACTATTTAAGTATACACTGATTTTAGCAGCTTGTACCCGACAAGCTGAATCACCCAACCCGAATCCACCCAAACCTGATACTCCAATTCTCAATCGGGTCGGGTTGCATGTCATTTTTCAAAAATTCAAAACTCGACTCAACCCGACCCGATAACACCCACACATACAACACATTAAACAAAGTAATAGATTTTCCATAACTGCATTTCAACGCCACACTTCTATTTCAACGCCACAATTCTCTAACACGCATCCGAGTATAATATGGAATCTCATTGTTCTCTAGTAAATCGCAATTACCTAAAATAGCTGATGACACTAAAATCACCAACATTTCGTACGTATTTGTAACGATTTGTTAATACATTAGTGCTTATAATCAAACTATGATAAGACATATTGCATGGTACGTTAAACCATGATGAAGGATAAAGCAAGTTGGAATTAACTAAAATGTAGGTTGGTATATTCTTTGATGAAGTGGACATTATAATGTGGCCAATGAATTAAACATTACAAGGGCGAGGCTAGGTTCCATTCTATAGATGCCACATAATCCACGTACAAGGAAACATGAACAACATAAAATATACCTCGCGATATTCTTTTGGCATAAAGTTTTAGAAGGTGATAGTGTTAGAATATAACATTATCTAAAGTTGTTAAAACCTATGTATTGATTTTACGAATATCCTATTCCAGACTTGATATTTTCGAGCTTCACAAAGAGAAAGGCCTGGACAGAAGTAGAAGGGAGGTGATAAAGGGCATCTTGTTTACTACGTGCTGGTGTTTATGGTTGGCAAGAAACAGGAAGCGGTTTGACAACGCCACTTTTGACGGTCGGAAAATTTTTCATGACATCAAATCCCTAAGTTTCCTTTGGTTTAGAAATAGGTCAAGGAATTGTAATATTGATTGGAAGGATTGGTTTTCTTTTAACTTGCTGTAAATGAGCTGTTTCGGCTTTTCCCTCCCCGATTTGGGATAGTGGTTTGTTTGTGAATAATAGTCAAATTTCAAAAAAAAAAAAAAAAAAAAAAAACATGATTTTTATCATGTTGCCAGGCTAACTTATTTATTATAGTAATTGGGGCTAGTTAGAAACTCAAATATAGTTTGAGCATAATGGGATGATAGTGTTTATGAAACCTAAAAAGTTGTTAGGTGGAGAATTAAGTAATATAAACAGGCACACAGCTCAATTAACAAAAGAAAATGAAACTTAATTATATGACCTTTTTATTATTGCTAAGAATAATAAACTTCTGATTCGTTTACCCATCGTACTCCCACATATAACAATATATCGTGAAGAATAAGTATTAGTTATTTTCATACATGTGAATATGCACTACTTGACTAAAAAAAGGTACTTAAATAAATGTCTCTTTAACATGATCTTTTTCGAAAGCAGAAACTAATAATGATGCATGGTATCGTAGGATTGTGCCGTAAAAAAATGCTATTGCCAGAACAATTATTACTATAAAAGTGGTGGTATGGTTGTGATGCCATGAAAGTGGGTTGATGTCATAGACATCAAATTTACCGACCATTGTACCGTCTTAGCATATTAATTGGTCACCCCTCTTAATTTTACTTTATTTTGTTCCTTCATATCACAATGTCCAAACATCTGACTATACAATTCATATATTAAATTATCCGATAAACTTAGAGTAATGTTATTTAGACCTACTAATCAAGCTTAAATATATACATGAATAATGCATAAATTACTTATACAATTGTATTATATACTTTCTTTTTTCAAATTCTCACCAATCATTTTTTTAAATCGACCAATCAAATTATTAATTATATTTGTAGGCTTAATTAGTAGACACAACAATCATTTTTCATACTTTAATGCATGAACATTATTTTATAGATCAAAAGATTTAATAACTTTGATCCGACACAAATTAAAGTGTCCTTTAAGATTTGGTCTTAGATATCCTGAACATGATTTGTCGGATTAACCTTAGGGTTAACTAACCTCTTAATAAACTATTAGTAGCTTGGAATTTTGAGTAGCGTCATCATATGTAATTCTTAAACATATAATACGTCTATTTTATTTTATTTTTTGAACAAAGGTTACATTTCATATCACACCTCACAAATGGAGGAAATTTGCACACAACATGTTACATCGAACATAAAGGGCAAAGTCGAAGACTACTTGCCAAACAAAATACACGAGGCAACAAGTTAAGCCAAAAGAAAGCATACACCCTAATAGTTGTGACCGACCACAGCTACACCATACAAGGGTGGGGGGAATCACCAAAGTGAGCTTTAAGGAGACACAACCATACGAAGATGTAGCTTGACAAAAGTACACAAAGTACAGAAAACATACATAGAAGATAAAACCAAGCATCATAAAAGGAGCCAGAGCAAAACCCAACAAATCTAGAATCAAAACCCAAGGCTACAGCAAGCTATCGATGGCGTACCACAACAGATCTGAGCAGACTGAGCAGGTGGCGGCAGCGACAACAACGGCAGCGGCGAGTGATGACAGATCTGTGAGCAAGCCTTTTATTGAGGGAAAATAAAATACAAGAAAGATCCGGACGGCCGGTCGAAACCGACCGCCGGAGAAAAGGGATTGGATTTGGGTGGGTGAGTTTTAGAGAGAGGTTGGAGAGATATGAGTTTTAGGGAGAGGTTTTTGCCTATGGAATGTTACTCGATTGTGTGAATCGAAAGAGATGAATTATTGAGTCCAGGGGTTTGGTGACTGCGTTTGTTTAATACGTCTATTAATAATGCCTTACACCACAACTGCATAAGATCAATTAGCAATCAAATATCCTCATTCTCATTAAGTTTAATTGGATATAAAAAATATTCTGTTGAATTTGCATCTTTCTAATGATGATTAAGGAAATTATATATCAAAATGAAAAACGAATATTACATCAAGTGGTAAATACAACTATACATGACTTCTCATTGAAAAGTTCCAAAAAGATGTCGCAATATATTTCAGAAAAGAATAACGAAGAGACATATTATAGAAATCGAAAGATTATATTTGCCAAAATCATAAAGTGTGACCCATTAAGTTGTGCATTGTCGATGTCAGATCAACTATTGAACACAAGTCTTTGTCAACTAAAGGTGTTAATGTATAATTAGGTGTTTAATATTCGTTTTATTCATTTAATATATTTGTTATGTGTTTTCTGTACTACATATAAAGCATGGATAACTTTCTCTTTTAATTTTATAATGTACAACTTTTAAAGCTTAGGGTACAACATATTACAAAACAAAAACACTTTTTTTATATTAAATGAGCAATTAATGTCAAGGTTGTCAGGATCGGGATCCTACCTAGGATCGTTTTTGGCTTTGCAAGATCGTAATCGTAGGATCGGTTCGGGATCGTAAGATCCTATGAAAATGTATATATTTTTGTATAGGGGTTGTAGTTTTATATTTCTATATAATATTTCATATGATAAACGAATCTAAATGGATGATAAAAGAAAAAGTTATATGTTCAAGTACCGTAGTAGTAGAATATTATATATATTGCAATGCATACTAGCACAAAGTTACTATATACGTGCACGGTGCACCAACTTCTTGTTTTAATGTTTTTTATTATAGGTTTTTCGTGATAACGTTTATGCAAAACGATAGTGTTAATTTATTAGCACGTGATTCTGTAACTTTTTGTTACAATATATATAGATTAATGCAAAAGATAAAAAGATTGTATCTGAAAATGAAACGACATGATTTATTATAGAGGGCAAATATTTTTTTTTTTGATTATCAAATAAATTAAATTAGAATATTCTGATAATATTACTGAATTGTGAATTCTTTTTTTTTTTGATGACCAAATAAATTAAATTAGAATATTCATGCTTTTATATGTAACATAAAATAAAATATGAACAAAATTGGGTCAAGTATGCAGATATTTTACTTCAAAAACAAGCTTATGACATTTTACAAAGCACGAAATCGTTTTTCATAATAAACCCAAAAAGACACATCTAAAATATTTTTAAATAGTCCATAAAAACATAATGATTTTACACTCATTAATCTTGCAAGAGACAATTAATTAACAACACCAAAATAATAATTTTTTTGAAAAATTCTTAGTCATTAGGTATTAAGACATGAGCTTATACTAAAAAAAAAAAAAAAAAAAAAAAAAAAAAAAAAAAATCGGCGATCCTGTACGATCCGATCCTACGATCCTATGCACGATCTTACGATCCTGCTGCGATCCTACCTGGATTACGATCTTGTTAAGATCCTGATCGTTTTTTGTGTGTAGGATCGTAGGATCGTACGATCCTACGAGCAGGATCGCGATTTTGACAACCTTGATTAATGTGGTCTAGATTTTTAAATTAATACAGATACTAAAGCAAAAGGTATAATTAACTTTTGCACAATAACATTCATAAATTAACTAGTCAATAAATACTATTAATGCAGTTATTAAAACATATTTTACATAAAAAAAATACAAATTATCAAGCATGTTGTACAACCAACTTAAACACAATTCATGCATAAAATGTCACTAATACAAATAATAAAGCATATTATACAAACTATTCAAACACAAAAACAGCAATTGAAATACAAGTAATGAAACAAAAATTACAAAAAAAGTTTTCATATATTTTATTATACTGCACATATCAACTCCAAAAAATATATGAGCAACAATAACTCAAAAGACACGGGAAAAAGACAAACTACGAGTGATATATCATAATTCGAACATTGCTCATAGAAACTCCCATGGGAAGAAACATGAGCGTGTACACAAGGTTTCGACGAGATACGATAGCTTCAACAAATAAAAGATGGCTAAGTTTAACTTCCTCCACCAGTGATGGCCAAAACAAAAAATTGCAAATTGCTAAGTTTTTTTTAAAAAAGTCGCAAGACATTGCTAATTAAAAAATAAAAATAAATAAAAAAATAAAAAGGCGAACATTGCTAGTTTCTTGATAACTAGCTAGGTTGACCTTGCTAGTTTTTAACCTTGCGAGTTTTTAATAAAACTAGCAAGATCTTGATAGTTGCATGGATAGTTTGGTTTTTTAAACAAAATTTAAGTACTTGATGAAATATGTTTGTAAAAAAATTGATTATTTTTGTAATTTTCCTTTAAAAACCTGCTCTCTCGGTCCTCATTGTCAATTTTTTGTTATTTAAGATTGTCTTACTCTAATTATCAACTAGAATGGTTTGATATATCAAGTTTACTCAAAACCCCCTAGAGCAAAATAAAATTACTTAAACAAAGCCTTAAATAACTGGTAAATTGCAAAAGTGTCATTCTACTATAATAGCTATGGTTTTTTTTTTTTTTTTTTTTTTTTTAACTATGTACCTTTGTTTCTTTCTTGTGAAAAAATATTTTGAAACTAATGAGCGTTGGTATTTTATCCTTCTTCCGTCTCAAATTATTGTCAAAAGACAAAAATTACATGGTTTAAAAAAAGTAAGGCTACTTTAATTTTCAATCACTCAAACAGAATATTCCCCCACTAAATTTTTTATTTTTACTTAAAATGGAAAATGGACAATTATTTTGAGACATCAATCAAAAAAATATGGACTATAATTTTTAGACGGAGGGAGTATCTTTTTTACTTGAGTTAACAAAATCATACGTACTACACAACAAAGGTTATGAGTAAATTGCATAAATCGTCCTTAACGTTTGATCAAACTGCAAGTTTCATGTTAAATTGTTTGAAAGTGCATAGATCGTCCCTAAAACAAACCTTTTTACAAATTTTGGTCCTTGATTTCAACCGGCGTTAAGTAAATTCCGTTAAAAGTTACACGTTAACCCTTTTAGCCAACGACTGTTGCATCGTTCATCCTCGAAACTAACAGCCATTTATAATTAAAAGTTTTTTTTTCAGTTTATTAAAAGTTTTTCGATTTTTTTATATACACTTTTATAAAAACATATACGATTCTATATAAGTTTCTATAAGTTTTTATGCACATTCTTATACACGTTTTTATATACATTCTTATATATTTTGTTGGGAAAATCACGATTACAGTTAGTACTCTTAGCATTGGAAGTTTGTACTGATAGTTATAATCCAAGAGTATTAACTAGTTAGTACTGATAGAGTTAGAGTTAGTACTGATAGTGTAAGAGTTAGTACTATTCTAAGTATAGTATGTCATGTACGTTTTGTAATAGCATATCTTCTATCCCTATGGAAGATATGATATGTTTAATGCATAGTAATCTCTGTAAAGGACTCTTTGGTGTATAAAAGGAGATCCTAACTAGGTCAAAATATATCTCTCATACACACTAGCATTTCCCTTAACCCTAGCCGTTCTAAGTAAAGCTTCAAGGTTGTAAACCCTAGTACTAGGAAGAGTACTCGTATTATTGGTTAATAATATTGAAGCATTGGTTGTTACATTCTGTGTTTACTTGTTTATATTAATCTTTTAAGTACATTCAAGTAGATTTCACATACTTGTGTGTATTCATAACAAAGTTTCTCTTGATGTTTTGGAAGCATCCAAGGAAACTACTCATTAACATGCTAAGTGTTCTAGATCCAAGGTTTGGGACTCCACAAGTGGTATCAGAGCTTGTGTCCTGAAAGCTTTGTTTTATAAGATCATGTGTGACAGCATTGAAGAAATGGACTTTCATTCAAGCAAATCCAGTGCTGTTACCAGAGTTCCTAAGTTATAGTCAAATGAATATGATCTCTGAAGGATGCGCATAGAGCAGTACTTATTGGTACTGTACTTTAAACTGTGGAACATTGTGCTCAATGGAGGTTCCTACAAATCCACTATTTCTGAAGAAGTTGGTGGCCAAACTGTTCTTAAAGACAAAGGTGAACCTGTCACTATTGAAGAAATTACTCAAAGAGGCAATGATCTCAAGGTCAGAAGTCTTCTAATTATGGCATTACCAGATGATCATCAACTCAACTTCAGCAATCACAAAGATGCTCAGTCCTTGTTCAAGCCATTGAGATTAGATTTGGTGGGAATTCTGCCACCAAGAAAACTCAGAAAACTCTTTTGAAGCAAGAATTTGAAAACTTCATTGTTGGTGCTACTGAGTCCATTGACTTAGTTTACAATAGGCTTCAAAAACTTGTCAGTCAATTGGCAGTGTTGGGTGTGGATATCTCTCAAGAAGATGTCAATCTCAGGTTTGTTAGAAGCCTTCCAACACCAAAGTGGGACACACATGTCATTGTTTGGAAGCATAGGCCAGAGTTTGAAACTATAGGGTTGGATAATTTGTTCAATAACTTCAAAGTCATTGAGCAAGAGATGAAAAGTTCTGCAGCTGCATCTTCCAGTTATGGGTCACAAAACATAGATTTTGTGGCTCAGCCAGTCACTAGTAATGAGAAAGACAATTTTAATGTTAGTACTCCTAGTAGCAATGTTAATACTGATTGCTTAGCTATCACTGCAGCCGGCATCAATGAAAATACCATTTATGCCTTTATCTCTGAGTAGTCAAAGGGCTCCCAGATCACTCATGATGACCTAAAACAGATCCATGAAGATGACATTGAAGAAATGGATATCAAGTGGAATATTGCTTTGATAAGTATAAGGGCAAGAATGTTCATGAAGAGAACTGGGAGGCAGATCAAGATAAAGGATGGGGATACTGTTGGTTTTGACAAGGGAAAGGTGGAGTGCTACAACTGTGGCAAGTTTGGGCATTTTGCTAGGGAATGCAGAAGCCCCATGAACAATGAGAGAAGTGTTGAAGCTGATGATTCTTCTTCAAAAGTAATGGTGGCAATTAATGGTGCTAGATATGATTGGAGCTTCATGGCTGATGAAGAAGAAAGTCCAATCAACATGGCTTTGGTATCTAAGGTTGTAAGATATTAGTTTTCACATACACATCAAACCATAAGCATAAGGTGGCGTATAAGATGATATTTTAGAGAGAGAAAGTTAGATGTTTTGGGAACTTAGTGAGAGAAAGTGAAAGATATTATTATGAGCTCCAACTCTCTACCTTGGGAGGTAGAGAGTATTTATAGTCTTACATAAAACGCCACACTTTGGGCTGTGGATCAGGCATACAGTGGGTAAAGACCCGTCCGTCCTCCACGGTGTTACTTAACTAAATTACTACTTAACTTAAAAGAACTACGACTACGAGCTTTCTAACGATTACATATACTTGAGGTGACCGACTCTTTAATACTGGGAATTTCTAATTCCTAACAATCTCCCCCTAAGGGAGGTCACCTCAATCATGTACCAAAATTACATTGAATACAAATAGATATTACATTTAACAGTTGATCTTGCATTCTTGATGTAGTCCTTTGCTCCTGAGCTCGTAGTCATTTATTCTTCACATTGCATGTTTGGTTGTTCCAAGTGGAGGTCTTTTACTGATCCACGTGATGATAATTTTGAGCCATCATTTGAGATCATCAGCTATCAACAATCTCTGAGACATCCATTGTGGTGTTGTGACTTTGGGACCGACATGTTCACATTCTGGATCATGATATCTTCTCATCAGAGTAGCGGAAGCTTTAGTTGATTCATGATATTGGCAGCAGCGTAGCAGAAGCATGGAGTGAAAATATCAGAGTCATTGATGCACTAATCATGATTTCTTTTGAGATGAATGTGTTAAGTGAGCATGCGGCTATGGATTGACCGCTTCATTCTGATCAGCTGCAAACGTCGGGCGTACCTGCATACAACAGTTAGCAACAAATCGCACGAAAGTGTCTTTGATCACTTTCGTTGAATTGAGGTACACGGCCCACGGTTCCCCGTTGATTAGTACAAGTACTGCCTGTGATCAGGTAGGATTCCTAAGAATCTCCTTGACAGGGTTTCGCAGCTGTTCTAGCTGTTCTCAAACCGGAACGTCTCAAAGAAGACAACACGGAGTGAGTGAACCAGCGAATTTTAAGTCCACTGATTGATGAAAAGAGATTTGAAAAACAATCGTGTATTGCTCAATAGAAATTGTTTTTGCAATACAACGAAGGTTTTATTGAAAATCAATTATCAATCATAAAAACACCTTTTGGTTTGAAAAATTGGTACACGGTCGATGTGCTAAAGAAAAGTGTTTTTAAGCACAATGACCGGTTTTTCAAAGGTATCCGTCAATCCATAACCTGAACCAGGATTGATTCAAGAGATTGAATCGCCCCATTGTTTCTGTTCAGTTGTCACATGGTTGATCTATATAATAGATCTCACATGCCACCTACCAGGAGCTTGTTTGATGTTGGCTCCAGAAGGCTTTCCATCTTCATTGTGAATATGTAAACACATCACTCAGATGTTCTGGCAATACCACAAGGATAATGCGTAGGACTCAAGATATAATCTCTCTTTCCACATTGTGTGAAACAGAGAGTCTTCATTGAAAGTGTCCTAATGAGATTTATTGATGATCTCGTGGCTCTAGACTCAATATGTGCATATTTGGATCCTATAACGGAGACTAGGGAGAGGGTCTCCTTCTTCAATATCAACCATCTCTAAGAGAAAGTCGATAGATAGTGTCGGTTCCCCGTGAGAATGAAACAAGTCCTTTTAAGAGGAACTTGAGTGGTTTGGAAAGTTGAAGTGCAGTGCGTCACTGGGTCCATGACGTCTTGTCTTCAATACCGATGTTACCATCAGTAGCATATGAAGTGAACCCGGTTTCTGCCCTAAGGTTGAATTAATGGAGGGCTATTTGTTTTCACCCTATTCTCATTCAATTCTTTTTAATTCTTCAACCCCTTCAGTGCTTACCGAGACTTCATAGCTAGAACCTTGTTGGGTTTATACCAGTACTAGCTCAGTCTTAGTCCGCACTCTTCCCTTATCTCATTTTTCTCCTTTTATCATCATACCTAAGGACTTCTATACTAACTAGTGGATTGTCCCTGGGTAGATCCCTCCGGTTCTGGCGGATCATGGGAACCAATACCTAACCTTATCATCCTTATATCACCGTACATAAAGTAAAGTTGGTCGGTCAATTTGGTATTGTTCGTCTGCCATTGGATCCAATTGAAAACCATTTGAAAATCAATTCAGATACTTGTGATATATTATCAAAGCATTTTGTACCTGAATTGTTTTTGATATTTTTAGAACGAGAACTCCCCCTCAACATGTGCATCAAGTATTTGAAAATGTTTTTGCACACGGAGACAAGAGAAAGAATTAACTTCTTTTGATTACCATTTTCTAAAAGATATCAACATCACTTCCCTCAACAGATCAAGTGGGTATAGCATTTCCGATAAGGATGAGGTTTCCATAAATTTGCTCCCCCTCAATATGTGCCTCGAGGTTTGAAAAGAGTTTTGCACATACTAGAGGGAACCTGCACATTGGGATGAATGATCACGTTTCAAATCAAAGGTTTAAGATAGATGCTCCCCCTCAACATGTGCATGGAAAATTTGAAATCGTTTGTCACATGTGGGCAGGATAGCATGTACATCCTTATAAAACCATTTACCTAATTATCAGTTTAAATCCAATTTAAATCACACATTCTCCCCCGATCACAATTATCAAATCATTTGAGATTTGTGATCTCGTATAGATTTAAATTGATTTTGAAAGCTTTTAAGGAGAATTGTGACTTGATTGTGAAAGTTTTTGAACTGATAAGGATCGGATTTTAAGACTTTAAACTCCATTTATAAAACATGCATGTACATCTTTTGAAAACAATTTAATGCCAAATAACTTTTTAATTTAATTGAAATCATTCTCCCCCTCAATCAATGACATAGGTTGTTGATTGAGAGATAGAGATTTTGACAAATAAGTCCAGATGATTATCAAAAATAGAGATCGAGTTATTTTTCAAAGCATTTGGTTTTCAGCAGATAAATGTTTATAGAATCAGAGCATGGAATTTGAAAACATGGTGAAACATGGCTCTGTTCTTTCTTTTAAAACCGGGTTATTGCCTGAAAATGACAATAAACCATAGTTTCTCTTTCTCCCAAAAATATTTTTTGATTTTTTGATTTTTTTTTTTTTTTTTATTTTTTATTTTTTATATATAAAATTCGAACAACATCTAAAGTCCCGTGTCATTCTTTGAATGACAACATCAAGACCGTAGATATTATCGAATCGAGAGAAACATGACAAAATGACAATATTTTTTGAAGATTTTTCGAATTTTTCAAATTTTTATGGATTTTGAAAGTTTTATATTTTTCTATTTGATTTTTGAAGGTTTTATAATTTTGTATTTTGTTTTTCGAATAAATATTTACAAGAGATAAATTAGTTTAAGAGAATGATGAAATGAGTACCGAGATAAAGATATCGTTCAGCACGTTGTAGAAGAAAAGAATCAACATCTCTTAAACTTTCGCCACCAAAGCATCCGAGGCTTCTAAGAAAATCGTCTGAACATGAGCCTTCTTAATTTGAATCTTTGATAGCTTCCCCCCAAACCGACAAACATCGAATAAAGACCATTTCCCTAAGAAGTAGAGTTGAATACAAAGCGGTCTCATTGATTGAAGCTCAGCACCCTGAAGAACACGAGAACACCGAAGTAACAAGTTGAAACATTGATCGTCTCAGTGGTTATCAAATCCGGATTAACTGATTACGACCGATCACATGAACCTGTTGTGCATCCCCGATGTACACCTTACTCTTCGAGATTGACCAGTTGTCTAGTTAGGGGAACAATATACCAACATCTTCATTTTACCAAGTGCATTCCAGTTATATAACATATAACCAATCAGCACATAATGTACACATGTACCCAACAAGAGTAGAGACGATGACATCCACGTAACATGTTGAGTCACTAATCATCTTTGTGGATGTCAACTCTGAAATAACTGAATTAGCTCGATCAAGTGAACATGTTGTGCATATAACCGGAAGCACTTTATCATAAACCGAATATACGATGTCGATAGGCAGTATCATCTCACGTTCCAAATATTCTTCTCACATTTCTTCCAACTGAACACTGAAGTAACAAAAACCAAAGGTCTCCAGAGACCACTTCCCCCAAAATAGTTGGAATAATATATCCTTCCCCCAAATAGTTTTGATACCTTAGAATCAGCAAAACATAATATATCCATAAACTTGAAATCTTGTGAGAAAAACTCAAATAGCCCAAGTGAATCCTGTGAGAATCAACTGCTACATAAACTCACTCTGACTATCTTTATCAACCCATATGTAGACAATTTGAAGTGACCACTGTTGAAGAAAAACCCGATATACCAAACTTGAAACTGAAGTCGAATTCCCCGCATTTGTGTCTTAAGCTTGCACTTAAAGATGGAAGAACGGTGTCGAGAATCTATGCTTCAAGCAAATCTCTAAGTACTCACTACTCAAACAAAGTATGAGACATTAACACCTCTTGCGATTATCCACACCGTCATATGCGTGTGACACTGAGTAAAACAAAGTAACTCCTAATAGTGATAGTTAACTAGGTCTTCAATCATCCACCTCGACTGCTGGTAACTAGATAACCCAAGTCTTCAACTCAAATACTTAAGCCCGAGCAAGTTATCAAATAAGAACACGCCTTTGTGAACATCAACTTCAACCTCAAATAAGTTATAAATGAGTAACTTCGAAGTAATCAACTTGAGTCAAATGTCCAACACGTGAATAAACATACAATCGGATGTACATTGACCCACTGACTGAACCGGAGCAAATGATTCCTCAACATCAATGCATTCTTCCTTACGGTATACATGTAGAAACTGATCTGGAAGATTTACCAATAATGTTTTTAAGCGGATGAGGAAGTCATTTTCCTTAATGTTCATGTGGTTGATTTACAGAGTGCACATTTGGAGAAGAACAATGAAACAATGATCCGTGAAGATTTGGCAAAGGAGTACCAAAGAGCGGATCACTATTCATGAGTGCAACTGCAATGATAGTCATTAACAACGCCTTGTGAAGTAACTGGAGACAAGGTTTCTTGAGAATTCCAAGAAGTACTTCTTAGATGGTGAACCAGCTGAGTCAATAGAAACCAGAGCATGAGCTTCAGAAGCTGGATGATCAACATTCGTCGGAGGTTAAAAATACTCATCAAACATATCTTTGAAAAACAATGAATCCCAAACAATGAATCCCAATTATCCTTAGTAATTGAAGCATTAGGCGTTGGAGGAGTGTCATCAAAAATCAAGCAATGAATCATTGCTAAAGAATCTGAGCAAATCTAATTGGGGATTAAATTTTGGCTTTTCAATCTTCCCCAATTAGTGCTCTCCCCTAAACTGACGAAGATTTTCAAGTGTTCTTCTCAGCCCGGATTAAGAAGAAGTCTTTAGATCATCAAATGCAATTCGTCTTTAGTCTTCTAATCATGTAGATTTCAAATGTAGATTAGACTGTAGACTCGACCTTCTTCAAGATTATCCGAATGGGGAATATATAGTTAACATCTTCAACTCACCAAAACAAGAACATCACCAAAAAGCATCCCAATCAACTTACATCTTGCAAATCCCCTTAACTAAAATCCCTCCCAATCAAACAAGAACAGAAAGATGTTCATCAAGGAAATCAGCAATCAGGCCGCAACAAACACACAAGATGGTAATACCAAGCAAACAATCACATCAAACAAGAACAGAAGGTTGTTCGGAATCATTATGTTGATGTGCACGTGAAGCATTAACCGGAAGCACTTTTCAAAATTAACTCATATCAGCTTGTGAAGATGTCAACTAACGGCTCTTAAGAAGAAACTCCATGTGAAGATTTCCCGATAAGAAGAAGCTCGGTTCTTACATGAGTTTAGAGCCGTATGACCATTTAAATTCTCAAATAATAATCAACCATGCAGTAATTTCACACTTCTTCTCCCCCTCAAGAATTGCATACGGAGTTGCCATTCTTGATTAAATAAGTGAAAATCATCCGAATGTTCTATTCACACTTCTCTCCCGCAAAATAAGCACATGATGTCGCCATCTTCATTATAATCGAGCAAGTGGAATGAGAAAAAAAATCAGTGGTAGCCCGGTTCACTTGATGACAGAAGCGCATGGAAAAAGTATGAAGCATGTTGATGAGAATGGTCATAATAAGAAGATTTCTCTTCTTTAGAAGATAAAGCGCACTGACACGTACACCTTTCTATTCTTTGAAGTACGAGGCCTGAACTGATGTGAACAGACGTCATTGTTAAGAGCCCAGTCATATGTTTAGAGCCGCCCGAATCCAAATGCCAAGGGACGATTTGTACGACCTGCTTTGGACAACAGACGAAGACAGAGAATTGGAAACATTGGATCCCCATGTGCTGATGGGTTCCTTTTGGTTAGCACAAACAGTCTTTGAATCAGCAGAAACCCTAGATGCAATGTCATTATCCCTAGGAGTTGAACTAGTAGAGGCATCAGACTTAGTCAAATGACATTTTGTGCTTAATGGGATTATTCTACCAGTTGGCTTCCAAACCTTAACAGGCACTATTCTCGGCATAGTGGATCTAGTTAAAGAGCAAGGTTTGCCATTCGTGAACATTCGACCTGTAGGCTTCCACTGAAATCCTACATTGGTAAAAACCTTCCCTGTAGGTTTCCAGGATTGCTTAATCTGTTTTGCTTTCCAAACTTTCTTAACTGGGGTATGATTCTTAGATCTCAGAAATAACACATCACATTTATCATGATTACCAGAAAATAAACATTTTTTACATGTTTTGCAGACAGCATGAGGCCTCGAATTAATTTCAGTAAGCTTAGAGCTAATACTAGAACTAACACGATTCTTTTTGTTCAAATCAAACTTCTTGTCCCTATGGTGTTCTTTCACTTCCTTATCATGAACACTTTTAGTTTGCGTAATCCTATCCTTCTTTGCATTGCTTCTAGGTTTTGATCCGCTAACTTTAGTGTCAATCTTAACATCTGTGGAAGTAACGATGGGAACATTACATGGCTTCACTACTTTCTGCATTTCTTGTCTAGAAGTGCTGGGATCTGAAGTTCTAGGAGGCACATCAAAGGTTGCTTGCTTGAATTTTGACATGGAACAAGGCATATCAAGGGTCACATGCTTGGCTTTAGGCATAGAACAAGGCACAACTATTCTATCTCGCCTATTGCTAGATTTCGGACTTGTGACAATTACATACTCTAAGAGTTCCTGAGATCGTTTGGCATCCATGCAGGCATAGGCTATAGTACTATCAAAAGGTTTTTCTAATCTTTCATCTTCAACAATCTCACGGAGACCCTTCAAACTTTCCTTAAGGTATGAGAGATATGCTTTATGTGCAAGTTCATTATTCCTAATGGGCGGGGGAATATATAACATATCGATAGCATATTTATCACAAGCAGAAACCTTAGGAACAGAGTATTTGCAATTTGGGATTGGCAACTTTCCTTTCACCTCACGCTTCAGATTCTCAATATCGTTAAGTAAAGAAGTTATCTTTTCAATTTGTTTATCATGATTAACTTTAAATGAATCACATAACTCTTTGTTTTGATCATTAACCTTTGAAATTTCAGCTTTAAAACAATCATTTTCCTTTTGCAAGTTATCAATTATGTTTTGAAGTTGGAAATTCTGAGAATCTAAAGGTGGAGGCATATGGGAACCAGTCACATCCTTCTTTTCACCTTTCAGTTGTGAAATTTGGGCTTTCAATCTTTTGATCGTGTTATAATGAGCTCGAATTTGTTCATCACGTTTGCTAATTTCAAAAACTGCATCAAACTCAGGAGCATCAGAGGATGTCTTGATATTTGAGGTTTTAACATTTTCTTTGAGATGTTGATGTTTTAATTGCAAAGCAAGATGTTCAACTTCTAATTTAGAATAATGTTTGACCAAGTTATCATGATCATCCTGTTCTATTTTCTCATGCAATTTTGAATTTGTTGTTTCAAGCTCAATGACACGATCATGGGAGACTTTCAGAGCAACAGATAATTCATGAAATTGAGAAGCATTAATGGAACAATTTGTAGCAGTGAAAAACACATCTTGAGCAATACATTCAGAAATCAGATTCTCATTCAGTGTATGCAAGTTCTTCCTTTCAATCTCACTATATTTTAATTCTCTCTCATAGTCACTAACCTCAACAATCATTGCATCAAATACCTTTTCCATTTCTTTAATATCTGAATGCGTCCCCTTTTTAAGACACTCAAATTGATCTTTTAGTTGTTTAAAGAAAGGCATGACCTCAGTTAAATAGCATTCTTTAGTTTGCTCAAAACCCCTTTCCCCTTCAGTTATACCGGTGGGTGTGATCCTTTTCTTACAAGTTTTCTCAAAATCAACAAATAGTTGAAAGATAACATATTCACTGATTAAGGTCTTGCTTTTAGTGGCAAGAGATCTAGGAACTAAGTGCATTGGTGTATTAGGAGGATACACAGTTGATTTAGGCAGTTTCCTACAAGGGGGATTCTTTTCAACAAGATTTTCAGCTTTTTGCATTTCCATATCCTTTTTCCAGAACACTTGTTCAGGGGTTAATAGAGTCTGAGGCTTAAACTTGTTCAAGGAGATCCAATTTTCTTTAGTGTAATTATGGGGTTTGATCGTTATGTTATTCTTTTTACACTCAGGATCTTCTAACTTCTTATTCATTTTCTCCCTAGTGACTTCATCAGATTTCTTATCTTCCTCAGTGCACTCAACGCAACTAGGTTTCTGCCTAGGCTTAAGGATTTCATTACCATCATAAAGCACCTTATGAGCATTTCTAGCCTTTTTAATTACCTCTGGATTTGGTTCCTCAACAAGGGGAATGCTATGCTTATCGCTTAAGACTCGATGCTTAGTGATCATGTGAGCAGTTTGAATGGTATTCCCTTGTACGTACAACTTATTTTCAAGCTTGTTTTTCAAAGTTTTTAGATTGGAAAAATCATTCAAAAGTTTTGATTCCTTAGCCTTGAATTCTTGCTTAAGCATTTTAACATTTTCTTGAAGTTCGTGTTTTTGCTTAGCAGTTTTGGAAAGCTTTTCTTGTAAGGAGTTTAACTCTTGTTTTAATACTTCTTCTCTAAAATTACTTTTTCTAATAATTGTACGCATTTGGATATCCATCTCCTGCTCACGAGTGGTAAGTTCAAACTTAGCACGTTGTTCGTATATGGCAACTTGATCCTTATAGGTATTGAGTTCAGTGGTCAAGGAATCATCAGGTACAAATGTAGTGTACTCATGCAATCCATAATCATCATTTTGAGAAGAAGATGCATACCTAGGTACTGCAGAAACTTTCATGCAAGTTTCCTCTGCATTAACGTGCACAGGTTGTGGCCGGTGCATCTCTATCTTGGGTACATCCGAAGCTTCCATGTAGCGTTCCTTTACATTAGCTTGCACGGGTTGTGACTGGTGCACCTCTCTCTCTTGTGGACATGAGCAGGAAGATTCTATTTTAGCATTGTCTGACTCATCATTATTTGTTTTCTCTAACATTCTGCATTCATCACCACCCGATTCTTCACCAGATACATTACTCAACTTATCACAACAATCTTTCAACTGCACCTGACACTCCTTCACGTCTTCATTCTTTTGTGCAGATTCTTCAATGAACTTTTTCATGTTATCCATGAGTTGGATAAATGTCTCAATGAATTCCTGAATTTCCATTCCAGTATGTTTTTTGAAGGAAATTCCAGTCAAGTGTTGATTGTAATCTGCTGAATATTCCCCACTGATGAATGGCTGAAATTGTTTGTAGATTACTTGAAGAGCTGCACTGGAACCATCTTTTTGAACTTCTTCATTGGTAAGTTGCAGCTTTAAATGCTCTAAGTTCAACAGCAAGCTTCTTGTCAATGTAGGTAAGTCCTGGCGGAAAAGAGCACTACATGTTCGATCCCCAGCTATGGATAACAACTGTATGAGGTGCAGATGAAGTAGTTGATAGGGCTCAATGCTGAATTCCATTTGCATGGCATTCTGTAGCAGGTGCAATTCATTCTCATTGTACTCAGAACATGAAGATCTCACATCCTCGTTGTTTAATTCAAACATCTTTAATCGTTCATTGTAGCATCCATTATCATTATTATCCACAGCATCATACAATTTAAGCACTTCTGAAATCACTGGGTCAGTAGAGTAAGACATGATGTGGTAGAATGCACGGGATTTTACCAGTCTATGATTTAAACCGAGAAATAGAATCTTTCGCGGGATTTTACTAAAATCAAGACTAAACCGTTAAGCAATGACCAATGGAATGTGTTAAGACGACTAATGGATCGACACAATGATAGACAATTGTGTGTTAGGTCTTATGATTGTTTGTGGGATAAGCAGAGATGTTGTTTGGTTGTGATTCGGATTGGTTTATGCCCGTTTTTCCTGAGAAATTTAGGTCTAAAAACTTAAAAACCTCAATAACTTCTGTTCGGAGCGGATTTAGACCTCGAAGATTGACCCGAATGAACTTTAATTCGGCGGTCTATTCTCCTCGTTCTCACGGTCGTTTTGATGGGTAGAACGCTGAAAACGGAGTTACGGTTCAAAAGTTATGGCCGTTTGAAGTTTTGACGGGAAAAATCAACCAAGTCGCTACGAATTCTTGAACCAAGTCGCTAACAACTAATTCGCTACACCACTAAGTCGCTAGAGTTCCAAGTCGCTAGCCAGATGTAAGTCGCTAAGTAGTAACTCGCTACCCCTCAAGTCGCTAGCAAAATTTTGGTAGTAATTCGCTACACAAGTCGCTAGAAATACAAGTCGCTAAAGAGCAACTCGCTACAGACCAAGTCGCTACCACCAAGTCGCTACTCGTAGTGGAGAGTCCACTACTTGTACTTTAACTCGCTAGATCTAACTCGCTAGATTTAACACTGTAACTCGCTACAATTTTGTGAAGCAAGTCGCTACCAAGAAAATTATCCGTGAGCTAAGTCGCTAGCTTGAAAAACCATATAAACATCACTTTTCAATCCAAAAACAACCCAACCAAGATGATTCAAGCTATCCAAATGAAAACCTAAACACTTGTGATGATTCTAAACAAGAAAGTACTAACAAAATTCAAACTTTAACACAAGAAATCAACCAAATGATGCAAAAACCACTAAACTTTTTCAAACTCAAAAACCACCTAAAAACCACTAGAAATCCAAAGATGTGCAAGATGTGATCTAACCATGGCTCTTGATACCAATTGTAAGATATTAGTTTTCACATACACATCAAACCATAAGCATAAGGTGGCGTATAAGATGATATTTTAGAGAGAGAAAGTTAGAGGTTTTGGGAACTTAGTGAGAGAAAGTGAAAGATATTATTATGAGCTCCAACTCTCTACCTTGGGAGGTAGAGAGTATTTATAGTCTTACATAAAACGCCACACTTTGGGCTGTGGATCAGGCATACAGTGGGTAAAGACTCGTCCGTCCTCCACGGTGTTACTTAACTAAATTACTACTTAACTTAAAAGAACTACGACTACGAGCTTTCTAACGATTACATATACTTGAGGTGACCGACTCTTTAATACTGGGAATTTCTAATTCCTAACAAAGGTACTTACTGAAACAAATTTCACAGATACATGTGTCCCATTAAGTGAATATGAGTCTCTAAAAACTAAATTTGATAATATGTCTGAAGAGCTTGCTAAAACTAGTTATAGCTTAGCAAACCATAAAAGAGGCTTAGCAGTTTTGTAAAATCAAATTGTGCACTACAAAGAAAATGAATCAAAATTTTCTGAAAAAGTTGCATTGCTTAATATGGATCTCTCACTTAAAGATACCACCATAAGTGTGCTAAAAGAAGAACTAGAGAAAATTACAGTAGCTAAGGACAACATAAAACTCAGTGTTGACACTCTTAAGAACACACATCATTATAACTCTAAGAAACTTGATAAGATGATTGAAAGCTCTCTAGTTGGTAAAGCCAAATCAGGCATGGGTTATAAAACAGCACCACCACCATTCAGAGGTGTTCCCTCACCTCTTGGTATAGACCTTGAACACACTGGCCTAGAGGAGTTTAAGGTACTCACATTTGTTCGTGGATCTAAGGTCATGGAGACCAAAACTGAAAGGCTGATGAAGCCTTTGAAAGTGCCAGTGACACTTCTTTACCTGAGGTGTATGTATTTGAAAACAAAAACATTAAAAGAGGTGTAGAGTCTAATGAATCAAAGCAAGAGACAATTTCTGAACCTGTAAAACCTAATTAAAAACCTGTTAGGAAGACAGTAAAATATGTTGAGATGTATAGAAACAGGCCATCCAGTCCTAGAGGTAATCAGATGAACTGAAAAAATCTTAAATCTGGGCAATTAGGGGATGAGTTTGTCATGTTTAACAAATCTTGCTTTGTATGTGGAAGTTTCACTCATTTTCAGGCTCAATGCAGACACCATATGAGACCACAACCCATCATGACCCCAAGAGCAGTACTTCTTAAGAATGGCATAAAACCTTTAAATACTTCAAGGCCAATTAATACTGCTAGACCACAACCTAAAGTATTTGGTGAAAAGCCCAAAAAGAACTTTTCAAAATCCCCACCATCTACTTCACCAAGACCCTTTTGTGGTAAAGCAGCACCAACCTTTAAGTCCTATAATGAACAAATCAAGTTTTACCAGAAAAAGGTTAATACTGTTAAACCAAGACTTAATACCGATAGGCCAAAAGTTAATACCTTTAAGCCTAAAATGAAAGTTGTTGGTTCAAACATGAGTGTTGCTGGGGGAATCAAGGGCAACGATGTTAAGCCCTCAGCTTGTTGGGTTATAAAGACCACTCAACCCTACAGTGCATCAGTTACTCTCAAGAAATATGATTACATTGATGCACTAGGCAGATCCAAGTCAGTAATGGCTTGGGTCCCGAAAAGGAACTAATTTCCTTTATTTTGTGTGCAGGGACATTCCAACAATAATGATGATCTAGGCTATTCAGACAGTGGATGTTCCGGGCACATGACTGGAAATCTATCCTATCTTTCAGACTTTATTGATTTGAATGGAGGATATATTTCCTTTGGTGGAGGTATAGGTGGAAGAATTACTGGTAAAGGCTCAATCAAGACTGGTAATCTTGATTTTGAAGATGTGTACTATGTGAAAGAACTCAAATATAATATGTTCAATGTGTCACAAATGTGTGACAAGAAGAATTTTGTTCTGTTCACAGAAACTGATTGCTTGGTTTTATCTCCTAATTTTAAGTTGCCCAGTAAAGATGAGGTACTACTTAAGTTTCCTAGGAAAAGAAATCTGTACAGTGTGAGTATGAAAAACATAGTGCCCAAATAAAATCTTTCTTGTTTAGTTGCTACAGCTTCTTTGGATAAGTTTATGTTATGGCATAGAAGACTAGGTCATGTGAACTTTAAGGTGATAAATCTTTTAGCTAAAAATAACCTTGTAAGAGGTTTACCTTTAAAAAGATTTAAAAATAAACAGACCTGTATTGCATGCCTCAAAGGGAAGCAACATAGAGCCTCTTATAAGCCCAAGGTTTTTAACTCTATCACCCAACCACTGCATATGCTGCATATGGACTTATTTGGCCCTACCTCTGTTAGCAGCCTGAATAATAAGAAATATTGTTTGGTTATGACTGATGATTTTAGCAGATTTACTTGGGTTTTCTTCATGAATACTAAGGATGAGACCAGTGAAATCTTTAAGTCATACATAACTGCAGTAGAAAACCTTGCTGATAAGAAAGTTAAGATCATTAGGTGTGATAATGAGACTGAGTTTAAAAACCAAGTGATGAATGACTTAGGACTCCTCAGCAAAATGAGGTTGCTGAAAGGAGAAATAGGACATTGATAGAGGCTGCTAGGACCATGTTAGCATATTCCAAATTACCCACAACATTTTGGGCTGAGGCAGTTAATACTGCTTGTTATGTTTAGAACAGGGTACTGGTGGTAAAGCCTCATGGCAAGACTCCCTATGAGTTATTCTTAGGTAGGACTCCTACCCTAGACTTTTTCAGACCTTTTGAGTGTCACGTCTATTCTCAATACCATTGACCACTTAGGAAAGTTTGATGGAAAGTCTGATGATGGATATCTGGTAGGCTACTCTTTGAATATTAAGGCCTTTAGGGTTTACAACTCTAGAACCAGAAGGATTGAGGAGAATCTGCACATAGAATTTCTTGAGGATAAACCTAGTATAAAGGGGCAAGGACCAAAGTGGCTTTTTGATATTGATATGCTAACTGAATCCATGAATTGTGTGCATGTTTCTGTGGATTCTAACATTGGTGTAGGTGAAAAGCAAGGTCCTGATGCAGATTCTGATGATGATGATTGTATCATATTACCCCTTTGGAATAACAGCTCTTCTGACAGCACTTCTTCTAGGGGAGGCAAACAGAGATGGTGATCAGTCTCCAAAGACCATTGATACAGATTGTTAGGATTTAGTAAATCCAGTTATTAAAGTGTCGGTCACCTCAAGTATATGTAATCATTAGAAAGCTTGTAGTCGTAGTTATTTAATGTTAGATAGTATTTAGTTTTGTAACACCGTGGAGGACGGACGGGTCTTTACCCACTGTATGCCTGATCCACAGCCCGTAGGTGGTGTTTATGTAAGTTACTATAAATACCCTCTACCTCCTAAGGTAGAGGGTTGGAGCTCATAATAATACTTTACTTTCTCTCACTAAGTTCCCAAACCTCTAACTATTTCTCTCTCTAAAACCTTATAGTATACGCCTACATTTGATCATGGTTTGATGTGTTTGTGAAATCCAATATGTTACAAATGGTATCAAGAGCCATGGTTTGATCATCTCTCTTACATGTTCTTGGATTTCTAGTGGTTTTATATGGTTTTTGGGTTTGAAAAAGTTTAGTGGTTTTTGCACCATTTGGATCATTTCTTGTGTTAAAGTTTGAATTTTGATTGTACTTTTTTGTTTAGAATCATTGTAAGTGCTTGGGTTTTGATTTGGAAAGCTTGAATCACTGTGGTTGGGCTTGTTTTGGATTGAAAAGGGTTGTGTTTAAGTTTTTCTAGCTAGTGACTTGACTCTCGGATAAGTTTTCTTGGTAGCTACTTGTTTCGATAATTTTCAGCAATTTGTAGTTGAAGTGGTAGCGACTTGAGCACTAGCGACTTGTCTATTGAGACAAAGCGACAAATAGTACTAAGTAGTGGTTGTACCATTACGGCTAGCGACTTGTTAACTTAGCGACTTGTCTTTACAATTGTCAGCGACTTGACTTTGTTGTGGGTAGCGAGTTGTTCTTTAGCGACTTGCCTTCTTAGCGACTTGCTCCTTAGCGACTTGCCCACTTAGCGAGTTGTTCTTTAGCGACTTGTCTACTTAGCGAGTTGGTACTATTAGTGAGTTGTTCTTTAGCGACTTGTCACCTTAGCGAGTTGTTGCTTTAGCGACTTTGTTAGGATTTAGTAAATTCAGTTGTTAAAGAGTCGGTCACCTCAAGTATATGTAATCGTTAGAAAGCTCGCAGTCGTAGATTATTTTATGTGAAGTAGTATTTAGTTGTGTAACACCGTGGAGGACGAACGGGGTCTTTACTCACTATATGCCTGATCCACAGCCCGTAGGTGGCGATTTGTGTAAGACTATAAATACTCTCTACCTCCCAAGGTAGAGAGTTGGAGCTCATAATAATACTTTCATTTTCTCTCACTAAGTTCCCAAACCTCTAACTATTTCTCTCTCTAAAACCATAAGTTATACGCCTCACTTGATCATGTATTGATGTGTTTGTGAAATCCAATATGTTACAAATGGTATCAAGAGCCATGGTTTGATCATCTCTCTTACATATCCTTGGATTTCTAGTGGTTTTAGATGGTTTTCGAGTTTGAAAAAGTTTAGTGGTTTTTGCATCATTTGGATCAATTCTTGTGTTAAAGTTTGAATTTTGAGTGCACTTTTGTTTTTAGAATCATTGTAAGTGCTTGGGTTTGGATTTGGAAAGCTTGAATCACTGTGGTTGAGCTTGTTTTGGATTGAAAAGTGTGTTTTTGAAGTTTTTCAAGGTAGCGACTTGAGTCTCGTTGTGAATTTCTTCGTAGCGACTTGCTTCAGTAATTTCTAGCGAGTTGTAGTGTTAGTCGTAGCGACTTGACCTTAGCGACTTGTCTATTGAGACAAGCCGACAAACTGTACAAGTTAGTGGATTCTCCACTACGGCTAGCGACTTGGTGGGGTAGCGACTTGCTTTCATTATTTTTAGCGACTTGTACTTATAGTTCTTAGCGAGTTGTCTCTTAGAGACTTGGATACTTAGCGAGTTGCTCTTTAGCGACTTGTATGCTTAGTGATTTGGTTCGTTAGCGACTTATGTTCAGCAACTTGCTACTTAGCGACTTGGTGCAAGGGTTATAGCGACTTGGTTAATACTTGTTTCTAATACGGTTTTCTCTTGATTTAGTAAAATCCCGTGAAAGAATCTATTTCCCGGTTTAATCATACAGTTATAAAATCCTGTGAAATCTATAAACATGTCTACCAACGTGCCTACAATCATCTCTACTGTAGCTGAGGACGTTCAAGCAGCTGGTTTAGACACTCGTCCACCCATGCTTGACAGAACTGACTATGACTCATGGGCTCAATGAATTAGGTTGTATTGTCTTGGAAAGGAAAATGGAGTCAACATTCTCAAGTCCATTGATGAAGGACCGTATCAGATTGAGACTACAAGAGACATAATTGATACTGCTGCAGATGGAACCATGATCTTTGGATTGGACAGACCAAATACATATGATGAGCTCAGTGATAAGGAGAAAAAGAGATTCGATGCTGATATCAGGGCTTCAAACATTATACTTCAAGGTCTTCCAAAATATATCTACAAGCTTATCAATCACAACACTGAAGCCAAGGCAGTTTGGGATAATGTCAATATGCTTCTCTCAGATTCTGAATTAACTAAGGAAGACAGAGAATCACAACTGTATGATGAATTTGAGCACTTCAAGATGAAACCAGATGAGAGTGTCTATGAATATTACGTGAGATTCCACAAACTTGTGAATGATATGAGGAATATCAAAATGACCATGCCAAACATTCAGCTGAACTCAAAGTTTGTGAACAGCATGAATCCTGAATGGCACAAATTTGTCACCGCTGTGAAGCTAACCAAAGGATTAAAGAATACAAACTATGAGCAATTGTATGCCTTCCTTCTTCAGAATGAGAGACATGCTATGTTTGAAAAAAGGATTCTTGAACAGTTCAAAACCAACCAGGGAGAAACAAGTTCCTCGAATGATTCAACAACTTCTTACACAAATGTTGGAATTACCACCAAAGCTTCTCAAGTCATACCCATGGGTAATTGTAGGACCACTACGATATCAACCTTATCACTTTACCAAGCAAACCCAACACAAACACGTAACAGTTATGCGTATAGAATAGAAAGATAAAGAATAGAACTTGGTGACTTGAATGATAGATCGTGTATGTATTTAGAGAGATAAAGGAAAGAAGATGAAAACAATAAGTTGTATATTGCTTCAAGGAAAACCACACACACCCACACACACTCAAGCACACCCCTCAAATGACATACTTGAGGGGTATTTATAGTACAAGACAAAGGATGCCCTAAGGCTTGGCCATGGGCCGAATATGGGCTTGGACATGGATTGGGTTGGGTTACTTGAACTTACACAAGGCTAGCTTAACATAACTTCTAGCCATTTAGCTTAGCCCAATCCACGAGCCCTTTGACTATTCTAGCAAGATATCTAACACGCGTTACAAAGTTCCTAAACGTGAATGACCATCACTTTTAATAAGAACTATTAAGGCTAACAATCTCCCCCTAAGGGGTGGTCATTCAAAAGATGCTCCACTTGATAAGATCTTTACTTTCCTTGAGCTTGAACTTTGCGTGTAGATATAGAATAGTCTTGATTCTTTGTTCCTTCATGCTTTGTGATCAGTTAATGTGGTAGTCTGCCGTTATCAACTTCGTTGGTTTGGTGTCTCCACGTCTTTCTCCACCATGCTCACACTTCTATTTGACTTTGAGTTATCAATGATGTAGTTCTCGAGTCTTTAAACTTTGTAGATTCTTTGACATTGACGAAGAATCATCTTTAACTTTGAGTAGCCTTTGATTTTGATGAGAACTTTCATGTGTTGTTGGTATGAGCATGTGGAGAGTCTGCATGATCCATCCGCTCTGGAGCTTCCATAAGAAGAAAACATAAAAACAGGTTAGTAATAAGCGGATTCCGGCACTTACAAGTTTGAATTTCGAGGGTGTTAATAGCATAGTGTGAAAACACGTCTCTAATTCTCACAGAGGCCGTTCCTGAACTGGAGTCCCACAAGTGAGATAACGTGATATACCGAAGTACATCTACAGTTCAGATGAGTCGCTGAAGTACACCGAAGCATCACTCCACGACTGTAGACCGTTTGAGACACACTAAGCGTAATCCACGGGGAGTTACCGAAGTGACCTGCTGTCAGGGCTGCTTGATGTTGACCCTGGCAAGAGTTTCCATTCAATCATTGAAGAACACAGATGTGAAACTTCTCATAAATATTCTGGCAGATTGCTAAGATCTACGTAGGACTCTAGAATATATCACTTGTGTCCTTATTTATGAACAACAAGCGATGTCATGTCATGTGTTCCTATGAGATCTTTTGATGAATCTCGTGGCTCTAGATTCAATAGTGCATTTTGGTTTTCCTGAGCGGAGACTAGGGAGAGGGTCTCCTTCTTCAATATCAACGATCTCTAAGAGAAGGTCGATAGATTATGTAGGGTTCCCAGTGAGAATGAAACAAGTCCCTTTTGAGAGGAATTGAGTGGCTAGAAGGTTTAGTGCAGTGCGTCACTGGGTCCATGACGTCTTTGTCTTCAATACCAGTGTCATCTAGTGACAACCAGTAGCATATGAATTGAACCCGGTTTCTGCCCTAAGGTTGAATATGGAGGGCTATTTCTTTTCACCCTTTTTCAATATATTTCTTTTTAATTCTTCAACCCCTTCTTTCTCCTTTCTCACATTACTCCTTTTTCAATCATTCCTAAGGACTTCTAGTTCTAAACTCTTGGTGATGTCCTTGGGTAGATCCCTCCGGCTCTGGCGGATCATAGGACGGATTTCCTATCCTTAGCCACCTTATAACTCCATGACTGTCCTATTGTTGCCATAAAACCACTTTTCTTGAAAATATCTCAAAGTGTTTTAGATAGAAAACATGTTTGGAACACTTCGAGAGTTTTATATTTTCAGAAACACTCCCCCTTCACATGTGCTTATAAGTTTTGACAGAAATCTGCACATAGAGGGTAGAGTTCGCACTTTTTGAATTGATCGACTTTAAATGAACTAGACCGATTCGAGACACGTTTACATCACTAGAGAACTAGCTTGAAATTATTACCCGTCCTGGTCAAGTCCATAGAAAGTTTCTCGAGATGGTACATTATTCCTCGTCAATTCATTGGTTTCAACTGAGTCGAGCTCTATTGAGATTCAAACAACGATCATTAAACCTTTTGATCACATTTTAATCATGTTTTCTCCCCCCCTCAAAAATAGCATATCTATGATGTTTTTGAAACAAAATGATTAAAAGATATGTTTTTCGAAAAGCATTTGGAGAGAAACTGATTTAGCATGAATTTTGGAACAATTTGGTTTTATACTCCCCCTTAACGAAAGCATATTTTTCAAACAGAAAATTTAGAATCAATTAAGGGTTTAGAGGGAGTTATCTTGGTACCAAATGTGAGAGATTTTGAAAAATTTCGAATCAATGGTACGCAAGATGTGAAAAAGATTTTGAAAATCTTTTGAAGATATTCGAGAAGAATAATCTTCATTTGTTTTAGGATAAGTGCTCGATATTTATGAAAATCGATTTTGCGTAGCACTTTCCTTTTTATAAAGACCGGGTTGCAATATGAAGTAACTGCAAGCCATTATGTTTTTAGGAATAGTGCTTGAAAAATATTTAAAACTTTTTAGTTGGTTAAGCACTTTCCTTTCTTTGAAGCGCGGGTCCTGAACTGATGTGTTCAGAAGCCATTAATTTGAAGTCCGGGTTTCGTACTGAAGTATACGAAAGCCATATTTATTAAGAAATTTTGAGAAACGACATGTTTTAGAAAACATTTAAAGAACTCTCGCTCAAGCATCTGTACATGTCCGTATCATTGTTGAATGAAATTTCTAGAAACGTACAGAATATCGATTATACGAGAGACATGTCGTGAGAAGAATATTTTTGGATTTTTGAAATTTTATATTGTTTTTGTATTTTTTTTTTGAAAAAATTTTCTATTTTTGTATTTTGTTTTTGATGGTTTTATAAAAGAAATGGAAAATCAAAGATAGAAGATAGAGAAAATGAAGAAGAAGATTTTACAGAATTGGAACCCTCTGATGAGCTGGGTTCAGAGATATTTGATTCACCTGCAGCCAAAGAAGAAGAGTTTTCACAAATAACAGTGTTAGAAGTACAAGATTCCTCACGGTGAGGGTGATCACTATCAACGGTTGTAGTGGTTTTGACTTCCTTATCTTGATGAGTGTCACTATTATCTGTGTTGGTGCAAGTATCAAAAATCTTTCTTGTGGGAATCCATCTAAGACCTATTTTGTTGAAAACTTTGCCCGTGGGAATCCACCTAAGGTAAGATCTAGGAGTTGTTTTCTTATCAGATGCAGCGGAAGACTCATTTTTAGAAAAACTACGTCCTGAAGAGATCCACCTATTAGGTTTCCTTTTGATGTTCATCTTGTCAACGGGTTTGTTTCAGTTTGGAGTCTTAGTGGATTGTGCTTGGCACGAGAATTATCTTTCTTGAGATATTGTGAGACACATGCATCATGATTAGCTGAAAAGACACATTTTTTACATGTAGTACAGACAAATTCAATATTCTTGTTTAAAACAGCAGCTTTAACTTTGTCACTACAGTCTTTTGGAAATTGATTCTTGTTCGAAAAAGACTTAGAATTCCTAGTGTTGTTTTCTAAGGGCATAGCATTTTCTTTTGCCCAACTACTCTTAGATGTAAGCCAATCCCTAGTCTTTTGTAGAGTGTTCCTAGGTAATGGTTTACTACTACTAGCAGTGCCTTGAAATCTTGTAGAATTCATCACCCTAGATGTTGCACCTAGAATTCCGTCTTTACGAGTCTGTGCCTTTTTCCTAGCTTCTTCTAGATAGTGATTGTTGACCATATTGTTAGAACCGACATATTCTTTAACTTGATTTTTGGTCACATTTCGTGTACTATTCTTAGAAATGCCAGGTGTAATCACTTTTTCTTTATCAAAAACAGGTTTTTCAAAACCTTTGATAATTCTCTTTTTAATAGGCAGGGACAGTGGAGTGACTGTTTTTGACAAATTATTTTTCTCATTGACTCTTGGAGGAGGCTGAGAAATAGACATTTTTGATTTGAAAACCGGTTTTGGAACATTTGTTTTCTCCTCAGTCAATGGTTTTGCAATCTTAGTATCCACAGCGTTTCCTTTTAGACATCCCAGCTGAGCTCTCAAAAGATCATTTTGCTCTTGCATGTCCTTGTAGGCACGCTCATACGACAGTTTGTCATACTTGCATTCCTCGGTTTTTCGATCAAACTGTTTAAAATAGGACACATTTTCTTTTTCAAGTTTTTCAAGAGCATTTTCATATTTTGAAACAATTGCGGAGGTCTCAGACTGGAGTCTTTCATAATCTTCAACAGAATATGTTTGCAAAATAATGGACATGATATCGGTGGTCATAACATCTTCGAAGAGAGAATCATTTAGATTTTCCAAAACTTTGATGTGTTCAACACTGTCATTAGCTTGCTTTACCAGGGATTTATGGTCCTTGACAAAGTCAGTTGTTTCTTTAAAAAATGCTTGTTCAAAATGAATTACCCTTGCACTGATGGCATTCAGCTGAGGGGCAATTTGAGTTTCAAAAAACTTTCTTTGTTCGATGTCAAAACTAGAGAACCAGTTGTTAGGTGTAATAGTGGTTTTAGTTTTAACAGTGTCTTGAAGATCCACAATTCTAGTTTTCACATTTTCTAAAATACTTCTCGCATCACTTGTGTTAAAAGGATTGTTTGAAGACATTTGTTCAATGTTCGAAAGAGAATTTGAGACAACAACTGGTTTTGAAACAGATTTTGAGACAGGTGTTGACTCTTTGTTTGAAACACTTGGTGTGATGGAAAACTTTGACTTTTCTTTTTGATTAACAAAAGTAATTCCGTTAATTTTGTTCCATTTGTTATAATCAATAGGTTTGATTTCCGGATTCTTTTGTTTCATTTTTGATCTACTCTCCTCAGATAGTTCTAACGTTTCAAGAGAATCACGAACAATTATGGGTTTATGCAAAACATTTCCATTGTTTAACACATTCTGAGATTTCTGAGCTTTCTTGAGGAATGAAGAAGGGTCATTACCAAGTGCCATTCTATTATTAGTATGAAAACGCGGATTTGCTTGATTAGAAAGCATCTTGATTGTTTGAGCAGAATGACCCGTATTAAGAAGCAAATTTTCCAAAGTTTGGATTTTCTCATTTTTATCAAGAATTTCATCAAGAAGAGAATCTTCTTGTTTTGAAAAATCAGTAATCAACTGCTTCTTCTCTTTTTCAAGATTAGAAAACATTTCTTTTTGTTTAGAAAGTTGGTTATTTAAATCAGAAATTTCCTTGTTTAAAGATTTAATTTTTAAGTTCAAATTCACATCAAGTGTGTTATACTTGATTTGCAAAAGTTGTTCTTTAGAAACCAAATTTCGATAACCAATTTCTAATTCTGATTCTTTGTTTTTCTGAAATTCAAAGGCTTTTGCGTTCTCCTTGTAACTCTCAAGCTCAGCGGTCAATTTCACATTCGCGGCCTTAACGTTGCGACTGACCTTTTGGACTTTCTCAATCTCAATACCACAATTATTAATTAATGTTTCAAAGTAAGCATGTGTTTCCTCATCATTAGCACCATTCTGTTCACCTTGACCTCCATTAGGATCCATATATGGAGTTTCAGAGTTAACATTGCTATTAACTTGCTCTCCCACATATGTGTCATAATAAGGTTCGGGAGACATAGAATGTAGCTTCTCATGAGTAAACTGATTAGCAACATTACTATAATTTGGTACCTCATTGAGTGAATCTGTGTCGTAGACCGGAGGTGAGTCAAAAGTAGCACTTGATGTTGTGTCCTGCTGATTGATTGTATGACTGGAGTTAGCAGTATTGATTGCTTTATCTGCCCGTCCTGGATTCATGAATTCGTATTCCGCATCAGTCAATTCAATTCCCGACTCTTCTTTCTGTGCTAACATCAACATGTACTTGAGCCTTTCAAGCTTCGTCAGTCGTTTGACCCTAGATTCTGAATCAAAATAACCTGAATTTTGGCTTTGATGTTCGAAGGTAGCATTCTGAACCGAAGTCATATAACAGTTATTCCCATGTTGATATCCCATATTCTGATTCACAATCTGACCCCCTTGATGTCCAACAAATTTTCATGCATATTGCATCTGATTCCCCATTTGTATACCCGTAGCAAATCCATTCTGATTCCCAATAACATCAACCATTTGTCCTCCTTGACCCATATGCATACTTGGTTGAGCAAACTGCGGATTATACGATGAAATCCATTGGTTGTTGTTATTTGGTGTAGTTGGACTAATGTTTGGGTCATTGAAGAATGAATCAAAGAAAGCAGTTTTGAGACGATCTGCCAGAGTTGCCATTGAGGAAGGTATGTATGATAAAGTTGATGTAGGATTGATTCAACGATAAAGGAGTTGTGTTTGAAGAAGATTAAGCTCGGTTGAGGTTTTTCTGAAAGTCGTACTCGTAACCTTGGTCGTAAAAAATTTTTCTCCCAAAATTTGGAATTCACTATAAAAATCAATTCTAAGGTCGTATGAAAATTTTGAGTTATGACAATTTTGATGCCAAATTTGACCCGAAAAATTTGAATTTGGCCCAAAAATTTGAATTTTTGACCAAAATTTTCCCAGTTATACCAAATTTTGAATTTCGCGTAAAAATTGAACGTTTAGTCTCCTCAAAAATTTGAATTTCGCGTAAAAATTTGATTTTTTTTTTTTTTTTTTTTTTTTTTTTTTTTTTTTTTTTTTTTTTAATGAAAATGAAGAGCTTAGGCGTAGAAACACGAAGTTACGAGTAGACGATGCTTAGGCGTAGGATCTTATGCGTAGGAAGCTTAGGCGTAGGATTTTATGCGTAGGAAGCTTAGGCGTAGGATCTTATGCGCAGGATCTTAGGCGTAGGATTCCTTAGGCGTAGGAAATTCTTATGCGTAAACAGTATCTTACGCGTAACCTTAAGCTTATGCGTAGACAAAAAGTTACTCGTAAAACTTACGCGTAATTGTGAAGTTATGCGTAGAGTTACTCGTAAGCTTTTAGCTTATGCGTAAACTATGGTTAAGAACCAAAAATCCTTTACACTGTCACATCGTAAGGGATATCCACAAGTCGAAGTGTTCCACACACTTATCCAAGTGAGGGAAGCACTGAGTAACCGTTATAGCTCGAAGATTCTTCACCAAAATGTTATGCGTAGAAAACTAGGGTTTTGACTTTTTGACTTCTACGCGTAAGAAATTTCCAACGATTCAAATGATTTCTTTTGCACAGATAGCCTTAAAAACACTCGAATAACCCAAAAATGTTGACCTTTTTCACCCAAAGTGCTTAGAAAAGTTACGAGTAGAAATGACCAACGAACCAAAAACGAGTTTAAAACTTAACCAAAACGCGTAAAGCTTCGAACTTTTTGAAAAAAACTGAAACTTTAGCACCAAATAAACCTTAAACCACAAGAATCTTGAATTTTTAAGTGCAAAAATTAAAGCTTTAAGCGTGACAACTTTTATAACGAAGCTACGCGTACAGTACCAACCTTCAAAACAAACACAAACACTCCTAAACCATTGTTAGGCGATTGATACCAATTGTATGACCACTACGATATCAACCTTATCACTTTACCAAGAAAACCCAACACAAACACGTAACAGTTATGCGTATAGAATAGAAAGATAAAGAATAGAACTTGGTGACTTGAATGATAGATCGTGTATGTATTTAGAGAGATAAAGGAAAGAAGATGAAAACAATAAGTTGTATATTGCTTCAAGGAAAAACACACACACCCACACACACTCAAGCACACCCCTCAAATGACATACTTGAGGGGTATTTATAGTACAAGACAAAGGATGCCCTAAGGCTTGGCCATGGGTCGAATATGGGCTTGGACATGGATTGGGTTGGGTTACTTGAACTTACACAAGGCTAGCTTAACATAACTTCTAGCCATTTAGCTTAGCCCAATCCACGAGCCCTTTGACTATTCTAGCAAGATATCTAACACACGTTACAAAGTTCCTAAACGTGAATGACCATCACTTTTAATAAAAACTATTAAGGCTAACAGTAATGGTAATCACAAACTCATTCCCGATCCAATGTTCAAACAAGCTGATCCTGATGCAGTCATGGGACACTTCATCAATCAACTGGCTCTTATGGTTAAACAAAACTTGACCCTCAATCCACATACCAACAGTCTTCACACTAACAATGAGATCAGAACTGCATCCAATCTTCACAATCATGTTGTTGTCAGAGATGGAAAAGTTATGGTGCAACCAGTTCAAGGAAGGCAATATGAACAGGGAAGAGGTGGAGTAGGTGGAGGTTATGTTGCAAATCAGTATCGGGGAAGGAATGGAAATCAAGGTCAAGCAAATCCAATTAAGTGCTACAACTGTGGTGGTGATGGGCATATAGCAAGGAACTGCACATCTCCAAAACGTCCACAGAATGCAGAATACTTCAGAGACAAGATGTTGCTTGTGCAAGCTCAGGATAATGGAGCAGCTTTGGATGAAGAAGATATGTTGTTTCTTGCTGAGGGAAATGCCAAAACCTATGATGTTGATGTTGATGAACAGCCAATTGAGGAAATAGGTCACAATCATCAAAATGCCTTTCAAGTAGCTGACTGTGATGCATTTGACTCTGATGTCAATGATAAACCTACTGCTCAAACAATCTTCATGGCTAGCATATCACCTATGGTCTCTCCAAAGGTCTCTTCACCACAACAAGTTGGTCCATCCAAAGACTCAATCATTTCAGAGGTATTAAAACTATATGATGAAGTTGATGAGCAAAAGATGCATAATAAAGTACAATCTCTTGAAACTTATGAATCAGATATTGATGATGTGGGTAATAGCAATATTGTCCCATACGATCAATATGTGAAGCAAAGTGAAAGTGAGATTGTACCAAGTAATGCATATTCCATAGTCAATGATGACTATGTTTTTGATGAATACACGGCATGTGCCCCTGATGATTCTGTTATCTCTGAACTGAATGCCTATAAAGAACAAGTTGCTATTTATGAATAACGTGCTAAGTTTGAGTTAACCACCCATGAGCAGGAAATGGATGACCAAATGTGTACAATTATTGGAAAAAGTAATTTTAGAGAAGAAGTATTAAAACAAGAGTTAAACTCCTTACAAGAAAAGCTTTCTAAAACTGCTAAGCAAAAACAAGAACTGCAAGAAAATGTTAAAATGCTTATGCAAGAATTCAATGCTAAGGAATCAAAACTTTTGAATGATTTTTCCAATCTAAAAACTTTGAAAAACAAGCTTGAAAATAAGTTGTACGTACAAGGGAATACCATTCAGACTGCTCACTTGATCACTAAGCATAGAGTCTTAAGCGATAAGCATAGCATTCCCCTCGTTGAGGAACCTAATCCTGAGGTAGTTAAAAAGGCTAGAGCTGCTCATAAGGTACTATATGATGGTAATGAGATTCTTAAGCCTAGAAAAACACCATCATGTGTTGGAAGCAGTGAAGAGGATATAAAATTAGATGATGCCTCTAGGGAGAAAATGGATAAGAAGCTTAACAATCCTGTGTGTAAAAAGGAAAACATAACGATAAAACCCCATGATTACACTAAGGAAAATTGGATCTCCTTAAACAAGTTTAAGCCTCAGACTCTATTAACCCCTGAACAAGTGTTCTGGAAAAAGGATATGGATATGCAAAAAGCTGAAAATCTTGTTGCAAAAAACACTCCCCTTAGGAAAATGCCTGCAGCTACTGTGTATCCTCCAAATACACCAATGCATCTAGTTCCTAGATCGATTGCCACTAATAGCAAAACCTTAATCAGCCTGTATGTTGTTTATCAACTATTCATTGATTTTGAGAAGACATGTAAGAAGAGAATCACACCTACAGGGATAACTGAGGGGGAAAGGGGTTTTGAGCAAACTAAAGAATGTTATTTTACTGAGGTCATTCCTTTCTTTAAACATTAAAAGGTCAATTTGAGAGTCTTCAAAAAGGAATAAATTCAGATATTAAAGAAATGGAAAAAGAATTTGATGCAATGATAGTTGAGGTCAATGATTATGAACAGGAACTCAAATATAATGAAGTTGAAAGGAAGAACTTGCATATCTTAAATGAGAATTTGATTTCGAGTTGTGTTGCTCAAGATGTGTTTTATACTGTTACTAAGCACTCTATTACTGCTTCTCGATTTCATGAATTATCTATTGCATTGAAAGTTTCCCATGATCGTGTCATTGAGCTTGAAAACAAAAACTCAGAACTAAATGAGAAAATTGATCAGGATGATCACGAAAATTTGGTAAAACATCTTTCTAAACTAGAAGTTGAACATTTTGATTTCCAACTAAAATATCAACATCTTAAAGAAAATGTCAAAACCTCAAATATCAAGACATCCTCAGATGTTCCAGAGTTTGATGCAGTTTTTCAGATAAACAAACGTGACGAACAGATTCAAGCTCATTGTAACACGATCAGAAAGTTGAAAGCCCAAATTTCACAATTAAAGGGTGAAAAGAACAATGTCACTGGCTCCCAAATGCCTCCTCCTTTAGATTCTCAGTATTCACAAACTTTTCATCTTCAAAACTTGGTTAATGTTTTACAAAAAGAAAACGAGAGTTTTCTAGAAGAAAATGAAAAAGTTAAATGACACTTCAAAGAGTTATATGATTCAATGAAAGTCACTCGTGACAAGAACAATGAAAAAATAACGTCTTTACAAAAAGAAATTGAGAATCTGAGGAGTCAGGAAAAAGGGAAACTGCCACTTGTCTTTAATGAGAATGTTGCATCAAAGTCATCCTCAGATTGAAAATATACTGTGACTGTTAAATACATTCCTCCTCATCTTAGGAATAATGAACTTGTGTTTCATAACTATTTTGCTCACCTTAAGGATAGTCTAGAATGTCTCCGTGAGATTGTGGAAGAGGATTTCATAAATAAGCCGCTTGATAGAGAAATTAGGTTTGCTTGCATTCTGGCCAAACGATCTCAGGAACTGCTAGAATGTTTAATAGCAACATGTCCTAAATCCTTAGGTGCGAAAGGTAAAGCTGTGATGCCTTGTTCTATACCTTGTGCCAAGTATACAAACCATTCTATGCCCAGTATTAAAAAAGTGAATTCTAATGTGCCTTCAAGTAGTTCAGATCCCTGCACGTCTTATTCAGGAATGCAAAAAGTAGATCAACCAACTAATGTTCCCATAATTCCCTCTACAGGAGTAATCAGTGACATAAACGCAAGCGGGTCAAAGCCTCCAAGCAATACCAAGCAAGATAGGACCTCGCAAGCTAAGAATGTGCATTGGAAGAGAGTAGAAGATAATATTATGTTTGAGTTGAATAAAATGAATCGTGTTGATTCTAGTATTAGCTATAAGCGTACTGTAATTAATTTGAATTATGCTACTATCCACAAACCATGTAATGATGACTGCTTGATTTCTGTTACTAATCATGAATGTGGTGTGAATGATTTGTCTAATGCTGTCAAATGCCCAGTTAAAACTGTTAATGTTAAAAATCAAGCTAAGAAGGCTAAAAGACAAAGGCGAAAGAAAGTTAGAAAATAGTGGAAACCCACAGGAAGGAAATTTAGTAATATAGGTTATCAATGGATACCTGCTGGCCGTAAGATTAATGAGTTGTGCCCTAAATTTGCTAAGTCAATGCCCACTAGAAAATGGATGCCTACTGGTAGAACTATTCCCTTAAGAAGTGAACATACTTTGAATAGGTCAAATACGGACACTAGCACTGCATCTATTTCTGATGATTCCATTTTTTCTACTTCTGATGTGGGTGTTCCAATCACTGTTACTAACCAAATGGAACCCATTCTTGCATGGGGATCCCAATTATCCAGTTATCCATTCTTGTCTATGTTCAACTGCAGATCGTTCAAATCGTTCTGTGGTACCTGGACTCAGGCTGTTCCAAGCATATGACTGGAGATCGCTCGCGGCTCATGAACTTCGTGAGTAAATTCATCGGGACTGTTAGATTCGGGAACGACCATTTTGGAGCAATTATGGGTTATGGAGACTATGTTGTTGGCAAAAGTGTAATCTCCAGGGTATATTATGTTGAAGTTCTTGGTCATAACTTGTTTTCTGTTGGTCAATTATGTGATTCCGATCTAGAAGTGGCATTTGGAAAACATACTTGTTTCGTTAGAGAACTCGATGGTGTGGAACTGTTAAGAGGAACTCGTGGCTCAAATCTATACACTATCTCTATCGAAGACATGATGAAGTCTTCTCCAATCTGCTTGTTGTCAAAGGCTTCAAAAACAAAGTCATGGTTATGGCATCATCGTCTCAATCACTTAAACTTCGGCACCATTAATAAACTTTCCAGAAAGGATATTGTCAGAGGATTACCCAGATTAAAGTATGAAAAAGATCATCTTTGTTCAACTTGCCAATTGGGAAAAAGCACGAAATATGCCCACAAACCAAAACCCACAAACTCAGTAATGGAAGTTCTTCAAACCCTTCATATGGATCTGTGCGGACCAATGAGAGTGCAAACGATAAATGGGATGAAATACATTCTAGTCATTGTTGATGACTACTCTCGATTTACTTGGGTAAAGTTTTTAAGGACAAAAGATGAAACTCCAGATGTCATCATCAAACTTATCAAACAGTTTTAGGTTCGACTCAACAATACTGTTAGAATTGTTCGAACAGACAATGGCACAGAGTTTGTTAACAAAGATTTAATTCAGTTTTATGAAAGTGTTGGAATCAGTCATCAAAGAAGCATTCCACGAACTCCTCAACAGAACGGTGTAGTTGAAATACGAAATCGAACTCTTGTGGAAGTTGCAAGAACAATGCTAATTTATTCAAAGGTTCCAATGTTTCTATGGGCTGAAGCCATTGCCACTGCTTGCTACACCAAAAATCGTTCCCTTATACACACCTCTCATGGAAAAACTCCATATTAACTTGTCCATAAACGAAAACCTGATCTCTCCTACCTTCGTGTGTTTGGTGCTTTGTGTTATCCAACGAATGACGGTCAAGATTTAGGAAAACTAAGAGCAAAGGCAGATATTGGAGTTTTTGTTGGCTATGCACCAAACAAGAAGGGTTAGCGAATCTACAACAAAAGAACTCAAGATATCATGGAAACTATTCACGACACGTTCGATGAGATATCCAGGCAAATGGCTCCAGGACAATCCAGTTCTGGACCCGCATTTCAATCTTCATCAAATAGTCCTATCAGTTCTACCCTTGTTTCAATTCCCTCACCAACAACTCCTTATGTACCCCCTTCAGAAGATGATTTAAAGAAATTATTTGATCCAATGTTTGATGAACACTATGAGCCAAGTGCTAATGATATGTCAATTCCATCAACAGAGGCTACTTCTATCCCTGTCAATGAAGTTAACCCTTCAGTTTCAATGTCATTAAGTCAAGAAGCGCCTGCTGCTGATCACTGTGTCTCATCAACAAATCATCAATGATCAAGTGTACATCATGGAATTGTTTCTGGCATCAATGATGGAGATAATCCCTTTGCTACTCCTGAAGATGCCCCTTTGAAAACATATTTGCTCCTGAATCATCATCTGAACCATCTTCTTCAGGAGATATCGACTCTGCTACTTCCGTTCCTCAACAACAACCACATGAACACCTTGGAAAATGGACACATGATCATCCATTGGACAACATCATTGGAAATCCCTCTCGTCCAGTATCCACACGGAAACAACTTGCAACCGATGCCTTATGGTGCTTCTTCAACTCCGTACTCTCTAAGGTCGAACCAAAAGATGTTAAAACCGCCATGAAAGAAGACAGCTGGTTCAATGCCATGCAAGAAGAAATTCATGAGTTTGATCGACTAGATGTATGGGAATTAGTACCTGCTCCAGATTGTGCTATGATCATTGCTCTAAAGTGGATCTTCAAATTAAAACTTGATGAGCATGGTGATGTTTTTAAAAACAAGGCTCGATTGGTTGCAAAAGGATACCGTCAAGAGGAGGGTATTGACTTTGTAGAATCATTTGCTCCTGTTGCTCGTATCGAGGCAATCAGAATCTTCTTGGCTAATGCTGCAAGTAAGAACATGGTAGTCTATCAGATGGATGTAAAGACGGCTTTTCTTAACGGAGATCTTAAGGAAGTCGTATACGTCAGCCAACCTGAAGGCTTTGTGAATCCAGAGCATCCTACTCATGTTTATCGCTTGAAGAAGGCTCTTTACGGTTTGAAGCAAGCTCCAAGGGCATGGTATGATACGCTATCAAAGTTTCTTCTATCTACTGGATTCAGCAAAGGAGCAGTTGATCCGACATTGTTAACCAGAAAGTCAGGAAAACATTTAATTCATGTTCAAATATAAGTTGATGCTATTATTTTTGCCTCGACTGACCCCAATGAATGTGATCATTTTTCAAATGAAATGGGTTCCAAATTTCAAATGTCTATGATGGGACAAATGTCATTTTTTGGGACTACAAATTTCACAAAGTCCCGGACGCATTTTTATAAATCAATCTAAATATGCAAATGAGATTTTAAAGAAATTTGGATTTGATTCTTGTGACCCTGTTGACACTCCCATGATAGAGCATAGTAAACTGGATGAGGACCACTCAGGGATCATGGTAGACCAAACGAAATATCATAGTATGATTGGATCCCTGATGTACCTCACAACCAGTAGACCAGACATTCTGTTCGCTGTTTGCATGTGTGCTAGATATCAGGCTAAGCCTACCAAAAAGCTCCTTGAAGCGGTTAAACGGGTCTTTCGGTATCTCCAAGGAACCATCAATATGGGACTTTGGTACCCGAAGGACACCGGTATGTCTCTAACAGCCTATGCAGATGCTGATCATGCAGGATGTCAAGATACACGTCGAAGTACGTCTGGAGGTGCTCAGTTTTTGGGTGATAAGCTTGTGAGCTGGTCTTCAAAGAAACAAATGAGTACTTCTATTTCCTCTACAGAGGCTGAATACATAGCCATGTCATCTTGTTGTGCTCAAATCCTATGGATGAGATCCCAATTATCTGACTATGGCTTTGAATTCAACAAAATCCCTCTGTACTGTGATAATAAAAGTGCTATTGCTCTCTCATGCAACAACGTTCAACACTCAAGAGCAAAGCACATCGACATTCGACATCATTTCATCAGGGAGCAAGTAGAAAACGGTGTGGTGGAACTCTATTTTGTGAGGACTGAATACCAGTTAGCAGACATCTTCACCAAAGCTCTTCCTAGAGAACGTTTTGAGTTTATCCTCCCATGAATTGGTCTAAAGAGTCTTCAACCGGAAACACTCAAACGTCTTCAAGAGGAAGTCGAAGAGTAAAGGTCTTTCTTCATCCATCTCTTGTAAATATTTATTCGAAAAGCAAAATACAAAAATATAAAACTTTCAAAAATCCATAAAAATTTGTAAAATCTTAAAAAAATAATAATAAATAAATAAAAAATAAAAAAAATATCAAAAATTATTGTCATTTTGTCATGTTTTTCTCAATTCGATAATATCTACGGTCTTTGTGCTGTCATTCAAAGAATGACACGGGACTTTAGATATTGTTCGAATGTTCAAAAAAAAATTGAGAGAAAGTGAAACTATGGTTTATTGTCATTTTAGGCAGTAACCCGTTTTTCAAAGAACGAACAGAGCCATGCTTTATATTAAATCTTCAAATCTCATGCTCTGATTCTATAAACAATCAATTGATATCTAATGAAAACTAATAGCTTTGAAAAATAACTCGGAATCTATTTTTGAAAATCATATGGTCTTAACATTTGTCAAAATATCTATCTCTCAATCAATAACTTATGTCATTGATTGAGGGGGAGAATGATTTCAATTAAATCAAAAGGTTATTTGTCATATAATTATTTTCAAAAGATAATCATGCATGTTTAATCAATGGAGTGTAAAGTCTCAAAATCCGATCCTTATCAGTTAAAATGTTTTCATAATCAAGTCACAATTCTCCTCGAAAGCTTTCAAAATCAATTTAAATCTACAAAGATCACAAATCTCAAATGATTTGAAAATTGTGATCGGGGGAGAATTTGTGATTTAAATTGGATTTAAACTGATAATTCGATAAATGGTTTCATAAGTGTTTAGCAAGCTTTCCTCCCCACATGTGCCAAACGATTTCAAATTGAGGGGAAGCATCTATTTCAAACCACAAAGAATTGAAACGTGATTGATTTGTATCTAAGTGCAGATTCTCTCTAATATGTGCTAAACTCTTTTCGAATCTCGAAGCATATATTAAGGGGGATCATTTCAAAACAAATACAAACTTTCAAGGTACAAAGCTTTCCATGTTTTAACATAAGGTACCTTGATTGTATGTTAAATGGTTTCTAAATATTTGGTAATCGTGGTTGTATTTCAAATGAACTCTTTCCTCTATGTGATAAAATGATTTCAAATATCCTACGCACATATTAAGGGGGAGAATTTACCAAGAAAATCAAATGGCTTTTTCCACGGAAATTGTGATCAAGAAATTATTTCAAAGAACTCTTGCCTCCATGTGCTAAACAATTTCAAGATCATATGCAAATGTTGAGGGGGAGCATTTCTAAATGATCAAAACTATTAAGGTACAAAATGCTTTGATTTTATATCACAAGTACCTTGATTGTTTTTCCAAATGATTTTTCAATTGGTTTTATAGAAGAAAGAACAATACCAAAAGACCGACCAATTTACTTTATGTATGGTGTTATAAGGATGGTTAGGTTAGGTATTCGTTCCCATGATCCGCCAGAACCGGAGGGATATACCCAGGGACAATCCACTAGATAGTGTAGAGTCCTTAGGTATGATGAAAAAAGGAGAAAAATGAGAAATGGGAAGAGTGCGGACTGAGACTGAGCTAGTACTGGAATAAACCCAACAAGGTTTTAGTAATGAAGTCTCGGTAAGCACTGAAGGGGTTGAAGAATGAAAAAGAATTGAATGTGAAAAGGGTGAAAAGAAATAGCCCTCCAATAATTCAACCTTAGGGAAGAAACCGGGTTCAATACATATGCTACTGGTGTTTACTAAGGTAACACTGGTATTGAAGACAAGACATCATGGACCCAGTGACGCACTGCACTAAACTTCCCAAGCTACTCAAGTTCCTCTTAAAAGGGCATGTTTCATTCTCACGGGGAACCGACATTATCTATCGACTTTCTCTTAGAGTTTGTTGATATTGAAGAAGGAGACCCTCTCCCAAGTCTCCGGCATAGGAAACCAAATGTGCACTAATTGAGTCTAGAGCCACGAGATCATCAATAAATCTCATTAGGACACACAATTCTTGAAGAATCTCTGTTTCACACAATGTGGAAAGAGAGATTATATCTCATGAGTCCTACGCATTATCCTTGTGGTACTGCCAGAACATCTGAGTGATATGCTAACATATTCACGATGAAGATGGAAAGCCTTCTGGAGCCAACATCAAACAAGCTCCTGGTGGGTGGCATGTGAGATCTATCCAATAGATCAACCATGTGACAACTTAACAGAAACAATGAGGCGATTCATAATTTTGAATCAATCCTGGTTCAGGTTATGGATTGACGGATACCTTTGAAAAAACCCGGACATTGTGCTTAAAAATATTTTCTCTAGCACATCGACTGTGTATTAATGTTTCAAAATTTAAAAGGTGTTTATGATTGATAATTGATTTCCCTTAAAACCTTCGTTGTATTGCAAAAACACTTTATTGAGCAGTACACGAGTGTTTTTAAAATCATTTTCATCAATCAGTGAATCTCAATTCGCTGGTTCACTCACTCCGTGTTGTCTTCTTTGAGACGTTCCGGTTTGAGAACAGCTAGAGCAGCTGCGAAACCCTGTCAAGGAAATTCTTCGAAATTATACCTGATCACAGGCAGTACTTGTACTGATCAACGGGGAACTGTGGGCCGTGTACCTCAATTCAATGAAAGTGATCAAAGACACTTTCATGCACTTTATTGCTAACTGTTGTATGCAGGTACGCCCGACGTTTGCAGCTGATCAGAATGAAGCGGTCAATCCATAGCCGCATGCTCACACTTCACATTCATCTCTAAAGAAATCATGATAAGTGCATCAACGACTCTGATATTTTCACTCCATGCTTCTGCTACGCTGCTGCAAATATCATGAATCAACTAAAGCTTCCGCTACTCTGATAAAAAGAAATCATGATCCAGAATGTGAGCATGTCAGTCCAAATGTCACGACATCATATAATACCAACACCATAATGGAAGAGTCAGAGATTTACGTTAGCTGATGATCTCAATGCTGGCTCAAAACTCATTATCACGTGGATCAGTTAAAGACCTCCACTTGGATTAACCAAACATGCAAAAAATGAAGAATCAATGACTACGAGCTTTAGAGCAAAGAACATTAACAAGAATCCAAAAACAATCTTATTTTAGTATCTGTTTGCATTCAATGTAATTCTGAGGTGACCTCCCTTAGGGGGAGATTGTTAGGATTTAGTAAATCCAGTTATTAAAGAGTCGGTCACCTCAAGTATATGTAATCGTTAGAAAGCTCGCAGTCGTAGATTATTTTATGTGAAGTAGTATTTAGTTGTGTAACACCGTGGACGACGGATGGGTCTTTACCCACTGTATGCCTGATCCATAGCCCGTAGGTGGCGATTTGTGTAAGACTATAAATACTCTCTACCTCCCAAGGTAGAGAGTTGGAGCTCATAATAATACTTTCATTTTCTCTCACTAAGTTCCCAAACCTCTAACTATTTCTCTCTCTAAAACCATAAGTTATACGCCTCACTTGATCATGTATTGATGTGTTTGTGAAATCCAATATGTTACAGACTTGTGTCTAGCAACTTATTTCACAGCGACTTGTGCTTTTAGCGATTTGTTACTTAGCGACTAGTCTTCAAGGGTTATAGCGACTTGGTTGCTTATTATTTCTAATACGGTTTTCTCTTGATTTAGTAAAATTCCGTGAAAGAATCTATTTCTCGGTTTAATCATAGAGTTATAAAATCCCGTGAAATCTGTAAACATGTTTACCCACGTGCCTACAATAATCTCTTTTGTAGCTGAGGACGTTCAAGCAGCTGGATCAGATACTCGTCCACCCATGCTTGACAGAACTGACTATGACTCATGGGCTCAACGAATTAGGTTGTATTGTTTGGGAAAGGAAAATGGGGTCAACATTCTCAAGTCAATTGATGAAGGACCTTATCAGATTGAGACTACAAGAGACATACTTGAAACTGATGCTGATGGAACAATGATCTTAGGATTGGACAGACCAAAGACGTATGATGAGCTCAGTGATAAGGAAAAAAAGAGATACGATGCTGATATCAGGGCTTCAAACATTATACTTCAGGGTCTTCCAAAAGATATCTACAAGCTTATCAATCACAAGACTGAAGCCAAGGCTGTTTGGGATAATGTCAAAATGCTTCTCTCGGGTTCTGAATTAACTAATGAAGACACAGAATCACAACTGTATGATGAATTTGAGCACTTTAAGATGAAACCAGAAGAAAGTGTCTATGAATATTACGTGAGATTCCACAAGCTTGTGAATGACATGAGGAATATCAAAATGACCATGCCAAATATTTAGCTGAACTCAAAGTTTGTGAACAACATGAATCCCTAATGGCACAAATTTTTCACCTCTATGAAGCTAACCAAAGGATTAAAGAACACCAACTATGAGCAACTGTATGCCTTCCTTCTTCAGAATGAGAGACATGCTATGTTTGAACGAATGATTCTTGAACAGTTCAAATCTAAACAGGGAGAAACAAGTTCATCAAATGATTCAATAGCCTTTTACACCAATGTTGGAATTACCACCAAAGCTTCTCAAGTCATACCTACGGGTAATGGTAATTACAAGCTCATTCCTGATCCAGCATATAAGCCTCCAGACTCAAACACACTTATGGAAAACTTCATCAATCAACTGTATCTCATGGTTAGTCAAAATATGAATTCCACTCTACACACCAACAATAACCTCAGAACAGAATCCAATCCACACAATCAAGCTACTGTCAGAGATGGTAAGGTAGTGGTGCAGAATGTGCAAGGAAGACGGTATGAACAAGGGATGATTGGAGCAGGTTATGGTAATACTGGAGTAGGTGGAGGATATGTGGCTAATCAGAATCGTGGAAGAAATGCCAATCAAGGGCAAGCAAAGCCAATCAAATTCTACAACTATGATGGTGAGGGACATATTGCGAGGAACTGCACATCTCTAAAACGTTCACAGAATGCAGAATACTTCAGAGACAAGATGTTGCTTGTGCAAGCTCAGGATAATGGAGCAGCTTTGGATGAAGAGGAGTTGTTGTTTCTTGCAGAAGGGAATGCTAAGACATATGATGCTGATGTGGATAAGCAGCCAATTCAGGAAATAGGTCACAATCATCAAAATGCCTTTCAAGTTGCAGACTGTGATGCATTTGACTCTAATGTCGATGATGAACCTACTGCCCAGACAATCTTCATGGCTAGCATCTCACCTATGGTCTCTCCAAAGGTCTCATCACCACAACAGGCTGGTCCATCCAAAGTATCAATCATCTCAGAGGTATTAAAACTATACGATGAGGTGGATGAGAAAAAGATACATAACAAAGTACAATCTCTTGAAACTTATGAATCAGATATTGATAATGAGGGTAATAGTAATATTGTCCCATATGATCAATATGTGACACAAAGTGAAAGTGAGATTGTACCAAGTGATGTATCTTCTGCAGTCAATGATGACTATGTTTTTGATGAATACACTGCATGTGCCCCTGATGATTCTGTTATCTATGAACTGAATGCCTATAAAGAACAAGTTGCTATTTATAAACAACGTGCTAAGTTTGAGTTAACCACCCTTTAGCAGGAAATGGATGACCAAATACGTACAATTATTAGAAAAAGTAAATTTAGAGAAGAAGTGTTAAAACAAGAGTTAAAGTCCTTACAAGAAAAGCTTTCTAAAATTGTTAAGCAAAAGCAAGAGCTTCAAGATAATGTTAAAGTGCTAAAACAAGAATTTAATGCAAAGGAATCAAAACTTTTGAATGACTTTTCTAATCTAAAAACTTTGAAAAACAAGCTTGAAAATAAGTTGTACGTACAAGGGAACACCATTCAGACTGCTCATATGATCACTAAGCATAGTATTCCCCTTGTAGAGGAACCAAATCCCGAGTATTGTAAAAGAGCTAAAGCTTTCCATAAGATTGTATATGATGGTAATGAGATCCTTAATCCTAGGAAAACACCTTCATGTATTGGAAGCACGGAAGAGGATAGAAAATTAGAAGATGCCTCTAGGGAGAAAATGGATAAGAAGCTAGAAGATCCTAAGTGTAAAAAGAATAACATAACGATCAAACCCCATGATTACACAAAAGAAAATTGGATCTCCCTGAACAGGTTTAAGCCTCAAACTCAATTAACCACAGAACAAATTTTTTGGAAGAAAGACATGGTTATGCAAAAGGCAAACGTACTTGTTGAAACAAACACTCCCCTTAGGAAAGTGCCTGCAGCTACTGTGTATCCTCCGAATACACCAATGCATTTAGTTCCTAGAACTATTTCCACTAATAGTAAGACCTTAATCAACTTGTATGTTGTGTATCAACTATTCGTTGATTTTGAGAAGACATGTAAGAAGAGAATCACACCTACAGGGATAACAGAAAGGGAAAGGGGTTTTGAGCAAACTAAAGAATGTTATTTAACTGAGGTCATGCCTTTCTTTAAACAATTAAAAGGTCAATTTGAGAGTCTTCAAAAAGGGATTAACTCAGATATCAAAGAAATGGAAAAGGAATTTGATGCAATGATAGTTGAGGTAAATGATTATGAATGGGAACTCAAATATAATGAAATTGAAAGGAAGAATCTGCATATCTTAAATGAGAACTTAGTATTAAGTTGTGTGGCTCAAGATTTGTTTTATACTGTTACTAAGCATTCTATTACTACTTCTCAATTTCAAGAATTAATTGTTGCCTTGAAAGTTTCCCGTGATCGTGTCATTGAGCTTGAAAACAAAAACTCAGAACTAAATGAGAAAATTGATCAGGATGATCACGATAATTTGGTCAAACATTTTTCTAAGCTAGAAGTTGAACATTTTGATTTGCAACTAAAATATCAACATCTCAAAGAAAATGTCAAAACCTCAAACATCAAGACATCCTAAAATGTTCCAGAGTTTGATGCACTTTTTGAAATAAACAAACGTGACGAACAGATTCAAGCTCATTGTAACACGATCAGAAATTTAAAAGCCCAAATTTCACAATTAAAGGGTGAAAAGAACAATGTGACTGGCTCCCAAATGCCTCCTCCTTTAGATTCTCAGTGTTCTCAAACTTTTCATCTTTAAAACTTGTTTAATGTTTTACAAAAGGAAAATGAGAGTTTTCTAGAAGAAAATGAAAAAGTTAAACAACACTTTAAAGAGTTATATGATTAAATGAAAGTCACTCATGAGAAGAACAACGAAAAAATAATGTCTTTACAAAAGGAAATTGAGAATCTGAAGAGTCAGGAAAAAGGGAAAATGCCACTTGTCTTTAATGAGAATGTTGCATCAAAGTCATCTGCAGACTCTAAATACACTGTGATTGTTAAATACATTCCTCCTCATCTTAGAAATAATGAACTTGTGTTTCGTAACTATTTCGCTCACCTTAAGGATAGTCTAGAATGTCTCCGTGAGATTGTAGTAGAGGATTTCATAAATAAGCCACTTGATAGAGAAATTAGGTTTTCTTGCATTCAGGCCAAACGATCTCAGGAGCTGTTAGAATGTTTATCAGCAACATGTCCTAAATCCTTAGGTGCGAAAGATAAAGCTGTGATGCCTTGTTCTATGCCTAGTGCCAAGTATGCAACCCATTCTATGCCCAGTATTAAGAAAGAGAACTCTAAAGTGCCTTCAAGTAGTTCAGATCCTTGCACGTCTAGTTCAGGAATGCAAAAAGTAGCCCAACCAACTAATGTTCCCATATTCCCTCTACAGGAGTAATCAGTGACATAAAAGCAAGCGGGTCAAAGCCTCCAGGCAATACAAAGCAAGATAGGACCTCGCAAGCTAAGTATGTGCATTGGAAGAGACTAGAAGACCACCCTAGGAACACTAAGTTTGAGTTGAATAAAATGAATCGTGTTGATTCTAGTATTAGCTATAAGCTTACTGTAATTAATTCGAATTCTGCTACTATCTGCACACCATGTAATGATGATTTCTTGATTTCTGTTACTAATCATGAATGTGGTGTGAATGATTTGATTAATGCTGTTAAATGCCCAGTTAAAATTGTTAATGTCAAAAATCAAGCTAAGAAGGCTAAAAGGCAAAGGCGAAAGAAAGTTAGAAAACATTAGAAACCCACAGGAAGAAAATTTAGTAATATAGGTTATCAATGGATACCTACTGGCCGTAAGTTTAATCTTAATGAGTTGTGCCCTAAATTTGCTAAGTCAATGCCCATTAGAAAATGGATGCCTACTGGTAGAACTATTCCTTTAAGAAGTGAACATACTTTGAATAGGTCAAATACGGACACTAGCACTGCATCTATTCCTGATGATTCCATTGTTTCTACTTCCGATGTGGGTGTTCTAATCACTATTACTAACCAAATGGAACCCATTCTTGCATGGGAATCCCAATTATCCAGTTATCCATTCTTGTCTGTGTTCAACTGCAGATCGTTCAAATCGTTCTGTGGTACCTGGACTCAGGCTGTTCCAAGCATATGACTGGAGATCGCTCGCGGCTCATGAAATTCGTGAGTAAATTCATCAGGACTGTTAGATTCGGGAACGACCATTTTGGTGCAATTATGGGTTATGGAGACTATGTTGTAGGTGATAGTGTAATCTCCAGGGTATATTATGTTGAAGGTCTTGGTCATAACTTGTTTTCTGTTGGTCAGTTCTGTGATTCCGATCTAGAAGTGGTTTTTAGAAAACATACTTGTTTCGTTAGAGAACTTGATGGTGTGGAACTTTTAAGAGGAACTCGTGGTTCAAATCTATACACCATCTCTATCGAAGACATGATGAAGTCTTCTCCAATCTGCTTGTTGTCAAAGGCTTCGAAAACAAAGTCATGGTTATGGCATCGTCGTCTCAATCACTTGAACTTTGGCACCATTAATAATGTTTCCAGAAAGGATCTTGTAAGAGGCTTACCTAGATTAAAGTATGAAAAAGATCATCTTTGTTCAGCATGCCAACTGGGAAAAAGCAAGAAATATGCCCACAAACCCAAACCCACAAACTCATTAATGGAAGTTCTTCATACCCTTCATATGGATTTGTGCGGACCAATGAGAGTGCAAACGATAAATGGGAAGAAATATATTTTAGTCGTTGTTGATGACTACTCTCGATTTACTTGGGTAAAGTTTTTGAGGACAAAGGACGAAACTCCAGATGTCATCATCAAACTTATCAAGCAGCTTTAGGTTCGACTCAACAATACTGTTAGAATTGTTCGAACAGACAATGGCACAGAGTTCGTTAACAAAGACTTAAGTCAATTTTATGAAAGTGTTGGAATTAGTCATCAAAGAAGTATTCCTCGAACTCCTCAACAGAACGGTGTTGTTGAAAGACGAAATCGAACTCTTGTGGAAGCCGCAAGAACAATGCTGATTTACTCAAAGGTTCCAATGTTTCTCTGGGCTGAAGCCATTGCCACTGCTTGCTACACCCAAAATCGTTCCCTTATACACACCTCTCAGGGAAAAACTCCATACGAACGTGTCCATAAACGAAAACCTGATCTCTCCTACCTTCGTATGTTTGGTGCTTTGTGCTATCCAACAAATGACGCTCAAGATTTAGGTAAATTAAGAGCTAAGGTGGACATTGGAGTTTTTGTTGGTTACACATCAAACAAGAAGGGTTACCGAATCTACAACAAAAGAACTCGAGATATCATGGAAACTATTCACGTCACGTTCGATGAGTTGTCCGGGCAAATGGCTCCAGGACAATCAAGTTCTGGACCCGTATCACAACCTTCATTAAGTAGTCCCATTAGTTCTTCTCTTGTACAAAATCTCTCACCAGCAACTCCTTATGTACCTCCTTCAGAAGATGATTTGAAGTAATTGTTTGATCCAATGTTTGATGAACACTATGAGCCAATTGCTAATGATCTGTTAAATCCATCAACAGAGGCTGCTCCTATCCCTGTCAATGAAAAGTTAACCCTTTAGTTTCTATGTCATTAAGTCAAGAAGCGCCTGCTGCTGATCACTCTGTCTCATCAACAATTCCTCAATCATCAAATGTACATCATGGAATTGTTTCTGGCACCCATGATGGAGATAATCCCTTTGCTACTCCTGAAGATGCTCCATTTGAGAACATATTTGCTCCTGAACCATCATCAGAACCATCTTCATCAGGAGAAAATGACTCTGCTACTTCAGTTCCTCAACAACAACCACACGACCACCTTATAAAATGGACACATGATCATCCATTGGACAACATCATTGGAAACCCCTCTCGTCCAGTATCCACTCGTAAACAACTTGCAACTGATGCCTTATGGTGCTTCTTAAACTCCGTACTATCTAAGATCGAACCAAAAGACGTTAAAACTGCCATGAATGAAGACAGCTGGTTCAATGCCATGCAAGAAGAAATTCATGAGTTTGATCGACTAGATGTATGGGAATTAGTACCTGCTCCTGACTGTGCTATGATCATTGCTCTAAAGTGGATCTTCAAAGTAAAACTTGATGAGCATGGTGATGTATTAAAGAACAAGGCTCGATTGGTTGCTAAAGGATACTGTCAAAAGGAGGGTATTGACTTTGAAGAATCATTTGCTCCCGTCGCACGTATCGAGGCAATCAGAATATTCTTGGCTAATGCTGCAAGTAAGAACATGGTAGTCTATCAGATGGATGTAAAGACGGCTTTTCTTAACGACGATCTTAAAGAAGTCGTATACGTCAGCCAACCTGAAGGTTTTGAGAATTCAGAGCATCCTACTCATGTCTATCGCTTGAAGAAGGCTCTTTACGGTTTGAAGCAAGCTCCAAGGGCATGGTATGATACGCTATCAAAGTTTCTTCTATCCACTGGATTTAGAAAAGGAGCAGTTGATCCGACATTGTTCACCAGAAAGTCAGGCAAACATTTAATTCACGTTCAAATTTATGTTGATGATATTATTTTTGCCTCGACTGGCCCCAATGAATGTGACCGTTTTTCTAAGGAGATGGGCTCCAAATTTTAAATGTCAATGATGGGACAAATGTCATTTTTTTGGGATTACAAATTTCACAAAGTCCCAGAGGCATTTTTATAAATCAATCTAAATATGCAAATGAGATTTTAAAGAAATTTGGATTTGATTCTTGTGACCCTGTTGACAGTCCCATAATAGAGCGTACCAAACTGGATGAGGACCACTCAGGGATCATGGATGATCAAACAAAATATCGTAGTATGATTGGATCCCTGATGTAGCTCACAGCTAGTAGACCTGATATTCTGTTCGTTGTATGCATGTGTGCTAGATACCAGGCTAAGCCTACCAAAAAGCACCTTGAAGCGGTTAAACGGGTCTTTCGGTATCTCCAAGGAACCATCAATATGGGACTTTGGTACCCAAAGGACACCGGTATGTCACTAACAGCCTACACAGATGCTGACCATGCAGGATGTCAAGATACACGTCAAAGCACGTCAGGAGGTGCTCAGTTTTTGGGTGATAAGCTCGTGAGCTGGTCTTCAAAGAAACAAATGAGTACTTCTATATCCTCTACAGAGGCTGAATACATAGTCATGTCATCTTGTTGTGCTCAAATCCTATGGATGAGATCCTAATTATCTGACTATGGCTTTGAATTCAACAAAATCCCTTTGTATTGTGATAACAAAAGTGCCATTGCTCTCTCATGCAACAACATTCAACATTCAAGAGCAAAGCACATTGACATTCGACATCATTTCATCAGGGAGAAATTGGAGAATGGTGTGGTGGAACTATATTTTGTGAGGACTGAATACCAGTTAGCAGACATCTTCACCAAAGCTCTTCCTAGAGAACGTTTTTAGTTTATCCTCCCACGACTTGGTCTAAAGAGTCTACAACCGGAAAAACTCAAACGCCTTCAAGAGGAAGACGAGGAGTAAAAATTTCTTCATCCATCTCTTGTTAATATTTATTCAAAAAGCAAATAGAAAAATATAAAACTTTCAAAAATCCATAAAAATTTGGAAAAACTCGAAAATTTTTAAAAATATTGTCATTTTGTCATGTTTTTCTTGATTCGATAATATATACGGTCTTTGTGCTGTCATTCAAAGAGTGACACGGGTCTTTAGATGTTGTTCGAATGTACATATTAAAAAATAATAAGAAAAAAAAATTAAAAAAAATTGAGAGAAAGAAAAACAAAAGGCTTATAGTCATTTCAGTCTATAACCCGTTTTTTAAAGAAAGAACAGAGCCATGCTTTATCTTTTTTTCAAATCTCACGCTCTGATTCTTAAAACAAATGTTTGTCACTTAAAAAGACAAATGTTTCCCTCACAAATATTTTTCCTTCTATAAATTCTTCTGAAAAATATTTTTTATCTTAATGAAAACTAATAAAAATAACTCGGTCTCAATCTTTGAAAATCATCTGAACTTGACATTTGTCAAAATCTCTATCTCTCAATCAACAACTTATGTCATTGATTGAGGGGGAGACTGATTTCATTTAAATCAAAAGGTTATTTGTCATACAATTGGTTCAGACCAAGGTTTATGTCATGTTTTCAAAAGATATTTAAGCATGTTTAATCTTTGGAGTTTAAAGTCTCAGATTTGATCCTTATCGGTTAAATTTTTTCATAAGCAAGTCAAAATTCTCCTCAAAAGCTTTCAAAATCAATTTAAATCTACAGAGATCACAAATCTCAAATGATATGAAAATTGTGATCGGGGGAGAATTTGTGATTTAAATTGGATTTAAACTGATAATTCGATAAATGGTCTAATAGTGATCTACAAGCTCTCCTCCCCACATGTGCCAAACGATTTCAAATTTTCCATGCACATGTTGAGGGGGAGCATCTATTTCAAACCAAAAAGGATTGAAACGTGATTGATTTGTTTTAATGTGCAGGTTTTCCCTAATATGTGCAAAACACTTTCAAATCTCTATGCACATATTCAGGGGGAGCAACTTTTTGAAAACCACATCCTTTCAAAAAATACCCTTAACAAAGTATGAAAAATACTAATTTTGATCAAGAAAGTGATGTTGATATCTTTTAGAAAATAGTAATCAAAGAAGTGAATCCTTCCTCTTGCCTCCGTGTGCCAAAACGATTTCAAATACACGATGCACATGTTGAGGGGGATCTCTTTTTCTAAAATATCAAAAACAATTCAGGTACAAAATGCTTTGAAAATATATCACAAGTATCTAGATTGTTTTTCAAATGGTTTTCAATTGGTTCCAATGGCAGATGAACAATACCAAACAGACCGACCAAATTTACTTTATGTATGGTGATATAACGATGGTTAGGTTAGGTATTCATTCCCACGATCCCGCCAGAGCCGGAGGGATCTACCCAGGGACAATCCACTAGATAGTGTAGAAGTCTTTAGGTATGATGAAAAAAGGAGAAAAGTGAGATATGGGAAGAGTGCGGACTGAGATAGAGCTAGAACTGGAATAAACCCAACAAGGTTCTAGTTATGATGTCTCGGTAAGCACTGAAGGGGTTGAAGAATGAAAAAGAATTGAATGTGAAAAAGGTGAAAAGAAATAGCCCTCCATTATTTCAACCTTAGGGCAGAAACCGGGTTCAATACATAAGCTACTGGTGGTTACCAAGGTAACACTGGTATTGAAGACAAGACGTCATGGACCCAGTGACGCACTGCACTACAACTTCCCAAGCTACTCAAGTTTCTCTTAAAAGGGGCTTGTTTCATTCTCATGGGGAACTTACATAATCTATCGACTTTCTCTTAGAGATTGTTGATATTGAAGAAGGAGTCCCTGTCCCTAGTCTCCGGCATAGGAACCAAATGTGCACTATTGAGTCTAGAGCCACGAGATCATCAAATAAATCTCATTAGGACACTGTCAATGAAGACTCTCTGTTTCACACAATGTGGAAAGAGAGATTATATCTTAAGAGTCCTACGCATTATCCTTGTGGTATTGCCAGAACATCTGAGTGATATGCAAACATTGTCACAATGAAGATGGAAAGCCTTCTAGAGCCAACATCAAACAAGCTCTTGGTAGGTGGCATGTGAGATCTATCCAATAGATCAACCATGTGACAACTGAACAGAAACAATGGGGCGATTCAAACTTATGAATCAATCCTGGTTCAGGTTATGGATTGACGGATACCTTTAACAACCGGTCATTGTGCTTAAAATTATTTTCTCTAGCACAAAGACTGTGTATTAATATTTCAAATATAAAAGGTGTTTATGATTGATAATTGATTTTTCTCAAAAACCTTCGTTGTATTGCAAAAACACTTTATTGAGCAGTACTCGATTGTGTTTCAAATCTCTTTTCATCAATCAGTGAATCTCAAATTCGCTGGTTCACTCACTCCGTGTTGTCTTCTTTGAGACGTTCCGGTTTGAGAACAGCTAGAGCAGCTGCGAAACCTAGTCAAGTAGATTCTTCGGAATTATACCTGATCACAGGAAATACTTATACTGATCAACGGGGAACCGTGGGCCGTGTACCTCAATTCAATGAAAGTGATCAAAGACACCTTCGTGCGCTTTATTGCTAACTGTTGTATGCAGGTACGCCAGACGTTTGCAGCTGATCAGAATGGAGAGGTCAATCCATAGTCGCATGCTCACACAACACATTCATTTCTAAAGAAATCATGATAAGTGCATCAATGACTCTGATATTTTCACTCCATGCTTCTGCTACGCTGCTGCAAATATCATGAATCATCTAAAGCTTCTGCTACTCTGATGAGAAGAAATCATGATCCAGAATGTGAGGATGTCGGTCCAAATGTCACAACATCACATAATGTCAACACTACAAAGGAAGAGTCAGAGATTTATGGTAGCCGATGATCTCAAAGCTGGCTCAAAACTCCTTATCACGTGGATCAGTTAAAGACCTCCACTTGGATTAACCAAACATGTAAAACATGAAGAATCAAAGACTACGAGCTACAAAGCAAAGAACTTTAACAAGAATCCAAGAACAATCTTAATGTCATATCTGTTTGTATTCAATGTAATTTGAGGTGACCTCCCTTAGGGGGAGATTGTTAGGATTTAGTAAATCCAGTTATTAAAGTGTCGGTCACCTCAAGTATATGTAATCATTAGAAAGCTCGTAGTCATAGTTATTTATTGTTAGATAGTATTTAGTTTTGTAACACCGTAGAGGATGGACGGGTCTTTACCCAATGTATGCCTGATCCACAGCCCGTAGGTGGCATTTATGTAAGTTACTATAAATACCCTCTACCTCCCAAGGTAGAGGGTTGGAGCTCATAATAATACTTTTACTTTCTCTCACTAAGTTCCCAAACCTCTAACTATTTCTCTCTCTAAAACCTTATAGTATACGCCTACATTTGATCATGGTTTGATGTGTTTGTGAAATCCAATATGTTACACAGATGCTGAAGGGGTAGTAACCAATGAAGATGATGCGGTTGTTGAAACTGAAGTGACTAGTACTAACGTGGTTAATACTGATAGGCCAAATGTTAGTACTGATGGGCCAGATGTTAATACTGATGGATCTCACACCATTCCATCAATCAATACAGATGTTTCTGATTCCAGTGATCCTAATGATGAAGCAGATGAGATTGATATTCCAAATATTGCTTCATCCTATGATGTTCCTGTTACACCACACAGAAGAATCAATCAGGATCATTCTTTGGAAAATGTAATTGGGGGTGTTCATGCTAAAAGAACAACAAGATCTCAGGTTCAGCATAGTGAGACTGGCTTCTTTAGCACCATATATGAAGAAAGGGTTCATGGTGAAACACAAAAATGTCTGTTTGCTTGTTTTGTTTCACAGGCAGAACCCAAGAAGGTTTACAAATCCCTTGAAGATGAAGCATGGGTAGAAGCAATGCAGGAAGAGCTTTTCCAGTTCAAACTTCAAAATTTATGGGTTCTAGTAGATCTTCCTGAAGGCAAGAGAGCTATTGGCACTAAATGGGTTTTCAGAAACAAGAAGGATGAAAGAGGTGTGGTTATAAGGAATAAAGCTAGACTGGTGGCTCAAGGGTATACACAGCAGGAATGTATTGATTATGAAGAGGTCTTTGCTCCTATGGCAAGGATTGAAGCTATAAGACTGTTCTTGACCTATGCATCATACAGAGACTTCACAGTATACCAGATGGATGTAAAGAGTGTTTTCCTCTATGGAAATATTGAGGAGGAGGTATATGTCTGTCAACCTCCAGGTTTGAAGACCCCAAATTTCCTGACAAAGTACAGAGTTGAAAAGGCACTCTATGGTCTGCATCAGGCACCAAGTGCTTGGTATGAAACATTGGCCAAGTATCTCTTGGGAAATGGCTTTAGAAGAGGAAAGATTGATCAGACCCTGTTCATCAAAAATGTAAAGAATGATATCCTCTTGGTTCAGATCTATGTTGACGACATCATTTTTGGCTCAACCAAGCAGGATTTGTGCAAAGAGTTTGAGAAGCTGATGCAAGATAGGTTTCAAATGAGTTCTATGGGAGAACTCACCTTCTTTCTTGGGCTCAAGCAAAAGATAAATGGCATATTTATCAGTCAAGATAAGTATGTCAGGGAGATTCTGATGAAGTTTGGCTATAAAAATACAAAGATTGCAAGCACTCCTATGGAGCATAATAAGCCACTACTTTCGAATGTTGATGGTGAAGAGGTTGATCAGCACCTATATAGGTCAATGATTGGTTCATTGATGTACTTGACTGCCTCCAGACCAGATATTATGTTTGCAGTGTGTGCCTGTGCAAGATTCCAAGTCTCTCCAAAGGTCTCTCATATGCATGTAGTTAAAAGTGTTAGGAATTAGAAATTCCAGGTATTAAAGAGTCGGTCACCTCAAGTATATGTAATCGTTAGAAAGCTCGTAGTCGTAGTTCTTTTAAGTTAAGTAGTAATTAGTTAAGTAACACCGTGGAGGACGGACGGGTCTTTACCCACTGTATGCCTGATCCACAGCCCGATGTGTGGCGATTTATGTAAGACTATAAATACTCTCTACCTCCCAAGGTAGAGAGTTGGAGCTCATAATAATATCTTTCACTTTCTCTCACTAAGTTCCCTAAACCTCTAACTTTCTCTCTCTAGAACCTTATTCATACGCCACTTTGTGTTATGGTTTGATGTGTATGTGAAAACTAATATCTTACAATTGGTATCAAGAGCCATGGTTATATCATATCTTGCACATCTTTGGATTTCTAGTGGTTTTTGAGTTTGAAAACGTTTAGTGGTTTTTGCATCATTTGGTTGATTTCTTGTGTTAAAGTTTGAATTTTGTTAGTACTTTTATGTTTAGAATCATCACAAGTTTTTAGGTTTTCATTTGGTAAGCTTGAATCATCTTGGTTGGGTTGTTTTTGGATTGAAAAGTGATGTTTATATGGTTTTTCTTGCTAGCGACTTAGCTCACGGACTACTTTCTTCGTAGCGACTTGCTTTACAAATTTGTAGCGAGTTACAGTTTTAGACCTAGAAAGTTAGATCTAGCGATTTACAGTACAAGTAGTGGACTCTCCACTACGGGTAGCGACTTGGTGGTAGCGACTTGGTCTGTAGCGAGTTGCTCTTTAGCGACTTGCATCTTTAGCGACTTGAGTAGCGAATTGCTGCCAAAATTTTGCTAGCGACTTGAGTCTTAGCGAGTTACTACTTAGCGACTTACATCTGCCTAGCGACTTGGTACTCTAGCGACTTAGTGGTGTGGCGAATTAAGTGTTGGCGACTTGGTGTAGTATCTTCTAGCGACTTGGGATTATTGCTATTTAGTTGGTAGCGAGTTGGTTCTAAATCCCTAGAGACTTGGGGAGTAATTCCTAATAAAACAATGTCAGTCATCACGGATCCTTTAATCACCAAAGTACTTGCTCTCTATGACACAGCACAGAATAGTGAAGCAGAATGCTTATCTGAATGCCATACACTTAATGATTCAGTATCGATTAATCAGAACAACTCAAATAAGTCACTCTTAATGTATGCACATGATGCTAAGAATATGGAATGCACCAGTGAGTTGTTTCAACATCTCAATCAGCTTCTCAAATTACTCTTATCTACAACCATGGATCGAACAAGTTGTGCCATCCTTCGTCAGGATTTTCCCACTTTAACAAGAACTGTTTTGCTTAACTTAGAACGACTGAGGTTTCAAATTACCAAAGAAAAGCTCTCAACTGATGATTCTCGTGCTGCTCTCCAAACCATCTTCAACCAATTTCAGCCACTTACCCGGGAAGAATATTCCTCAGATTTTGATGATGACATGACTGGAATTTCATTCAAGAAACACACTGGAATGGAAATTCATGAGTTCAGAAACACCTTTATTCAACTTATTGGTAATATGGAAATATACATTAAGGAAGCTGCTCATGAGAATGACAAGATGAATGAATTGAATGGGTGTCAAGTTATGTTATGTGAAGATTGTGATAGGTCGAGCAATGGATCAGTCGAACTAATGAATGATGCCGAAAGCAGAAGCTCAATTGCAATGAAGGAGGATGAAGACAACTGTACTGATCTCAAAGACTCAGAGTCAGAAAAGGGTGAAACAGTTTACATGACAACTCCTAGTATTCATGTGGTGAATACTGATGACATATCTTCAGATGATCAGATGTCGTGTGATGAGGTACCCTTAACTGTTCAACATAGTGCATCTACTAATGTTCCGAAACATACTGATCTTAATGCTGAACATGATTCTGATAAATGTTCCTTGGTTGAGGCTGAGTCTAATAATTTCAAAACATATGATATGGTTGATAAAAAGGCTTTTGATGAACTTTCAAACAAATTCTCAAAACTTGAAAAACATTGCATTTCACTTGAAATTGCAATACAGAGTAATGAAGAAAGTTTTCAACTTAACAAACCATGTAAAAATCCGGAACTTCCTGAATTCCGTGAACTTTTTGAAATTAACACTTTGAAAGCTCAGCTTCAAGACAAAGAGTCAACTATCAACAATTTAAAGAAACACATTTCTAATACGCATGTGAAAAGTAATTTGGTTACAAGTAATTCTGATGTTAATACTATTGATGATATTCAAATGAGAAATGACGAATTAGCGGTTTGTGTGGCCAAATTACTAAAGGAAAATGAGTCTTTGAGAAAGCATCATATAGAACTAAGTGACTCTGTCAAAGAAGCTAGAACTAAGTCAATGGAACAAAACTCTTTGATAGCAAAAATTGATGAACTCAAAGCTCAACTTCAGGAAAAGAGTTTCGCTATTGTTGCCTTAAAAAATGAGCTTAGGAAAACTGTAGGGAAAAGTGTGAACACTAAGTTTACAAAACCATCAACCTTGGGGAAACCAGTTTCTCATCCCATTAGAAACCGGTCCATTGTTAGGCAGCCTACTGCGTTTATATCCGAAAGACCAAAATTTTCAAAAACACGGTTTGCCTCCCAAGTTGATGAGAAACACGTTTTGTCAAAACCTGTCACTTCACCTGAGTTGCCTAAGAATTATGCTTCTAGTTCATCTAAACCTCAACAAGCATCTACTTCTACTCCCAGCACCTCTAGGATTAGTTCGAAAACAGTGTCAAAATCAAGCATTAAAACCCAGAATTCATATGATATTAATGACTTGTGTAAGAACTATTATCTAGAAAAAGCTAGAAAAAAGGCACAGATTCGAAAAGACGGAATTTTAGGTGCAAGACCTAGGGTGATGAATTCTACGAGATTTCAAGGCACTGCTAGTAGTTGTAAACCACTACCTAGGAACACTCAAAAGACTAGGGATTGGCGTGCAGTTAAGAGTAGTTATTTGCATAAGAATGCTAAGCATGTAGAAAACAAAACTAGAAATTCTGAGTCTTTTCCACATAAGAAACAGTTTCCTAATTCACATGCCAAGGTACTATCCACTAAGACCACTAACGCGACTAAGGTTCAACATGTTGTGAAACAATACAAACCAAAAACTTCGCCTAGATGGATACCAACTGCTAAATCTTTGGAAACTAGGATCAAGGATAAGTCTTCCATTGTGCGTAAGAAGCCTTACAATCCTAGACCTTGCCATAAGTGGATACCGTCTGGTAGAATGTTTAAGGATGCTGGACTTAGGTGGATTCCTACCGGAAAGCTGTTTTCTGATGAAAAAATCAAGGTTGACCGTGAAACCCCAAAGAGTTTGGATACTAATGTCACTAACCCATATATATGCAATCAAGCTTGTAATGTTAGTGCAGGTACTCCTTACTCAGTTGCAGATACTTCGATCCTTCAATACATGGACTGGCTTAAAGTATGGATTACAAATGGATTGATATCTCATAACTCACGGGCTCAAGTTTCTCAACATTGATATTCAACCGGCTATGACGTCTGTTCACTTCAGTTCAGGCCTCGTACTTCATCATAATGGCGTCTGCAGATAACTCTTCAGGCCCCGTTCTTCAAAGAAAAGAAAAGTGTACACTCTTCTGTGCGCTTAATCTTCAGCTAATGAGAAATTCTCTCGTGAATGGTCATACTCATCTACATTCTTCATCAACAAGCTTCATGTTTTTCCACGCTCATTCAGTCATCAAGTGGATCTACGTTCATTAGTGTATACTCCTATTCACTTGTTAAATCAAAAATGGCAACTTCGGATGCAATTTTTGAGGGGGAGAAGAGTGAATATACTACATGATGATGGATGTTTGAATAATGGTTATACGACTTAATTTTTGATGATGATGAGTGTATATTCTTTTTGATGAAGAGTGAATATACTAAGGATAACTGGGATTCATTGTTTTGATTTTTGATGACTCTTCTCCAACGCCTAACGCTTCACTTTCTAAGGATAATTGGGTATCAATGTTTGGGATTCATTGTTTTTCAAAGATATGTTTGATGAGTACTTTCAACCTCCGACGAATGTTGATCATCCAGCTTCTGAAGCTCATGCTCCGGTTTCTATTGACTCAACTGGTTCACCATCTAAGAAGTACTTCTTGGAATTCTCAAGAAGCCCAAATCTCCAGTTATTCCTCAAGGCCTTAATAATGACTATCATAATATTGCAGTTGCACTCATGAATAATGATCCGCTCTTTGGTATTCCTTACCAAATCTTCACGGATTATTGTTCATGAATAGTGATCCGCTCTTTGGTATTCCTTTGCCAAATATTTACGGATTATTGTTTCTCTCAATGTGCACGCTATAAATCAACCACATGAACTTAAAGAAAAATGACTTCCTCATCCGCTCGAAGACATTATTGGTGAATCTTCCAGATCAGTCTCTACATGTTTACTTTTAAGGAAGAATGCATTGATGTTGAGGAATCATTTGTTCCGGTTCATTCAGTGGGACAATGTACATCCGATTGTATGTTGTTTTCACGTGTTGGGCATTTGACACAAGTTGATGACTTCAGAGTTAATCATTTATCACTTATTTGAGATTGAAGTTGTCTTTCACAAAGGCGTGTTCTTATTTCATAACTTGCTCGGGCTTAAGAATTTGAGTTGAAGACTTGGTTTATCTAGTTACCAGCAGTCGGGGTGGATGGCTGAAGACCTGGTTAACTATCACTATTAGGAGTTACGTTGTTTTACTCAGTGTCACATGCAGATGACGATGTGGATAATCTCAAGAGGTGTTAATGTCTCATACTTTGTTTGAGTAGTGAGTACTTAGAGATTTGCTTGAAGCATAGACTCTCGACACCGTTCTTCCATCTTTAAGTGCAAGCTTAAGACACAAATGCGGGGAATTCGACTTCAGTTTCAAGTTTGGTATATCGGGTTTTTCTTCAACAGTGGTCACTTCAAATTGTCTACATATGGGTTGATAAAGATAGTCAGAGAGAGTTTATGTAGCAGTTGATTCTCACAGGATTCATTTGGGCTATTTGAGTTCTTCTCACAAGATTTCAAGTTTATGGATTTATTATGTTTTGCTGATTCTGAGGTATCAAAACCAGCAAGGGGGAAGGATGTATTATTCCAACTATTTGGGGGAAATGGTCTCTGGAGCCTTTTGGTATGTGTTACTTCAGCGTTCAGTTGAAAGAAATGTGAGGAGAATATATGGTACGTGAGATGATATTGCTTATCGACATCTTCGATATGTTTAATGGTAAAGTGCATCAGGCTTTTGCTTCATGTACACATTGGTATGATGATTCCAATGAGAGTGCAAACGATTAATGGGAAGAGATACATTTTAGTCGTTGTTGATGACTACTCTAGATTTACTTGGGTCAAGTTTCTGAGGACTAAGGATGAAACTCCATCTGTCATCATCAAACTTATCAAGCAACTACAGGTTCGTCTTAACAACACGGTTAGAATTGTTCGAACAAACAATGGCACAGAGTTCGTTAATCGAGACTTAAGTCAATTTTATGAAAGTATTGGAATCAGTCATCAAAGAAGTGTTCTACGAACTCCTCAACAGAACGGTGTAGTAGAAAGACGAAATCGAACTCTTGTGGAAGCCGCTAGAACAATGCTAATTTATTCGAAGGTTCCAATGTTTCTATGGGCTGAAGCCATTGCTGCTGCCTGCTACATCCAAAATCGTTCTCTCATTCACACCTCTCATGGAAAAACTCCATATGAACTTGTTCATAAACGAAAACCTGATTTATCCTATCTTCGTGTGTTTGGTGCTTTGTGCTATCCAACAAATGACGGTCAAGATTTAGGTAAATTAAGAGCTAAAGCAGATATTGGAGTTTCTGTAGGTTATGCACCAAACAAGAAGGGTTACCGAATCTACAACAAAAGAACCCGAAATATCATGGAAACAATTCACGTTACGTTCGATGAGCTGACCGGTCAAACGGCTCCTGGACACTCCAGCTCAGGACCCGCACTTCAAAACAGTCCCATTGGTTCATCCCTTGTTCCAAACTCTTCTCAAGAAACTCCATATGTACCTCCATCTGAAGATGACTTAAAGAAATTGTTTGATCCTATGTTTGATGAACTGTATGATTCAATTACTAATGAGGAGTTGATCCCTACAACAGAGGATGCTCATATTCCTGTGAATGAAGTCAATCCCTCAGTCTCAATATCTTTAAGTCAAGAAGCACCTGCTGCTGATCCTTTAGTCTCATCAACAAATCATCATTCTTCAAATGTACATCATGGAAATGTTTCTGGCATCAATGATGAAGTTAATCCCTTTGCTACTCCTAAAGATGCTCCATTTGAAAACATATTTGCTCCTGAATCATCATCAGAACCATCTTCTTCAGGAGACATCGACTCAGCTACCTCAGTCCCTCAACAACTGCCACATGAACACCTCAGAAAATGGACTCACGATCATCCATTAGACAACATCATTGGAAATCCCTCTCGTCCTGTATCAACCCGGAAACAACTTGCAACCGATGCCTTATGGTGCTTCTTCAACTCCGTATTATCTAAGATCGAACCAAAAGATGTTAAAACCGCCATGGATGAAGACAGCTGGTTCAATGCCATGCAAGAAGAAATTCATGAGTTTGATCGACTTCATGTATGGGAATTAGTACCTGCTCCAGATTGTGCTATGATCATTGCTCTAAAGTGGATCCTCAAAGTGAAACTTGATGAGCATGGTGATGTGTTAAAGAACAAGGCTCGATTGGTTGCTAAAGGATACCGTCAAGAGGAGGGTATTGACTTTGAGGAATCATTTGCTCCTGTTGCTCGAATCGAGGCAATCAGAATCTTTTTGGCTAATGCTGCTTGTAAGAACATGGTAGTCTATCAGATGGACGTAAAGACGGCATTTCTGAACGGAGATCTTAAAGAAGTCGTCTATGTCAGCCAACCCGAAGGCTTTGTGAATCCAGAGCATCCTACCCACGTTTATCGTTTGAAGAAGGCTCTTTACGGTTTAAAGCAAGCTCCAAGGGCATGGTATGATACGCTATCAAAGTTTCTTTTATCTACCGGATTCAGCAAAGGAGTAGTCGATCCAACATTGTTCACAAGGAAGTCAGGCAAACATTTAATTCACGTTCAAATTTATGTTGATGATATCATATTTGCCTCGACTGACCCCAATGAGTGTGACCGTTTTTCAAATGAAATGGGTTCTAAATTTCAAATGTCAATGATGGGACAAATGTCATTTTTCTTGGGATTACAAATTTCACAAAGTCCCGGAGGCATTTTCATAAATCAATCTAAATATGCAAATGAGATTTTAATGAAATTTGGATTTGATTCAAGTGACCCTGTTGACACACCCATGATTGAACGAACCAAACTAGATGAGGACCACTCAGAGATCATGGTAGACCAAACGAAATATCGTAGTATGATTGGATCCCTGATGTACCTCACTGCTAGTAGACCAGACATCTTGTTTTCTGTTTGCATGTGTGCTAGATACCAGGCTAAGCCTACTAAAAAGCACCTTGAAGCGGTTAAACGGGTCTTTCAGTATCTCCAAGGAACCATCAATATGGGACTTTGGTACCCAAAGGACACCGGTATGTCACTAACAGCATATGCAGATGCAGACCATGCAGGGTGTCAAGATACTCGTCGAAGTACGTCTGGAGGTGCTCAGTTTTTGGGTGATAAGCTTGTGAGCTGGTCGTCAAAGAAGCAAATGAGTACTACTATTTCCTCTACAGAGGCTGAATACATAGCCATGTCATCTTGTTGTGCTCAAATCCTATGGATGAGATCTCAGTTAACTGACTATGGCTTTGTATTCAACAAATCCCTCAGTACTGTGATAATAAAAGTGCTATTGCTCTCTCATGCAACAACGTACAACACTAAAGAGCAAAGCACATCGACATTCGACATCATTTCATCAGGGAGCAAGTGGAAAACGGTGTGGTGGAACTCTATTTTGTGAGGACTGAATACCAGTTAGCAGACATCTACACCAAAGCTCTTCCAAGAGAACGTTTTGAGTTTATTCTTCCACGTCTTGGCTTGAAAAGCCTTCAACCAGAAACACTCAAACGTCTTCAGGAGGAAGACAAGGAGTAAAGGTCTTTCTTCTTCTATCTCTTGTATATATCTATTCGAAAAACAAAATACAAAATTATAAAACCTTCAAAAATCAAATAGAAAAATATAAAACTTTCAAAATCCTTAAAAATTTGAAAAATTCAAAAATTCTTCAAAAAATATTGTCATTTTGTCATGTTTCTCTCGATTCGATAATATCTACGGTCTTGATGTTGTCATTCAAAGAATGACACGGGACTTTAGATGTTGTTCGAATTTTTTATATAAAAAAAAAATCAAAAAAAAAATCAAAAAAATCAAAAAATATTTTTGGGAGAAAGAGAAACAATGGTTTATTGTCATTTCAGGCAATAACCCATTTTTAAAAGAAAGAACAGAGCCATGTTTTATCATGCTTTCAAAATTCCATGCTCTGATTCTATAAACATTTATCTGCTGAAAACTAAATGCTTTGAAAAATAACTCGGTCTCTATTTTTGATAATCATCAGGACTTATTTGTCAAAATCTCTATCTCTCAATCAACAACCTATGTCATTGATTGAGGGGGAGAATGATTTCATTTAAATTAAAAAGTTATTTGGCATTAAATCGTTTTCAAAAGATATACATGCATGTTTTATCAATGGAGTTTAAAGTCTTAAAATCCGATCCTTATCAGTTAAAACGCTTTCATAATCAAGTCACAATTCCCCTTAAAAGCTTTCAAAATCAATTTAAATCAATAAGAGATCACAAATCTCAAATGATTTGATAATTGTGATCGGGGGAGAATGTGTGATTTAAATTGGATTTAAACTGATAATTCGGTAAATGGTTTTATAAGGATGTACATGCTGTCCTTCCCACATGTGACAAACGATTTCAAATTTTCAATGCACATGTTGAGGGGGAGCATCTATCTTAAAACCTATTATTTGAAACGTGATCATTTATCTCAATGTGCAGGTTCCCTCTAGTATGTGCAAAACTCTTTTCAAACCTCGAGGCACATATTGAGGGGGAGCAAACTTGTGGAAACCTCATCCTTCCCGGAAATGCTTTATCTACTTGATTTGATCAAGGAAGTGATGTTGATATCTTTTAGAAAATGGTAATCAAAGAAGTTAATTCTTTCTCTTGCCTCCGTGTGCAAAACATTTTCTAATACTTGATGCACATGTTGAGGGGGAGTTCTCGTTCTAAAAATATCAAAAACAATTCAGGTACAAAATGCTTTGATAATATATCACAAGTATCTGAATTGATTTTCAAATGGTTTTCAATTGGTTCCAATGGCAGATGAACAATACCAAATAGACCGACCAACTTTACTTTATGTACGGTGATATAAGGTTAGGTATGTGTTCCCATGATCCGCCAGAACCGGAGGGATCTACCCAGGGACAATCCACTAGTTAGTGTAGAAGTCCTTAGGTATGATGATAAAAGGAGGAAAATGAGATATGGGAAGAGTGCGGACTAAGACTGAGCTAGTACTGGAATAAACCCAACAAGGTTCTAGCTATGTAGTCTCGGTAAGCACTGAAGGGGTTGAAGAATTAAAAAGAATTGAATGAGGAAAGGGTGAAAACAAATAGCCCTCCATTTATTCAACCTTAGGGCAGAAACCGGGTTCAATTCATATGCTACTGATGGTAACATCGGTATTGAAGACAAGACGTCATGGACCCAGTGACGCACTGCACTTCAACTTTCCAAACCACTCAAGTTCCTCTTAAAAGGACTTGTTTCATTCTCACGGGGAACCGACATTATCTATCGACTTTCTCTTAGAGATGGTTGATATTGAAGAAGGAGACCCTCTTCCTAGTCTCCAGTACAGGATCCAAATATGCACAAATTGAGTCTAGAGCCACGAGATCATCAATAAATCTCATTAGGACACTTTCAATGAAGACTCTCTGTTTCACACAATGTGGAAAGAGAGATTATATCTTGAGTCCTACGCATTATCCTTGTGGTATTGCCAGAACATCTGAGTGATGTGTATACATATTCACTATGAAGATGGAAAGCCTTCTGGAGCCAACATCAAACAAGCTCCTGGTAGGTGGCATGTGAGATCTATTATATAGATCAACCATGTGACAACTGAACAGAAACAATGGGGCGATTCAATCTCTTGAATCAATCCTGGTTCAGGTTATGGATTGACGGATACCTTTGAAAAACCGGTATTTGTGCATAAAAACTCTTTTCTTTAGCACATCGACCGTGTACTCATTTTTCAAACCAAAAGGTGTTTTTATGATTGATAATTGATTTTCAACAAAACCTTCGTTGTATTGCAAAAATAATTTCTATTGAGCAATACACGATTGTTTTTCAAATCTCTTTTCATCAATCAGTGGACTTAAAATTCGCTGGTTCACTCACTCCGTGTTGTCTTCTTTGAGATGTTCCGGTTTGAGAACAGCTAGAACAGCTGCGAAACCCTGTCAAGGAAATTCTTCAGAATTATACCTGATCACAGGCAGTACATGTACTGATCAACGGAGAACCGTGGGCCGTGTACCTCAATTCAACGAAAGTGATCAAAGACACTTTCGTGCGATTTATTGCTAACTGGTGTATGCAGGTACACCCGACGTTTGCAGCTGATCAGAATGAAGCGGTCAATCCATAGCCGCATGCTCACTTAACACATTCATCTTAAAAGAAATCATGATTAGTGCATCAATGACTCTGATATTTTCACTCCATGCTTCTGCTACGCTGCTGCCAATATCATGAATCAACTAAAGCTTCCGCAAATCTGATGAGAAGATATCATGATCCAGAATGTGAGCATGTCGGTCCCAAAGTCACAACACCACAATGGATGTCTCAGAGATTTTTGATAGCTGATGATCTCAAATGCTGGCTCAAATTTATTATCACGTGGATCAGTAAAAGACCTCCACTTGGAATAACCAAACATGCAATGTGAAGAATCAATGACTACGAGCTTAGGAGCAAAGGACTACATCATGAATGCAAGATCAATTGCTAATGTATTATCTGGTTGTATTCAATGTAATTTTGGTACATGATTGAGGTGACCTCCCTTAGGGGGAGATTGTTAGGAATTAGAAATTCCAGGTATTAAAGAGTCGGTCACCTCAAGTATATGTAATCGTTAGAAAGCTCGTAGTCGTAGTTCTTTTAAGTTAAGTAGTAATTAGTTAAGTAACACCGTGGAGGACGGACGGGTCTTTACCCACTGTATGCCTGATCCACAGCCCGATGTGTGGCGATTTATGTAAGACTATAAATACTCTCTACCTCCCAAGGTAGAGAGTTGGAGCTCATAATAATATCTTTCACTTTCTCTCACTAAGTTCCCTAAACCTCTAACTTTATCTCTCTAGAACCTTATTCATACGCCACTTTGTGTTATGGTTTGATGTGTATGTGAAAACTAATATCTTACAAAAAGGATCTTTAGATATCTGAAAGGCCATGCTTACCTAGGTCTTTGGTATCCTAAATACTCTCCCTTTGATCTGGTAGCTTACTTTGACAGTGATTATGCTGGGGCAAGTCTTGATAGGAAGTCAACCACAGGAGGATGCTAGTTTCTTGGTGATAGGTTGATTTCATAGCAGTGCAAGAAAAAAAGCATAGTGGCAAATTCTACAACTGAGGTTGCATATGTAGCTGCTATAAGTTGCTGTGGTCAAGTTCTCTGGATTCAGAATCAGATGCTTGATTATGGGTACATATTTATGGGCACTGTCATTTACATTGATAACAGCAGTACTATATGCTTTATTAAAAATCCAGTTGCACATTCTAAAACTAAACATATACAGATAAGACATCATTTTATAAGAGACTGTATTGAAAAGAAGCTCCTCTAGGTTGATAGGATTGACGCTGAGCTTAATGTTGCAGGTCTTTTAACAAAATATTTTGAATTGGGAAGGTTTCAGTACTTGGTCACAAGTATTGGAATGCTTCATCCAAAATATGTCTTAATCTCTCTCTAATTTGTAAAGTTTTGTAAACTCGTTAGTACTGTTAGTTATATGGTTAATACTGCTAGTGGAAAGTTAATACGGATTGGCAAGAAAATAGCTTGGATTGTGTTTTCTTGGTTTTACACTAACTTTGCAGGCATATCACAAGCAGTATGGATGTGTTTTGGTGATTAAGTGATGCAGCTAATGTAGTTCACTCCCCTTGAACATACTGATGCAACCACATGATGGAAATTGCTTCAAAACTGAATTTTGTGATGCCAAAGCATAATGTGGCATTTGTTGGTATAATGAACATGAATTGATGGTTTCAGTTAGTCAGATTCATTCTGCACTAACCCACTCTTTGCCATTCTATCTGTTTGTCAGATAGTGTGACTAGCCCAAGGGCATCTGGCATAGAGAACAACGAGCAAACATGAATCAAACACTTGTGTTGGAGGCAACACCTGCCACGAGCTGGAAACCCTGTCAGGAAGGCCCTTTGAATGGGACTATCCATCACAGGCAGTGCTTAGCACTAAAACCATTGGTTTTCACCAAACCAGAGGCCATATGAGGTCGAGCTTTGATTAAGTGCTGTCACTACACTTAATCTCTTCAAAATAAGGTTATAGTATTATGATTTCAAAACACAAGATAATACTGATGGGTAAACTTAATACTGATGGTTATAAGTTAGTATTGATAAGCCAATTTTAGCTTGGATTGTGTTTTCTTGGTTTTACACTAACTTTGCAGGCATAGCACAAGCAGTATGGATGTGTTTTGGTGATTAAGTGATGCAGGTAATGTAGTTCACTCCCCTTGAACATACTGATGCAACCACATGATGGAAATTGCTGCAAAACTGAATTTTGTGATGCCAAAGCATAATGTGGCATTTGTTGGTATAATGAACATGAATTGATGGTTTCAGTTAGTCAGATTCATTCTGCACTAACCCACTCTTTGCCATTCTATCTGTTTGTCAGATAGTGTGACTAGCCCAAGGGCATCTGGCATAGAGAACAGCGACCAAACATGAATCAAACACTTGTGTTGGAGGCAACACCTGCCACGAGCTGGAAACCCTGTCAGGAAGGCCCTTTGAATGGGACTATCCATCACAGGCAGTGCTTACCACTGAAACCATTGGTTTTCACCAAACCAGAGGCCATATGAGGTCGAGCTTTGATTAAGTATCTGTCACTACACTTAATCTCTTCAAAATAGGGTTACAATATTATGATTTCAAAACACAAGATAATACTGATGGGTAAACTTAATACTGATGGTTATAAGTTAGTACTGATAAGCTAATTTTAGTACTGATGACTAGCCGTTAGTATTTCTACCAAAAGTCTGTTATGCAATAATTGCCTTTGCCAATTGGGTTGTTACCGCTGGTTTCTTTATATAAAGGTTTCCTATTTGGCTAATCTTTACTTTCTACCAAAAATATACTCAAGGCAGTCCAATCAAAATTCAAGATTTCCTACTATATATGCATAAATTCTCAATTGCAATTAACCAAAATTCTCTAAAGACTTTTGCAAACTAAACCCACTCTCATAGCCCTAACTCTTATTGCTAATGGCTCTTATTGATTTTGTTGAAAAGCACAACATGGTGGCATGCTTGGAATTACTAGAAGGCAATACAGAGTTCCTAGAGATAGTAGCTTTTCTTAACAGAAGCCACATAAGGTTTGCTTTACTTTTTAACCATACTATCTTATAATGTAAATAGTTAGAGGTCCCGACAATATTAGACCAAATACCATTGAATTTGCAACCAATGAGATCAAATCCACCTTCACTACGATGCAAGGCTTTAATAACGTTAATCCATAGGGATTTAGGAGAGGAATAGAACCGCCATCTTCATTTATGAAGCAAAGCAAGGTTAAAAGATTTCAGGCTCCCAATAGCAAGACCCCCTTTATCAAAAGAAGCTACAACATTAGACCATTGCAACCATGAGAGCTTTTTCGAATATTGCGACCCCCCCCTCCAAAAAAAAGAAAGTAGCACGAGCCTTCTTCATAAAATTCAAAACTGTGGCTGGAACTTTGAAAAGAGAAGTAAAATAAATGCCAAGGCTCTCTAGGACAGATTTAATAAGCATTAGACGACCACCAAAGGAGAGGAGATTAGCCTTCCCAGATGAGAGTTTTGAATAGAATTTATCAATCAAAGGCTTCCAATTAGCGATGAGGGACATGTTAGAACCGATAGGAAGGCCAAGGTAAGTGAGAGGGAACAAACCCGCTTTACAACCCGTATTAGAAGCCATAATCTGCACTTCATCAGAAGATACTCCAACTCCATAAATACTAGACTTATGAATATTGATTTTCAAACCTGAAGCAAGAAACAAAACCTGGAATATGCAGATAATGTTGTTCAAATCGTGTGCACTCCACGTGGTAATTATGACATCATTGGCAAAGAATAAGTGGCTGAGGTTTAAATCCAAAGTACCAATATTAATACCACGAATTAAACCATTTTGAACAGATTCAGAAAGCGCCAAGTGAAGACCCTCCATGATGATAATGAACAAGAAAGGAGATAGGGTATCTCCTTGTCTCAAACCTAGTCTAACATTGAACTTGGAGGTGGGGCTGCCGTTGATCAGAATCGATGTCCGAAGGGATTCAAGACAAGCTTTAATCCATGATCTCCATATTGGACCGAAACCAAGGTTGCATAACATGAAATCGAGGTATCTCCAACTAACTGAATCGAACGCCTTTTCAAAATCAATATTAAAGAGCAACATCTTTTTCTTTCTTTTCTTGTACCAATCAATGACTTCGCTAAGAATGAGAGGCCCGTCAAGAATTTGACGGTTCTTGATGAAAGCAGATTGCTCGTGGCTAATTACATTGTTAACCACTATAGAAAGCCTATTGGCAAGCACTTTAGCGATGATTTTGTAATGAAAACCTATTAAGGAAATGGGCCGAAAGTCATTCGCATTAATTGGATTACTCACCTTCGGGATGAGGGTAATGAACGAGGAGTTGGAATGTTACACCCCCAAATCTCGGTACAGCATAAGAATTAAACAAGCTTTCAGGGCGCTAATGGATTGGTACACAACACAAGTATAGGAAAACAAGATAATCATAAATAGTTCACATCTAATCCCATAGTTTATTATTTGGTTACATTCATTCCAAAATATTCAAAATTAAGGCCCAAAAGAGATTATCAAATAGGTCCACATATTATTATCATAGTTTAATATGATCCTTCAACCATGCCTCTTCTGCCAAGCCTCCATAGAATAAGCAATCCAAACATCAGCTTAATTACCTGAGAAAACATGCTAAAAATATCAGCTAACGATGGTGAGTTCATAGGTTTAAGTATAAATTCAATAGTGGACCTGAAAGAGTTTATTTGCTATGCGAGACTAAGACAGATATATAATAAACATTCCAATCACATTCCATTAATAATCCAATAACAGAATCAAAATCTCACCAAGGCCCCAAGCGACTCTAGCCAGGTACCACAGTTATAGCAAAGATGACCTCAATGCTACCCTGGACTAGGCCGGAGTAGACATCTATTCTTAGCTAGGTCATGTAGTTACAGCAAAGAATTGCTACCCTAGACTAAGTCAATATCTACCACATATCTATCCTACTAGTCAGCACATAAGCAAATCAAAAAGAGTTAAAGCAGATCCAAGAAAAAAGTAGCATACTTTCTCACCCCAATTTAGTTAAAAAAATAGATAAAAATAGGGCTATGAAACTCACCTCGATCAAGCAAAGCACAAATAATCACTAGCAACGCAGATAAACAGCTAACTTGGCTCGGCAACTACTGACTCGGCACAACCTATTAATATAAACTCATTCTTAATACATTTTCCAATTCCAATATCATCTATCAAGAATATATTCCGATTCTTATTTCCAAAAACATCTCATCTCTATATTTAGTTACAAGCGTTTGGTATCATCGTGTGTGGTATCGACTCGACAAGACTCCATGAATGTACTATAATTCTAACAATGCGACTCACAATGACACAATACAATTTCTAAGCGATAAGCTTTATAGTTTAATAAGTTTCGAAATAAATCGTTAGATCTTATCGAATTTGTCAACTCGATAAACTCAACCATTTATTTATTTCACTTATTATTCCCAAAAATTAGTCACATCCTAACGAGTTATAAGGATAATTCGTTCATTAATACCTTTATCCTACGCACATAACGGGCTCTTATTGGATTCGTCAACCTAACCCAATAATTTTGCTATCTACGTAGGTTAAACCTATTAATATCAAGTCATCCGTAACCCATGCATAACGCACAATGGTTATTAAATACCCATAAATCACACATTTCGGTAAACGTGCCCCCGAAATATTTAATAACTCGTTTATTACAAAACCTTGTCATTTTTAAGTCGTTAGTTCCCCTTTAAATATCAAACAACAAGGCGAGTCTTGTTATTAAATATTGAATATAACAACTTACTATTTTCTATTTTTCTAGTTTTATTTACATGTTTATAGATATATTACGTCAAGTTTCAATATATGTTTCGAGTTATTATCTGTCTCGAGTTCACAAGTCCGAGTCTTGACTCTCGGCTTTTACACGTCATATTGTCCAATAATTAATAAAAGTCCATGTTACGGCATTGTCGGGGTCATCCGAGACTAGAAAGTCACGGTAAAACTGACGTTGCGCAAAGTTGACATATATATTATCAAATCTAAATAAACAATCTCACTCGTTATCGGCCCTAAACCTATGGCTCAATAACGTATCAACAATATCCAATCAACTCATATCAATCCCGACATCCAACCAAGTATCTACACACCCGAAACCAATGTCGTGACCCTAATGGTCTCGACACGGCCACGGTTAAGACCACGTGAACCAAACGAACACTAGAGGCTCTTTGGCTCCTCGTGTCTCGTCCAAATATCACATGACCAGACCATATTGGTCCCGGTCTCTCCTAACGCCAACAACAACTACCAAAATAGTACCACAATGACTAGACCCGGACCATGCTGGTCCTTATGGGTCTCGGCTACACCCAACACCACAACAATGGACCCTAATAGTCCTTGTGGTTCTCGTTCCCTCCCGAACGCAACCCAACCATCATCGAACACCATCAACCTCCGTTTCCAACAATAAACCCATAAACAAAACATCAAAATAACAATAAAAATGCTAAAACACGAACCAAAGAGATGTTTTTACACATTTTGGGTGGCGAGATGGTGGTGTATAGACGTGTGGCCTATTTCAAATGAAAGAGGATAGGAAGACGAATCTGATGGTGGTGGTGGTGTCCGCCTACGCGTGGTGGTGTGACGGTGGTGGCCGGTTAAAGGTGGTGGCGGCTAGGGTTTTTAGAGAGAGAAAGAATGAAACTAGGGTTTGGTGTAGAGAGAGAAAGGTGTGTGTATGTGTGTGTGTGAGTTGTGGTTTATATATTTTGAGGGAGGGATTAAAATAATAATTGTTTTAGGGTAGGGGCGCCGGTCACACAAAACAAGGGGGACCAAAGCCGCGTTGTATTGTAAACTTTCACGAATGACCACTCACGGGCTCGTATATTTTAAAATTAGTGTCCGGTTATTTTTATTAGTAACTTTGTTGTTTTTAATTATGTTTTTCCACGAGTTTTGATTATTAACACGCCTTATTCTCACGTGACGAGTTAAAGTTACTTTTTCTCTCGTTTTAGGATTTTACTGTGCCGACTCAAGTAATGCCTAACATTACGGGCCATAACTCATACCATAACTGATTCGATACCAAAATAAATCATAAAGCTAATAAACGATACCAAGTTAAGCCGCAATTAACCAGAATAGCTCATAAAGGCAATCTACTCGGTCTAGCTAGTGTAATGCGGTTACCTAAAAGGGCTCCCTAATTTGCTAGGTGTCACAGCCTCCTAGCCTCAGAAGAAACCCGTCCCGGGTTTCACTCTGAGTTTCTTGATGACATAAAGAGTTGAGGATACTTCAAAACTCATCCTCACATTCCCATGTGAACTCTGGTCTATGACGTGAATTCCAACGATATTTGATGATTGGAATACGACTATGCTTCATTCGTTTCACTTCATGATCCATGATCTCAATTGGCTCCTCAATGAAGTTTAGACGCTCGTCGATTCGAATATCTTTCATAAAAATGACCAGGTTTTCTTTGGAGAGACATTTCTTCAGATTACTCACGTGAAAGACATCGTGTACACTGCTCAACTCCTGTGGTAGCTCAAGTCTGTAAGCTACTGGTTTGATTCTTTCCAGGATTTTAAAGGGACCAATGTATCGGGGGTTAAGTTTTCCACGTTTGCCGAAGCGTATCACCCCTTTCCAAAGGGAAACCTTCAACATGACTCGGTCTCCCACTTGAAACTCCAGGGGCTTACGTCTCCTATCGGTGTTTCTCTTTTTTCTATCACGTGTAGCTTGCAAACGATTATGAATTTGGACTACTTTCTCAGTAGTTTCCAGCACGAGTTCGGGAACGGTAAGCTGGCTGTCGCCAACTTCCGCCCAACATATCGGAGAATGGCATTTTTGGCCATACAAAGCCTCAAATGCTGCGGCCTTAATGCTGGTATGATAGCTATTGTTGTATGAGAATTCGGCCAAAGGTAGGTACTTTTCCCAGCCTTTGCCAAAATCGATGACACAGGCATAAAGCATATATTCTAGCATTTGAATGGTCCTTTAGCTCTGACCGTCGGTTTGAGGATGATAGGCAGTGCTCATATCAAGCTTCGTTCCTAAAGCCGTTTTTAGTGACCGCCAGAAGTTTGACGTGAAACGGCTATCTCGGTCAGAAATGATAGATATGGGCACGCCATGACGAGATACTATCTCTTTGACATATAGCCGGGCAAGCTTGTCGATACTATCGACCTCGCTAATGGCCAAGAAGTGAGTGGACTTAGTTAGTCGATCCACAATTACCCAGATAGTGTCATAGCCGCTAACTGTTCTTGGTAATTTGGTGATGAAGTCCATGGTGATTCGCTCCCATTTCCAGACAGGGAGTTCGGGTTGCACTAGCAATCCTGACAGTTTCTGGTGTTCGGCCTTTGCCTTGGAACATGTCAAACACTTACTGACATACAAAGCTATGTCGGCTTTCATGTTCGGCCACCAGTAGAGTTTCTTCAGGTCGTGATTCATCTTGTCAGCTCCGGGATGAATAGAGTATTTTGATTTATGTGACTCGTGCATAATCAACTCACGGATTCCTCCATAAACTGGTATCCAGCTTCTGTCTCTGAAGAATAAGGTTCCGTCGAAATGCTTCGAGAAGCTGTTTTCACTCTCCACCATTCCATAGAGGTTCTCAGTCAGACGGTTCTCTTCCTTCAATGCCTCGGCTTGAGCGACTAATATCTAAGATGGTAGTGGTGAACTAATTGTCATTCCTAAGGATCGGAAGAGTAATGGCAGAATGCTCTATTTTGGCTAAGGGCATCTGCAACAACATTGGCCTTACCCGGATGATAAAGAATCTCACAATCGTAATCACTGAGTAATTCAAACCAGCGTCATTGTCTCATGTTCATTTCCTTCTGGTCTAAGATGTGTTTCAGACTCTTGTGGTTGGTGTACACTACACACTTAGTACCGTACAGGTAATGTCTCCAAATCCCAAGAGCAAACAACACAACACCCAACTTCAAGTCATGGGTGGTGTAGTTTTTCTCATGCTTCTTAAGCTGTCGGGAGGCACACGCTATCACCTTCTCTTGTTGCATCAAAACATCTCCCAAGCCTTTATGTGAAGCATCACAGTACACGACAAAATCTTTGCTTCCTTCAGGCAGGGCTAGGATGGGCGCACGACACAACTTCTCCTTCATTAGTTGAAACGCCTCTTCTTCCTTCTCTCCCCATTCGTACTTAACATTATTATCTGTCAGTTTGGTCAGCGACTTAGCTATTTTAGAGAATCCCTCAATGAACCTCCGGTAATTTCCTGCTAGACCTAGAAACTGGCGAACTTCCGATGGGGTTTTAGGAGCGGCCCATTCCTTAATGGCCTCAATCTTGGCGGGATCCACGTGAACTCCTCGATTATCTATTATGTGGCCCAAGAATTGTACGGTCGGAATCCAAAATTCGCACTTAGAGAATTTGGCGTACAGCTGTTCTTGCCTCAATAACTCCAATATGAGCCTCAAATGCTCTTCGTGCTCCTATCTACTCTTGGAGTATATCAGAATGTCGTCTATGAATACTATCACAAACTTATCCAGATAGGGCTTGCACACTTGATTCATGAGATCCATAAATACCGGGGGCGCGTTGGTCAAACCAAGCGACATCACTTGGAATTCATAGTATCCATAACAAGTTCTGAACGTTGTCTTCGAGATATCTTCTTCTCGAACTCTGAGCTGGTGATACTCGGATCATAAGTCAATCTTAAAATAGATATTAGATCCTTGGAGTTGGTCGAATAGGTCGTCTATCCTAGGCAGTGGGTATCGATTCTTTACCATCAACTTATTCAACTCTCGATAGTCGATGCACATACGGAACGATCTATCCTTCTTCTTCACGAATAGTACGGGTGCTCCCCACAGCGACGAACTTGATTGAATGAATACCTTCTCGGACAACTTTGCCAACTGTCTTGATAGTTCCTCTAACTCTCTTGGAGCAAGTCGATAGGGTGCCTGGGCTATGGGTGCAACACCAGGTATCAACTCTATTTGGAATTCCACTTGTCGGACAGGTGGAATCCCTGGCATGTCGTCGGGAAACACGTCTGGAAAATCTCAAACGATGGGTACATCCTCAAGGCGTCTTTCACTCTTCTTCTCGCCTTTCTTTTCATAAATTCGAGCCAAGAAAAGACAACCTCCTCTATCGATGTAATTATGTACCTTAATACAAGAGATGATGCTTAACCTGGAGGGACCTCCACAGTTGCTCCAATCTCTTTGTATACTCAGGACTATTCTACCATACGGTACACGCACGATCTTCTCATCGCAAATGATGTGTGCATCGTTCTTCGACAACCAATCCATGCCGATGATAACGTCAAAACTTCCTAGGGTAACGGGTAAGAGGTCTATGCTGAACGGGTGGTCTAGGAAACTTAATGCGCAACCTCGGACTATAGTGTCTATTTTTTCCCTATTTCCATTAGCTAACTCTACATCATAACTTAATCCTAAAGGTGTCGGGGAAATTCCTAGTAATGGCATAAAGGCAGTGGATATGAAACTCATATCGACACCGGTATCAAACAGTATGGAAGCATAGCGGTTATTGAGAAGGAACGTACCCGTAACTACGTTCAGGTCCTCCTTGATCTCCTTCCTAATGACGTACACTCACGCTGCTCCCATGTCTCTCTGTTGATTTCCAACACCCTGCTTTCCTTGGTTCCATTTAGTCCCTCGATTTTCGAGGTTATGCCCATTACTTCCCTCACCTAGGTTCACCTGATTTTCTCCGTTTTTGGGGTTTTCTCTGACCCAGGGCTCTTGGCACTCAGTCTTGAAATGCCCTTTCTTCCCACATCCAAAATAGGTTACAGTGGCCTTCTAGTCCGTTTACTGTGCGGTTTGCGCCACAGCAAGGGGTCAGGACCTACAGTCTCTTACCATATGTCCTATCTTAGAGCAATTTCTACATACCATGGCGCACTGCCCATGATGGTGTCAATTGAGACGTCCACACAAGGGCTTACTTCCTTCGTAACCCTTCTTCTCTCCATTGCCGATAGCATACATCCTGGCAGTCTCTCGCCGTTTGTTGCTATCACCCTTAACACCCTCATTCCTTTTCCTTTTATCGCTCTTTCCCTTGTTTGTTCCTTCTAGCACAAGGGAATCCATCAGACGCTGGGCTATGGTAACTGCCTAATGCAGATTAGCCGGCTTCACAGCGATCACATCATTCCTAGTAGCTAGAGGAAATCCATCAGTGTACCGCTCAATCTTGAGAGCCTCGGTACGAACCATTTCTGGGCAAAGCAATGACAATTCTTGGAAGCGACGATTGTAAACCGTCATGTCGTTTCCCTTCACCTTATGGTTCCAAAACTCGATTTCTAACTTCTTAACTTCATTTCTAGGGCAGTAAGTCTTGATCAGTAGGGCCTTAAATTGGTTCCAAGTCATTGCATAGGCTACCTCACTTCTTACCGATTTATGATAGTTGTTCCACCCAGTCAACGCTTCGTCCTTCAGAGTGAACGTCGCGTACTTGACCTTGGCATCCTCATCACAATTACTGACAGTGAACACTGGTTCAGTTTTCTCCATCCACCTCATAAGGTAAACCACTCCCTCGGTTCCTCCGAACTTGATGGGACCACAGAACCGGAAGAGGTGTTTGAGTGACTTGACTCAGCTAGCAGCTCGGTGATAACATCAAATTATCCTGATATTCGAAGTGTTAATTTCCCCCTTTTATTGACATATTATGCTTACAATACTATTAAGATTGTCGTTATTCCTTCTTATTTCATTTTAGGAGTTATTTACTATGAAGAATCAGTATTTGGACATTTCTGAGCTCAAGGACGGATTACTCTCACATTTACTAAAGACCACGGCGTAACTAAGTGATGAAGTTACGCGGTAATCAATTCTATGAATAATACGGCGTAGCAAAGTAATAGAGTTACGCCGTAATATGACTACAGATCATGATATGGAATTTTATGAAGACTACGGCGTAACCATCAGCTCGGGTTACGCCGTAACCACGGATAAGAATCAAATTTATGAAGAACTACGGCTAACTGTTTCATAACTGTTACGCCGTAGCTAGGTTTTACGCCTATAAATAGTCGAACAATTCTGCGTTTCTAATCATCTCTCCTTTCCCAAACCTTTCTAGGGTTTGGGGAGATTAAACACAGAAGAAGAATTATGGCTTAGGAGCATGAGAAATAAAGTTCTCGTCTATGATTTCCTTTATATTCGAGTTTCGATTCTTTTTATGTTTTTCTAGAAATCATACTATGAATTCATGTTATTAATTCAAGTTTTTATTTATGTTATTTATCTTGTCTATATTTATTTATAGACATATACTTAGTCTTATCATAGAATGCTAGTCTCGGTAATATTATAAGCTTGTTAGTATCTAAAGGGTTGGGAGAATTGACCAACTAACATCAGCTCACTAGGTTGCGAAGTATGGAAGGAATTGGCCATAGTACAACCATTCTTTGTGTGCGAACTGACCAAATGATCACCTATCAAGTGGAGATATTTAAGAAGCTAGGGGAAATCTAAGTTCCTAATGGCCAGATTTCCATAGACTAGATCTAGTAGATTTGGCTCTTAATGACTGCTATTAGATTACTGAATGATCCCGGGTGACCTGTTCATTTGGGTGAGGGATCTAAAATCATAGGCTAAGATGAATTGACCAAAGAAGTCTGGCGATATTCACCCACTATATTGAACCTTAATATTGAGAATTAATTCATATCTATAATCTTGGTTAAGCTTCACTTTTCTATCTCTTTATCCTAAACTCTTATTTCTGTGTATTTAGAATAATTCTATCCACTTTATCATACCATTATCAAATTATGTTAATTCTTAACATCTTAGTTCTTTCAAGGTCACAGCTCTCTTTGGACGACACTCGGATTTACCTAAGGCTTTACTTCATCTGATATGGTTCTCTGCCCGTTAGCATGTGTTTATCCTAGTTTATCTCAGTTTTATAAATATTAAAAGTAGGATGAAATAGCACATCAGCTTTTTGGCGTCGCTCCCGGGAATCAGTTAATGAAAGATCTAAGGTATGGTTTATAATTTTGATCTATGATAAGAGACGTGAATACTCTGCAATTCCTTATAAGGTACGTATCTCACTCTCTCGTATTACAATTTTCTAGTATATCTCTAAATATTTTCTTTGAAGCTATTACTTACGGCATAACTTTTATTAAAGTTACGCCGTAACCTTTAAATAAAAATAAAAAAATTTAATAATTAAAAATTAATTACGGCGTAGCCCAAAATCTTAGTTACGCCGTAACCTTGGACGGTATAAAATCTCAGCTACGGCTGAGAAAATAGGTTTTTATCAAAACTATTTTTACTGCGATCGCTACAGTGAAAATTATTCCTAAAAAAATTCGTGGGATTATCTCGTTCTTGCAATCACTCAATGGCTAGTAAGATCCATCTTTACTCTTTTTGATTCTCCTTCAGTTATTATTTTTCAATTAGGGTTTATATGTTCATAATTGTGGATCTTGCTTCTATCATGATAATTATTGCTATTGACCTGGTTAATTTATGATTAATAATGATTTCCCATGTTTTATTGATTCGTGTCATTTCATTATTGGTTGTTTGGGTCGTTTTGATCAATATTAAATTGGGTTTTTGGTCAAACGTGATTATTATGGTCTAGGCGCAGTCTAGCATCACTACATATACTAAAGCTTTTGTTTACCTTTGGGTTGAAATTGATGGTTACGGCATAATCTATCGCTGGTCGTAAACATGGGTTTGTGCTGTGTTTTTGGGAGAAATTACGGCGTAATCAGTGGAGTAGATTACGTCGTAGCTGTATTCTGTGATCATATTACGGCGTAGCTAGTAGTTTTGGTTACGCCATGGTTGAGTTCTGTGATTGGATTACGTCGTAGCAGGTAGTTTGTGTTACGCCGTAATCCTTGTTACGGCGTATTTTTTGTCTTCAATTACGCCGTAACTGCATATCAGTCTGCAATAATATTTAATCTATATTTCTTTTCTTTCAGGAAACAACAATAACAACCCCGCTCAGTGGGTAAGATTCATGAATTATGACCCTGAAGGAAGAAAGTTATGCAGGACCGATTACGAGAAACTGGCCAAGAAAGAAATTGACAATCCTGAAGCTCTTGATTTCGAGGAGTTCGAGGAAGTCAACAACGAATTTGCCTGTAGGACGTTTAGAAAGTTTTGCAAGATTAAGTCCATTGAACATACAGGTTCTTTCACTCGCAATGCTTAATTGAGGCTTTTCAAATTCAAGGAGCCAGTCGTACCCGAATATATTGGAGAATTCTTGGCATCTGTTGAGTTCATTGATGAATTTGAAGACATTGATCAAGTCTCACTCTATTTTCAGCTTGGAGGGGAGAAAAGGGACTTGAGTTTGAGACAGTTTATGGTCAGAATGGGTTTGTACAATGATCAAGATTTTAGCAACGATTTGTGGGAAGAATATTATGACAAGTGCTAGCGGTTCAAGCCTGATGCATACAACCCAACGACCTACTTCAACAGCATATCTTCCACTAAGGGGTACAACTCAAAGCACCCCCCCCCCTTTCATACACATTGATAAGGAGTCTTATTCGCCGGCTGGTTCATAGGCTAATAGCATGTTCGATCAAATCTAGGCATTTGGCAAGGGAGAAAATGACTATGGATGATTTGAATCTTCCTCATGGTATGGATGGGGGAAATTTTATCGATGTTCCTTGCTTCTTGGCCAAATTCATGTCTACTAGAGCTAAGGGCTTCAACACTAAAAGCATGATTCAAAGGGCCCATTTTATTGGCAAACTGGCAAAGAGCTTCAGTTTAATGAGTCCTCGGGCATTGTCATTGGTAACCCGTGGTAGGGAAACTTGCTTGATAGGGAAAAACAAGCTAGTCGAGTACAGGATTTGTCGCTTGAATGGATTGGGTGAAGCTGAGTTGATGCCAGAGGCTCCGATTAGAGGTGAAGGAGAAAGTGAAGCATGTGGTAGTGGTGCAAGTGGTAGCCAGTTGGGAGCCGAGGTACAGGTCCCAAGGGTCTGAGCTAGGGCCAATTTAAACGTGGGGCATAGGCTACAAAGGATCGATGGGAGGCTCGATGACATGGAAAGCCATTTCAATGAAGAGATCGATAGCTTGACTGTAGGTTTGTATGGGCTAAGTGCTCAATTTGATGGTTTTTTAGGTATGGTAAATCAGGTGCAAGAGCTGCAACAAGACTTTTTCAGTTGGAGCACGGATCGGAGTACCCAAATGCTTCAGGAGATGCACTTGAGCCACCCCCGATGGAGCTCCGTATTTCTACCAGCCGGATATTCCAGATATTGGATTCCAGCATGGGGTAGCCTTCATGAACCCGCAGCCAACCCTAGGAAGCACCACAAGCACCCCATTGACCCATCCGAGTACCAGTTCATGGAATACGGCCTTAGCAGGGAGGATTGATTCCCTTGTCCTTTGAACAATTTCTAAACACTTTTTAAAACAAAACTTATATGTTTGTAATAATTTAACTTTTAGGATGTTTATTATTATGGTATTGATCGAAAGTACCACTATGGTACAATTTTCCCAAGTGTTTTGTACAGGTTGTGTTCTGTGAGATAGTTACGGCGTAACCATATTATTAAGTTACGCCGTAACTCTTTTCTGAGTGAAATTTTGAGGGCACTTAAGTTACGGCGTAGTCACCTTGATAAGTTACGCCATAGCAGCCTTCTGACCTTTTGTGAGACCTACTGGGCAAGCATTTGAGAGGGGAGTTCATTTCTTTTTTCTTTTCCTTTTTATTTCATACAAAAGGGACTTTGTACACTTCAAGTGGGAGGATAGGAATAGAAATAAAGTGTACGTTTACTTAGCCTACTTGCCCTAATTTTCTAGTTGGTTTTAAAAATTAAGCTCTTTTGAAAAAATTTGTCATGTTTTTAACCAATCTAGAATTACATAAAGTCGAGCACACAATAACCCTTAATGTCATTGGTGAGATTTAGCCTTTTCGTTTCTCCTATTTACCCAAATCTACCAAAACTTGAGTGTGCCGATAGTATTGTAGACTTTAGAACTTGGCTCTTACATCACTTTGAGACCATAGACGAGTAGTGTATCAAGTTAGCTTGATTCATTAGGAAAAGGCAATTCAAAAAGGCAAATGTTTCAGGATTAACCCAAATAGCCATACGTGTTCACTTGTGTGCGTTTATCGATTAGTCGCATTGACTTTTCGTCCTCTGTGATAACCCCTTTTTGTTGCACTTATCATTAGTGCAACGTACCCCTAGTTACACCCATTTTAGCCTATCCTTTCCTTTCTTAACCTATATTTGTTACACCTTTTCACCTTATCCTACCATGTAGTCTTATTTTATGATCTGGAAGTCACTGTTCGCCTTAGTTCAAGGTTTGAGTAAAAGTTTCAGAAATCATGCTACATTGAAGTCATCCATTTGAAGATCATTGAAGATCCCCCATATTCTCCTTATGTTCATCTCAAGTGGGGGGATAAGTTATTATTATACTATGTAATATATATATATATATATATATATATATATATATATATATATATATATATATATATATATATGTGATTAGCTCTTGTTGATAAAAGTATAAATTGTTATAGCACTATGTTATGTGGTTATAAGATATTAGCATCGAGGAGGCCACCTCGATCACATTTGAAGATTGGAGTTGGTCAAGGTACCAATGGTTCAAGGAACAGGAAATGTATTCATCATGACGTCCTCTAATGGTGCATTCCCCTGACACATTATGATCTGGTTTCTATGCCTTGAAGTTGAACCTTGAATGAACGGTGGAGCGGTGACAACTTGGTTTTAAGCTAAGACTATTTGTTTTCTTTTTCTTTTCACCCATTAAATTATCCCATGCCTCACCTTACCCTTTTTGTCATGAAGCGTGTCTAGGTGATGAAGCGAGCAATCCTTGATGTCTTGACCATGGATTTGGTCATGTATCATTGATTTTGTCCACTTTTTCGTGACACGTTAGTAATGACACTACCCCTTAACCTTTGAATCACTATAAACCCAACATTGCCTTTTAAAGATTGTCTTGACCTTAGCTCTAGTGGTGGAGACGTGTGTAATTTCCAAGCCTATGATAGAATACTTGCTATGTCTGTGAAACTGAGTGATCACCCCGAAATTTAACACTTAGATTAGGATGAGCGTGTGAGTTTTTCGTCCCCGTTTCGTGAGGTGTTCGGCTCTTATAATTATTCTAGCATGGGAACTCTTAACAGTATATTTCTTGATTTACTCAAGGGATGTATTATTTTTCTTATAATCTAAAAGTTTACTTGAGGGCAAGTAGAGTTCAAGTGGGGGGATATTTGATAACATCAAATTATCCTGATATTCTAAGTGTTAATTTCCCCCTTTTATTGACATATTATGCTTAAAATACTATTAAGATTGTCCTTATTCCTTTTTATTTCATTTCAGGAGTTATTTACTATAAAGAAGCAGTATATGGACATTTCTGAGCTCAAGGACAGATTACTCTTACATTTACTAAAGACCACGGTGTAACTAAGTGATGAAGTTACGCCGTAATAAATTCTATGAAGAATACGGCGTAACAAAGTAATAGAGTTACGCCCTAATATGACTACAGATCATGATATGGCATTTTATGAAGACGACGGCGTAACCATCAGCTCAGGTTACGCCGTAACCACGGATAAGCAACAAATTTATGAAGAACTATGGAGTAACTGTTTCATAATTGTTACGCTGTAGCTAGGTTTTACGCCTATAAATAGTCGAAGATTTTTGCATTTCTAATCATCTCTCCTTTCCCAAACCTTTCTAGGGTTTGGGGAGATCAAACACAGAAGACGAATTATGGCTTAGGAGCATGAGAAACAAAGTTCTCGTCTATGATTTCCTTTGTATTCGAGTTTCGATTCTTTTTATGTTTTTCTAAAAATCATACTATGAATTCATGTTATTAATTCAAGTTTTTTTTATGTTATTTATCTTTTCTATATTTCTTTATAGACATGTACTTAGTCTTATCATAGAACACTAGTCTCGGTAATATTATAAGCTTGTTAGTATCTAGAGGGTTGGGAGAATTGACCAACTGACCTCAACTCACTAGGTTGCGAAGTATGAAAGGAATTGGCCATAGTACAACCATTCTTCGTGTGCGAACTGACCAAATGATCATCTATCAAGTGGAGATATTTAAGAAGCTAGGGGAAATCTAAGTTCCTAACGTATGGGTTTCCATAGACTAGATCTAGTAGATTTGGCTCTTAATGACTGCTATTAGATTACTGCATGATCTCGGGTGACCTGTTATCTGGGTGAGGGATCTAAGAATCATAGGCTAAGACGAATTGACCAAAAGAGTCTGGCGATATTCACCCACTATATTGAACCTCAATATTGAGAATTAATTCATATCTATAATCTTGGTTAAGCTTCACTTTTTTACCTCTTTATCCTATACTCTTATTTCTGTGTATTTAGAATAATTTTATCCACTTTATCATACCATTATCAAATTATGTTAATTTTTAATATCTTAGTTCTTTCAAGGTCACAGCTCCCTTGGGACGACACTCGGATTTACCTATGGCTTTACTTCATCTGATCGGGTTCTCTGCCCGTTATCATGTGCTTATCCTAGTTTATCTCAGTTTTATAAATATTAAAAGAAGGATGAAATAGCACATCACTCGGCGACACGTTGCATCACGAGTGGTCGATGTGGGCTTGATTCATAGGCGGAGGGATCGGTGGGACATGACCATTATCACTTTGGTCATTGACGTTCTGATTCTCAACGGTGGGGTTGTCGGTATACTGGTTCTCAATAGGCGGAGTCGGGGTCAGGCGCCGACCTCGACGAACAGGAGTGACCACAGCAGCGGGCGCTGCTCGGGTGGTCCTAGACGGGTTTCGTCTTTATGCCATTGATCTGAAGGATAACACAAGAGTTTCATAAGTTCCATAAATCACGTCTCATTAGAAGGGGTTTGATTCCAAAGATATCGGATACCGCACGAGTATAGAATCAAGATAAAAAGTATAATGCCACATCATATCGAAATAACGAAAGCTCGAGACAAGAAATCAAAGGATGCACTTCTATTAGCCATAACACATGGTTTTCGAAGTACAATAAAATGAAAAGATAGAGAGTAGTCGTAAACGATCCTACTAACGAAACTAATAGGATAACTAAGATAAGTCTACATCTCGAACTAGGGACTCCTCAGTTTGAAGATGGTACAACACTATAAACCTAAGGCAATCTAGCCACGATCACGAGTGAATCTCGCTGTCCTCCGAACATCCTCAATCACTCTCCACAGTGATGAAATCTCAAGACGCTGGGTGTCGCGATCTCTCCTCAGATCCGCAACCTCTTTCTCCATCCCGTCGACCTTGCGCCAGAGCGCTTGGTCTGCCTCTCGCGATGTCGTACACTCTCTCTGCAGGTTCCCTACCTGCTCATAGAGCTCTGACATACCCTCTCTCAAGGCCATAGTCCTCCTAACAACTACCCCCATATCTCCCCTCAACTCCTCTAGACTATCCCTCGATACTCCAATTAGTTAGTCTGCTAACTGACTCAGCCTAAATCCCTGGCAAATAATCCGCTCCCAAATTAAACCCGTTTTTCCATAATCCGCGGGCTTTGAATCTATCTCATATGGGAGATCTAAACCTAGTGGGCTGCCTAGCTCGGGTGAGTGAGGAGGGGAGACAAAGTTGAATGGCTGCTCTGGTGAATCCGGCTCAAGCAAGGGTAAAGCAGACCCTGGTCATGGAGAATGCACTAAATGCGCGGGACTCTGAAGCGGTAGAGTACCCTCATCTGGGATGTCCTCCTCCTCCTCTAGAGGGTCCACATCCTCATCCACATAATCCTCCTCGTCCTCATACTCCTCCTCATCCTCATCAACTGAGTAGGAGTCCATGAGTCGACGTCTCTGTGAAGGTGAATCAAGTGGTGGTAAAGTAGGGGATCTAGGTCGTCTCTGGGATGACGATAAAAGTGGTGATGACAGGAGAGAGTGAGCTGATAGGTGCACAGGTGATGATGGAGGTCGTAGTGACATACGATCAGTAGTACGATGAGTAAGTCTAGGAGTCTGGGCTCGTGCTAAAGCCTGATGTAATGTAAGCTGTCATGAAGAACTAGGGTGATCAGATGATGATGGTAACTAAGAAGTAAGTGAAGTCTATGGCTCTAGAATGACTGATGATGAAGAAGAAAGGGTAGGATATCGGACAATCATATAAGGATCATCCTGCGCAGGAGTCATCAGATTCTGTGCTAGGGAAGAAGCAGCAGTAAGGATCTCCTCTGACACATCATAAGCTAGTGAAGGCATGGTCTGTGACAATGGCGTAGGGTAGGTATAAGTGTATGAAATGACTAATTCTAATAGCGCATCATCATATCAAAACATCACATAGTGACAAGCTTTTAAAATAGAAGGTACCGCATTACTCAAAACATGCATTAAACAAAACCGCATAAGTTCTATTCTATCATATCATCCATACTTCATATAATTCCAAGACATAATAATCATATAGCAACCTCATAATATTCCAGGATCAATAAACATATCGCAATTCATAGCATTTCAATAATCAAGTTGCAGTTCATTCCGTACTAATTTCAAGAGGCTTCGGATTGGCAGGCTGGCATGCGACGGCCGAGGTTCAAGTTTTCTAAAAAGTGGTTATATTTTAGGTTTTAATAAGTACCTAGTTCTCTATAACCTGGATCTAATACCAATCTGTAACACCCCCAAATCTCGGTACAACGGAAGACTTAAACAAGCTTTCGGGACGCTACTGGATTGGTACACAACACAAGTATAGGAAAACAAGATAAACATAAATAGTTCACAACTAATCCCATAGTTAATTATCCGGTTACATTCATTCCAAAATATTCAAAAGTAAGGCCTAAAAGAGATTATAAAATAGGTCCACATATTATTATCAGATTTTAATATGATCCTCCAACCATGCCTCTTCTACCAAGCCTCCATAGAACAAGCAATCCAAACATCAGCTTAATTACCTGAGAAAACATGCTAAAAAGGTCAGCTAACACTGGTGAGTTCATAGGTTTAAGTATAAATTCAATAGTGGACCTGAAAGAGTTTATTTGCTATGCGAGACTAAGACAGATATATAATAAACATTCCAATCATGTTCCATCAATAATCCAGTAACACAATCGAGTTCTCAACAAGGCCCCAAGCGACTCTAGACAGGTACCACAGTTATAGCAAAGATGACCTCTGATTGTACAATAATTCATACGACCAGGCCTTCGATGGTGATCGAAGGGTATGAGGGGTGATATGCTTGCGCCAAACTTGTAGCCAATCTGCAATAAGAAATAGTGGACACTTCGTTAAGTGATTGCGCAGGGGTTGGGCCCTGCGAACCACCTCCGGCGTGAGAGTAAGTATGTGATATGTGTTGTAAATAATATGGAGTATGTGAAATACTGTGTTGAGTGAACATACCATTGAAATGACTCGTCTAACCTATTTATAGGTGAATAAAATAGCTTGGAGAGTGTTAGCACACGTTTAGGAGATCATGGGGGCGTCCCCTAATTTGTGGTAACCGCTAGGGCTTCATCCCCACTATCTCTACCTTGGCGAGGAAGCTAAGGAAATAGTGGGAACATGGGGGAAGACTAAGTCAAGGTTCTCCTTTGTCTTGGCGCCTTCAAGAGAAGACACCGAAGGGCATAGGCCTTCGGCTGGCGAATTCCCAACTGGTAACCATAACAATGATGAATGGTTTTACGCCACCAATGACTTATGAAGAAAGACTTGGTTCTTCGTAATGCAAATTCGACTGAGGCCGAAGGGGGTCCTTCGACCTGATCGGAGGGTACGTCATCAAGCCCCCCAGTCGAAAGTGATATGTACGAACAAGAAATATTGCTTACGACTCAGAAATAGAAACGAAACTTCCCCTTCATCACAAAAACGAACGAAGATGAAAAGTCTAGCAACTATTGACCGTAATTAATGCTTACATTTATCCTAACTACCCCTTTTTCCTCGGTAAAGTAAAACGTCATTTCAAAATTTAAAAAATAGTTTGAAATCCAGAGGTAAGGGGACAACTTAGGACACGTGTAGGGCCGAGATTGAACGTAGATGAGGGTATTTAAAGTTAAAAAACAGTAAAACTGTAGGATTGAAATATTATTGTGTTTGATGATTCGGGTGGTCTTGGATGATGGAAATACATGTTAGCCATTTAGAGAGAGAAACTAGAGAGATGGGTGTTCTAGTTAGAGACTTGCTTTGAAACAAATGAAATGTTAGATTGAGAAGCACCACCCCTTCCAAGTATGGAAGGGGTATTTATAGTTACACAAGATACGTCCTCCTAACGGACTATGGATCAGGCATACAGTGGGTAAAGACCTGTCCTTCCTCCACGGTGATACACTAAACTAATCTACGCTACAAACTAACTAATAAACTACTAAATAACGTAAATAACGACACGTCTACGAGCTAACATATGCTACCATAATTGGGGTGACCGACACTTTAACATGGAATTTCCAATTCCTAACAATCTCCCCCTAAGGGAGTTCACCCCATGAAATACATTTTGCATCCTAGCATTCTATCTTTGTCTTAAGTTTTGAGCTCGTAGACTTCAATTCTTCAAGTTCCGCAATCTTTGTGCTTTAGTAGCGATTCTTCAAAGTCCGCACTGATTTGTACTTTTAGTGGAGGCCTTTAACTGATCCACATCTTTGATGATCTTCGAGCTTTCATTGAGATCATCAGCCACAGCAAATATCCTTGGATTATCCATAGTTGTGTTACCATCATGTGAAGTTGTGACTTTTGGACCGACATGCTCACACTTTAGGGATCATGACATCTTTCCATCAGAGTAGCGGAAGCTTTACTGGCTCATGATATTTGCAGCAACGTAGTAGAAACATAGTATAAAAATATCAGAGCCAGGTTCTGTAGATATGCACAGGTCATGATTTCTTCAATTAAGTGTGGATGCTGTGAGCATGCGGCTTTGGATTGACTCCTCAATTCTGATCAGCTGCAACCGTCCAAATGTACCTGCAAACAACAATTAGCAATAAAACACACGAAAGTGTCTTTGATCACTTTCGTTGAATTGAGGTACACGGCCCACGGTTCCCCGTTGATCAGTACAAGTACTGCCTGTACTCAGGTATGATTCTGAAGAATCTCTTTGGCAGGGTTTCGCAGCTGCTCTAGCTATTCTCAAACCGGAACGTCTCAAAGATGACAACACGGAATGAGTGAACTAGCAAATTGAGATTCACTGATTGATGAAAAATGATTTGAAAAACAATCGCATATTGCTTAGAAGAAAGAGTTTTGCAATACGACGAAGGTTTGTGAGAAAGATCAATTTTCAATCAGAAATACTTTTTGTATTTGAGAAGAGTACACATTCGATGTGCTAGAGAAAAGAAGAGATTCGCACATCGAATGGTTTTTCCAAAAGAATTATATCAATCAGAGATACTTTTTGAATTTGAAAATGAATACACATTTGATGTGCTAGAGAAAAGAAGATTTGCACATCGAACGGTTTTTCCAAAAGAATTCGTCAATTCATTTCCTGGACCAAGGTTGATTCAAGAATGAATCGCCCCATCGTTTCTATCCAGATGTCACAAGCTTGATCTTTTGCACGATCTCACATGTCACCCACCAAGAGCTTGTTTGATGTTGGCTCTAGAAGGATTTCCATCTTCATTGTGAATATTTTCATATCACTCGGATGTTCTGGCAATACCACAAGGATAAAGCGTAGGACTCTTAATATATTCTCACTTTCCACATTGTGTGAAACAGCAAGTCTTCAAGAATAGTGTCCTAATGAGATATTGTGGATGATCTCTTGGCTCTAGACTCAATTGTGTACATTTGGTTCCTATGTCGGAGACTAGGGAGAGGGTCTCCTTCTTCAATATCAACAATCTCTAAGAGAAAGTCGATAGATTATGTAGGTTCCCCGTGAGAATGAAACAAGTCCTTTTAAGAGGAACTTGAGTAGCTTGGGAAGTTGTAGTGCAGTGCGTCACTGGGTCCATGACGTCTTGTCTTCAATACCAGTGTTACCTTAGTAACCACCAGTAGCATATGTATTGAACCCGGTTTCTGCCCTAAGGTTGAATTATTGGAGGGCTATTTCTTTTCACCCTTTTCTCATTCATTTCTTTTTCATTCTTCAACCCCTTCAGTGCTTACCGAGACTTCATAACTAGAACCTTGTTGGGTTTATTCCAGTTCTAGCTCTATCTCAGTCTGCACTCTTCCCATTTCTCACTTTTCTCCTTTTTTCATCATTCCTAAGGACTCTACACTATCTAGTGGATTGTCCCTGGGAAGATCCCTCCGGTTCTGGTGGATCGTGGGAACTAATACCTAACCTCACCATCCTTATAACTCCATGCATAAAGTAAAATGGTTGGTCTTTTGGTACAGTTCATTCTTCCTTGAAACCAATTGAAAAATCATTTGGAAAATCAATCAAGGTACTTGTGATACGAGATCAAAGCATTTTGTACCTTAATAGTTTTGATCATTTAGAAATGCTCCCCCTCAACATGTGCATATGATTTTTAAATTGTTTAGCACATGGAGGCAAGAGTTCTTTTGAAATAATTTCTTGATCACAATTTCCATAGAAAAGCCATTTGATTTTCTTGGTAAATTCTCCCCCTCAATATGTGCTTTGGATATTTGAAATCATTTTTTCACATAGAGGCAGGAGTTCTTTAAAGTACTTCCACGATCACGAATGCCATAGAGAAAACCTTTAAAACTCAATCAAGGTACTTATGATAAAACATTGAAACCTTTGTACCTTGATAGTTTATTTTCTTTTGAAATGCTCCCCCTTAATATGTGCTTCGAGATTCGAAAGCGTTTTAGCACATATGGGAGAGTTGCCTGCACTTTGAGTCAAAATGATCACTTGTTATCAGATTTCATATTTAAATCACATTTTCTCCCCCGATCAAAAATATCAAATCCTTTGAGATTTTGGATCCCAAGTGATTTAAATAGGTTTAGAAAACATGGGAGAAAACTGTGTTCAGATTAACTTAATTCTGATAGTGGAACAGATTTAGACATTAAAATATTGTTAGTGTCAGGTATGATAATTTTTTTAAGAGATCTTTTAGGTAAAATAAAACATTTTCACAATCAAACAAGAACAAAAAAAAATTCATTTTTAAAGACCTTTGACCTTTGAAGAAAATTATACCATGACATAACATTAAATCTTTAGATCACCACTTTTTGTTGTACAATCTGGACTTTTATGAAGAAATATTGTTTGAAAATAATTTATTTTAAATCACTCTCCCCCTCAATCGATGACCGTAGTCGATGATTGAGTGACTTATAGTTTTGATAAAATGAAGTCCGGTGATTTTCAAAATTTAGTCCAGTTTATTTTCAAAACCAATATTTTTCCATTTTTCAAAACAATATTATTTGAAAATTGTTTAAAAAATGGTATCAAATTTCATGCACAAAGATACGTTAGGTGGTTGAGTAGCTTATGTTATTGTTGTAGGGCTTGGAAGAAAAACCGTCTGCAGATGCAGTGAGACTTCATTCGTTGCATTTTTCATGCCAACTCTTCATAGAGGTCCAATTAAGCTCCGTTTCTTCATTTAATAATGAAGAAAACCATCTGCTGATGCAGTGAGACCTCTTACGTTGCATTTATGCCAACTCTCCATAGAAGTCCAATTAAGCTCCGTTTCTTCATTTGTCAACCCAAGATATCGTTACCCTTTCCTTGCGGCATCCAATCATCTTCAATTGTGGGATCCGGATCAGGAACATTCTTATATACCAATATACCTGCATACGTTAGTGAATACACATACAGATATATGGTGGTCGACATCACCCAAACAGCAATCGACTAATTAAAAGTCAATTCAACATATCAATCAGATCATAAAAGGTATGGGAATAATGTGTTCATCAAACTCTAATCATCTAATCCTAACAATCATATCCTAAATTCCTAGTCCTTCGACATAGGCAACAATCATTTTTAATTAAGCACGTAGGATAATTAAGAAAGTCCGTTAGATGATATAAATTTGAAAACATTCTCCCCCTCAATCAATGACTTATTTTTTCTGAAAAGTTTAAAAGCGCTGAAGTCATTGATTGAGTTTTCAATTTATATGAAAACTCTGAATCTGATTGATTTACAAGCAACTCATTTTACCACCATTTTTTGAAAAACAACAAATATTTTTCTGAAGAATTTTAGACGGAAAAACATTTGTGTAGGAACAGCAGTCCTTCGACATACTTTCCTCAATTAATTTAGGATAAGTGCACGAAATATTTGAAAATTGGTTTAGCGCAGCACTTTCCTTCTTTGAAGAGCGGGTTGCAATCGGAAATAATAGCAAGCCATAGTTTAAGCGCGGGTCACAGTCTGAAGTAACTGCAAGCCATTTTATTTGTGACATGTTTTGAAAAGAAATATTTACACCTTCTGCTCGAACTTCATCTATGGTCCCGTGCCATTGTTGAATGAAATTTCTAAGACCACAGATGTTATCGATACCAGAAGAGATGTCTTGAGAAAACATACTTTTTTGATATTTTTCAAATTTTCTGATTTTTATGGATTTTTGTTGATTTTATATTTTTCTATTTTGTTTTGCATGTTTTATATTTTTGTATTTTCTTTAATGATAAATATTTACAATGATAGAGAAGATGATATAGTTTAAGAAGATGATGATACGAGTACCGAGATAAGGATATCGAGCAGCACGTCGTTGTAGAAGATAGAAGTCATCATCTCTTAAACATTCACCGCCAAAGCTTCCGAGGCTCCAAAATAGAAGATAGAACATGAGCCTTTGAGAAAGAGAGACTTTGACAGCTTCCCCCCAAACCGAAAATCCATTAGTTGAGCAGATTCGAAGCTCTATTTCAAGCTTGCCTTAGCCAGGTGCACAGAGAAGCACACCATTATCATAAATCCCGCTGCTCCATTTAAGAACGATAATCGAGATTCTTCGTTCAGGGTTATATCATCAACAAGAACAGCAACGTATCATCCCACTCTTTAAATTTCTTCTCAAATTTCATTACCACTAAAATTTGAAGCGATGCATCCCCAAAAAGTTTTCAAGAGACCACTTCCCCCAAGTAGATGAATTGATGCAGTCAGTCTCTTAGACTAGAGCTCACGAACCCGAATACACATACCCAAAGACAAAGAAACTTATACCATCGAAGTAGCAGATTAAGTCCAATAGCCAAATAGTAACCCCGATGTATACTTTTCTCTCCCCCTGAAGAAAGTGTATGAAGCTCAAGAACCCGAAGTACCCGAATGCCCAAAGAGAGAATAACCGATAACATTGAAGAAGCAGGCCGAATCACTGATTATCTCTGCGGATGACAATCTCTGCGGATGTCAACTCCGGAATAAGTGATTATATCTCTGAATCACTGATTAAGCCCTCAAGTGAGACAGTTGAGCGTCCCCAATGTACACAATCTCTCTCCCCTGATGAATGCGATAGCATCATCACACACTTGTGTACCTCTTTTATCATCAGAAACTAACTCTTCCATCTCTTCCCCCACATAGTTGGAATAAGAACACTAAACGCCATGAGTCAAACCTTGAGTGTCTCTGTGGTAATGACATTCGTCTTCCCAGGATATCTTCAATCACTTAGAAGTATTAAGTTCATCAAGTTTACTCGCGTTTAGATGCTTGTCTCCTTCCCCCTTGCTGGTTTTGACACTTCTGAATCAGCAACATATTATAAGCTCAAATACTTGAAATATTTTGAGAAGAACATCATTAGCTCAGATATATCTGTGAGAATCAACTTGCTGAAGAATGTGAGCAACTCTAATTGGGGATTAAATCTGACTTTTCACTCTCCCCCAATTAGTGCTCTCCCCTAAACCGACAATCTGTTTGATAACAGCCCAGATTAAGAAGAAGTCTTTAGATTGTTAAATGCAACTCGTCTTTAGTCTTCTAACATGTAGCAGAAAATGTAGAACCGACTGTAGACTCGACCTTCTTCAAGATTGTCCAATTGGGGAATATAAAGTCAACATCTTCATCTCACCCAATGCGTTCCAATTACCTTATATGTAGCAAATCTCCTTAACAAAAATCCCTCCCAATCAAACAAGAACATAAAGATGTTCATCAAAGAAATTAGCCCTGCAACTGGAAGCACTTTGTCATTAATCATATCAGCCCGTGTGAAGATGTCAACCAACGGCCCTTAGAAGAAAAACTCCATGTGAAGATGACCCGATAAGAAGAGGCTCGGTTCTTACATGAGTTTGGAGCCGTTTGACCATTTATTCTCAGAAATCAATCAACCATGCAGAATTATCACACTTCTTCTCCCCCTTAAGAATTTCATACGGATTTGCCATTCTTGATTAAGTAAGTGAAATCATCCAAATGTAGTCTATTCACAGTTCTCCCTCGCAAAATTAGCATAAGATGTCGCCATCGTCATTATAAAAGAGCAAGTGGAATAAGATAACAATCAACAATAGTTCGGTTCACTTGATAACTGAAGCGCATGGAAAAAGCATGAAGCATGTTGATGAGAATGGTCATAATAAGAAGATTTCTCTTCTTCCGAAGATAAAGCGCACTGAAACGTACACTTTTCTTTTCTTTAGAGAACGAGGTTTAAACTGAAGTATTCAAACGTCATAAGAAGATTTCTCTTCTTTTGAAGATAAAGCGCACTGAAACGTACACTTTTATTTTCTTTAGAGTACGAGGCATGAACTGATGTGTTCATACGTCATAAGAAGATTTCTCTTCTTCGGAAGATAATGCGCACTGAAATGTACACATTTCTTTTCTTTAGAGTACGAGGCATGAACTGTTGTGTTCATACGTCATAATCTCTCTCTTTTCATCATCTCTTTTGGCAAAACATGTAATCAACCCATTATCATTCAGTAGGCTCTTTGTTGTGGCAGCTGATGGAGAAAACCCAATATGATGAATTTGACCGTGAAGTAAACAAACCCGAACTCGTGACTTAAACTTGCACATATGTAACAAAGAGCGGTGCCGAGACTTCATCCTCCATTGAATCTCTAAGTACTCTATACTCTTCAACCAACCAACCATCAAGTATAAGACGTACATCACCTCTTAAAAATCCACAATTGAATGTGACACTGAGCACTACAACGTAACTCCTTAAAGTGATAGTTATTTTGAGATGATAAGAGCCCAATTCCCTCAAGTGGAAAAAAGAAAGGGTAAAAGACACCCAACAATAACTAGATTTTCAAGTCTTCGTTTTTGATAATAAGCTCGAACAAGGATCTTGAAGAATCTTCATCCAACCATCCCCGATACCTTCAGATACTAAGTACACTCGCCCGTGAAATTTCACTTCAACCTCAAATAAATAATACTAAATTAACGCCGTTGTCACATCTTCTGATTAATAGCTCAAGTCTAGCCTCCTTTGTCGTTTTAAATGAACTATGATAATGGTTTTCATCCCGACCATGGTTAAAAGCACATAACCCCGTAAAACCATGTAATGACCAAACTGCCATGACGAATATCCAAACACACATCCAATTCTTGAAGTACACCCTTTTATCCCTTCTTCGAAGTAGAAACCGTAGCACCAGCATCAGAAAAGATCCCGAAATACACTTTCCTATCTCCAGGATGGTTCCATCATCACGGGATTTTACAATTCTATGGTCTAAACCAAGAAATAGTTTCTTTCGCGGGATTTTACAAAACCAAGAATAAACCGTAAGATAGATCCGGAAATGCACTTTACAATTACCAGGATGTTTCCATTGTCACGGGATTTTACAAGTCTATGATTTAAACCGAGAAATAGAATCTTTCGCGAGATTTTACAAAATCAAGACAAAACCGTAAACAATGTCAGCTTGAATGTGTAATGACAATTTTGGTTTCTGTGAATTTCTGTTTTAGGGGAACATGCAGTGGTTCATCAGCGGTTCATTATCCAACATCAACATTATCAACAACCATCCAATAAAAACTTTGGTAAACACATTATTCACGCATTCTGTCGGCAAATGTTGTGACCACCTGGAGAAGTAAACCCGATATACCAAACTTGATCATGAAGTAAAATTCCCCAGATTTGTTACTTAAACTTGTACTAATCCTTGTGAAGAAGAAACGGTGTACCCAATGTACAAAACCTCTTGACATATCCTCAACTGCGTGAGGCACCGTAGTGATAGTTACGTAGTGGGTTAAACGAGAAAGAATCACAACCGTAATTAAATAGTCAAGTCTTTATCACCCTCAATAAACGCCTAAACAAGTCATCTTGGTGGAAGGGTAGAAAGAAAGAAGACGAAATAAGTAAACGCGCCCGGAAAAACTCACTTCAAATCCAAATATGAAATACCAAGCACAAACAACCTCGCAGTCAACTTTGTTCAAATAAACAATTTCAAGCCGTGACGAAATATTATCCATGAAAATGTATATACCAAACTATCAATCCACACAACCCATCAAGTCTCAATATCACACCAAATCACATCGACAAGACTCATATTGTTCAAGTCTCATAACATCCAAAATTTGAGAAGCCTAACAGATAACTCCATATCTTGCAACTCTGGCCAACGAATGAGATAGCAACACAAAGCCCAAATCCATGAAAATCAATCCAACCATCAAAGTCCAACGTTCAAATCATGTATTTACAATCCAATTTTGAGAATCCCATCGGTCCATCATTATCGTTGGCTTGTTTGAACAACTCATTTTTCACAACAGTAACAAATCCGTTCAAGCACATGTGAAAATCAAATCCGATTCATATCCGTTTCATAAACAAGTTAGACTCAATGACAAATCATTAAACCTGGTCCAATAATGAACTAACCACCAATCACAAGCCAAGTTGGCGCAAGAGTAAACTACCACTTGATCCAATATAACACATAAAACAATTACCATAGAAATCCGTCCGGTCTGAATTTACCCTAGGCCCATGTCCAAATAAACTACCCAAGTATTAACCCTCGGCCCATTACTGAGTATACATTCATTCGGCCCATAAGCAATCAACTAATCCAAATACTGATGCCCTAATATTTAGGGTATAAATCAGCTAATACACTCATTCTTAACCCTAAAAATTCTCATAGCAACCCTAAATACTCTCTAATAATCGCCTCCCACACACCAATAATCAGAAAAACTTCAAACCCTAATCATCTCAAAACGTCGCCCCCATCATCATCTGCTACTCAAACCCAAAGACTCATCATATCAAACCCAAGTAATACTCAAATATTCCGATACACTCACCAACCCTAATCACCAAAAGAGGAGCAGACTCCTTAAAAAATTCGACACCCTCTTAATTAATTTGAACGCGTTTGTTGTTCATATAGTCCATGCCACAGGGATGGCATGATGGACTGGATATGACTTAGCCACAGGGATGGTCTAATGCTAGAGTTGGCAACGAGATCAAGGCACATTTGATTTTAAGTTAAGGTAGGTTTTAATTGTTTTGAGCATCTATTTTGTTGAGTCTTGAACGAATCAAAGAGATAAAAATAACAACCTTGTTATATTTTATTCCTTGAAGGATTCGAATATCATTGAAGTTTGACTTCGAAAATTGATCATTGATGATAGTGGTTCAAGAAAGAAAAAATCTTTTGAAAGATATAACTTGAATCGTTTCTAAGGTCATTTTAAGTTTTTGCATATTTGCTTTTATTCGTTTTGAGTCCTTTTGTAGATCTATGATGATTATATTGATTCGTGTCTAAGGCTCTTAATAGTCTTGAGGTTTCATTGGAGAACCACGAATCATGAAAACTGAGATCGAATATCTTTAGTTCACATCTTTGATATATTTCTATGATGATTGAAGTTAACAAGATCTATGATGTTAGTTCTTACTTGTGTTGGACTCTTGAAGTCAGATATGTGATTGTACCACAAGGAAAGTAGACTGAGATCTTGATTACTCTTTTCATTTTCGATCTATGATGACATGATTTCTCGTGTATATGCCTAAATGGTATGATGTATCCTTGAATCGAAAGTGAATGAAATACACGAAAGAGAAACAACAAGCTGAGATCGTATGTTTTTTTTTTTTTTTTGATATGAGTCTTTGTACATGAACCAATGATGTATTATTGAAACTGAGGTCTTGAGTCCATTTAGCTTTGATTCGGGTCTGAGATTCGTTTATGAAAATGTTTGGAACGAGAGTGAAAATGATGATTCGGTTTGTGTAGCGACTGTTGTGATATAGAATATGGTTTGTGGTCAAGTGGTCACTCTTCTTCTTCCTTTATTTCTGTCAAATCGCTAGTGTAATTTGTAGTCAAGTCGCTAGATCTTATGTAGCAACAAGTCGCTATGATATCTTCACACATAAGTCAAACCGCCACCAAGTCGCTAACATATTGGGATCACAAGTCGCTAACTTGTTAACAAACAAGTTGCTAAGACTTTTTGACTCAAAAGTCAAAACTACAACTCGCTACATGATTCCAGGTTGCTAACTTCATGACAAGTCGCTGTGACTTGTAAATACAAGTCGCTATGATGATTCATTGAATCTGGACTGAGTGACAAGTCGCTAGCAAGATCAAGTCTCCATTGACTTTCTGACTTTTTGCTCCGGTGATTTTTCCGACCATAGTTTTCTGACCATCTTCATATCAACCCAGAAAAAGCATATGGATATTCATATTTGACCTGTTGATGACCAAGATTGACCCCAGAAATGACCACATACCTCACGGATATTGACCCCAGAAATGACCACATACAAGATTTGACTATGATAACAGTACCTGATTTGGACAAAACATTTGACACAAAGACAGATTTGACTATGAAAGACCTGACAATAACATGTATCAAACCAGTTTTAAAAAATATTCCAACCACAAAAAAATATACAAACCAGTTTAAAAACCATGTATCAACACCACAAAAAACCAACACAACACAATAACCTTGGCTCTGGTACCATTTGTAGGATCGAAATATTATTGTGTCTGATGATTCGAGTGGTCTTGGATGATGGAAATACATGTTAGCCATTTAGAGAGAGAAAGTAGAGAGATGGGTGTTCTAGTTAGAGACTTGCTTTGAAACAAATGAAATGTTAGATTGAGAAGAACCACCCCTTCCAAGGATGGAAGGGGTATTTATAGTTACACAAGATACGTCCTCCTAACGGACTGTGGATCAGGCATACAGTGGGTAAAGACCCGTCCTTCCTCCACGGTGATACACTAAACTAATCTACGCTACAAACTAACTAATAAACTACTAAATAACGTAAATAACGACACGTCTACGAGCTAACATATGCTAGACCATAATTGGGGTGACCGACACTTTAACATGGAATTTCCAATTCCTAACAAAAACCCTAACACCATTTTATCTCACGCCCAATTTTTCACCTACTAAATCCTTTTCCAATCAGGCTTTCGAGCAAATAGGTAAAGTACTCCTTCGTATCTGTTACGTTTTCAAATACTTTATTGTCGATTTAGGAGGATCAATGTCTACAAATAAGAAATTTGTAATCAAACAACAAGGTTGCACCTTGACAAGGTTGGAGCTCAAAGCGTTCCTCACCAATTATCCAATTCCCAAAGAACATAAAATCATGTTACCTGGTAAAAATCAAGGGATTTTTGATGCCCCAAAAAATTATGTAGGCTTATACACCCATGCATTCACCACCTCCAACCTTAGGATACCCTTGCACCCTTTAATTTTAGAACTCCTCCAGTACTATGAGGTACACATATCTAGGTTTAACCCATTTGGCCTAGCCAAGCATACGACATATATTATGATGTGTAAAGCTTATGGGTTTGAACCATCATTAACTGTGCTTAGAGGTTTTTTGAACTTATACCCTGGAGGAGATTGGTTGACATTGGCTAAGAGGGGTAAAAGGGATGTGCCCATTCTCATAGATAGGCCATTTACAAACATCAAGAACTGGAAAGGAAAGTTCTTTTACATCCAGAACACCATTATCCATCCAACTTTCCCTGCATTGTTAAACCCAGAGTTTCAATATGATGAAAAAAGGTTCAATGATCCCTTGCCCTATACTGTGAGGAGGAATCCTTTATATCAGCGTTTGGCTCATCATCCAGCTGATTGCCAAACATTTCTTGAGCCAATTCTTTTCATGGCTGGTCTTGCTGAAAGATGGGAGGGATCACCTTTGGTACCTGAGATTATTTGTGATGGAGAAAGTATGTATTTTTTTGATTAAAATAAGAGATAAAAACTTATCTTTCTGATATTTATCTTATTTGCTCCTTTGTGCAGAAATGTCATTCAGAAACTTTGTGGTGGCTGGTGGTGTGAAGGAGGTCAGCTTTATTCCGAAGGATCCCCAGGAGACGAGCTATGGTGTAGGCTCTCCTTTAGTGTCGGTAAACAACAACGATGTGGAAGCTCAGCCCATCGAACCTGTTTTCTCTGCTCCTCCTTCAAAGGAACCCATAGATGTTGAAGACTGGCTTGTGGAGAATGTTGCAGATTCTGATGAACCAGTCTCCGAAGGACAGTTGGCCATCGTAGGACCCTCTGGCATTGGTGAGAGAGTCCGAAGAAGAAAAGGTACCAGTGCAAAAGCTGTTAAATCCGCATCGAAGAGGAAGCTTATCCTGCCTACTCCTCCCTCTCGAACTACCCGGCAAAAGAGTGCCCAGGGTAAGGCTGTGGTGTTTCCAACCTTCGAGGGGCCCAGCGGAGATGATATCCATGGTAATGTTTCTTTCCTGCTACAAAAAATGAGATACAAGTAACAATATATTAACAAGTTTACATATGCTGCAGGACTTCCTGATACGAAGGAGCTTTCCTCTCTCTTGGCTTGTCACCTACTTGTGGAGCATGTGACCCCACCCAGCTGGAAGGGGGTGATGGACAACATGTCCATGGAAAGGCTCTGCGATCTTCATGATAAGAGTTATGTCAGACAATGCATGCTGGACAACCATCTCAATACCAGGACAAGGGAGCTGCTCCGTACTGTCACCAAGGCTCAAGAAGAAATGGATGTCATGCTTGCCAGGGAGAAGGTTAGGGATAAGAAGTATGCAGACCTGGAGAAAAAATGTGAAGATGCACTGGAGGACTTTGACAAGAACCCCTTGGTGCAAGATCTCAGAGCTGATGTGGAAAAGCTCAAAGGTCGACTGGCAGCAAGCGAAGCTGAATGCAGCAGGCTATCTCTCGAAGGCTCAAAGATCGTAGGCTAAAAAGAGCATATATCTGTTCTTTCATCTAAGTGTGGAGGCCTTGAAGAAGAGAGAGCTAAGCTGGTGGACCAGGAGATCAAGCTCAGGGAGAAGGTAGATGGGTTAAACCTTCGGTTGAAGATGCTAAAGAAGGATAGGGTGGACTTGGTAACCAAAGTCATCCCCTACATTGCCATGGAGCTTTACCATAGTGATGATGTGGGGATTGCAATTGGGAACCTGGTGAATGCGGCCATATTTCATGGCAAGTGCACCACTTTGGAGGAGATAGCCGCGACAGAGGAACCGGTGAAGCTGGAAAAAGTTCCATACTACAGGGCAACTCATGAGAAGGAGTATGATGATGCAGGCAATGCCTTAACCGCTTCAGAGTTTCCTTTCCTTGCCGAAGTGTCGAAGGACCCAGCGGCCTCTATTGAAGACCTGCTAGCCAAGAAGCCAAGGAAAGTCCAGCCTCCATCCCCTTCGAAGAAGACTCCATCTCCCAAGGTTCCATCCCCAGGTTCAGCTGATCTGACCCATTCTAAAGTTTGATGAAGGCTACCATGTGGTAGTAATTTGATCCCTAGGGTGGTATGTACCCTGTTTTAAAACAATTTGTCTGTGTCCTTTCCAGGCTATATGCCTGATGAAACAATTAACATTTGGTGCTTGTGGTATAGGCTTCGGCTGTTGGAATCACTCCTAAACCATAATTCAAGTGTTAGTCATTCATATGTAATAGTTAGCTTAATATGGCCTTTATGTTTGTAATTAGCCTTAGGCTTATGTAGAAGGCCCATAAGCCTAGGCCCAAGCCCATATAGGAAAGGAAGGGAACTTGGATGTTGCCCTAGTTCCTTCCCCTATATAAACACATGCAAACCTTCCTTAGAAGGTTGGTTGTTCAATTCATTTACTCTTTCACCTCTACGCATAACCTTTCCCATATTATACGTGTGTGTGTGTTTGTGAGTTGTTCATCCGCCTTCATCTCTTTCTTATTTCTACATATTGATGCTTGTGTTACATATATGGTGACCTAACAGTGGTATCAATCGCCAAATAGTTTTATGGCTTGTGCACACATAACAGTGTACAACCCGTTCTTGTCAAGAAAGGACCCTGTGGTACGCTTCAGTGCCACAATCCTTATAAAAGGAGCGAAAGCTTCTTATTTTTGAGTAAAACCTATCAAACCTTTCACTTTTAAAGGTTTTGCTCAAAAGAACAAGTACTTACCCTTATGATTTTCAAAACCTCAACCATTTATATCACTTGTTGAGGGGGAGTATTTGACTTATAAACTTTGTTCACAAATTGTTCACAGTGGTCATCTTCCCATAAAACTCAAAATGGTCATATTTATTCTCAACATTTCTTCAAAAATACCATTTATATGCCATTTTTGAGGGGGAGAAAATTATGTGATAAGAAATATGTTGTGATATTGCTATTGAATCATCGTGTGAAAAGACTTCAACCCATGAATTGACAGGATCTGAACAGTCTTACATTGAAAAGATTTGTCTTCCAAAGACTTATCCAAGTAAATTGTACCTATTCGAGAAGCTCTTGATAGACATGAACTTTGACGGGTTTGACAACCTTTCGAGGTTTGTCCACACCTTCAAGGTAGTTATTAGAGCTAGTTGTCACCTAAAAACTGACAATGTATCTCTTTAACTATGCAACGTAACCGTGTCCCACGGGGAATTGTCTATCTTGAGTCGATCAATTCAAAAGTGCGAGCTCTTTCCTCACTGTGCAGATTTCTGTAAAAACTCTTAAGAACATGTTGAGGGGGAGTATTTCTGAAAATCTAAAACTCTTGAAGTGTTCAAACATGTTTTTCATTCACAAACACTTTGAGAGATTTTTCATGAAAAATGGTTTTATGGCAATGGAGTTATAAGGTGATTAAGGTTAGGAATAACCGTCCTATGATCCGCCAGAGCCGGAGGGATCTACCCAAGGACACTACCAATAGTTAGTATTAGAAGTCCTTAGGTATGATTATAAAAAGGAGAAAATGAGAATTGGAGAAAGAAGGAGTTGAAGAATTAAAAAGAAATGCAAAGAAAAGGGTGAAAAGAAATAGCCCTCCAAATTATTCAACTTAGGGCAGACACCGGGTTCAATTCATATGCTACTGGTTGTCACTTGATGACGCCGGTATTGAAGATTAAAAGTCGTCATGGACCCAGTGACACATGCACTAAACCTTCTTAACCACTCAAGTTTCTCTCAAAAAAAGCTTGTTTCATTCTCACAGGGAACCCTACAAAAACTATCGGCCTTCTCTTAGAGATTGCTGGTATTGAAGAAGGAGACCCTCTCCCTAGTCTCCGCTCAGGAAAAGCATATCGCACTATTGAGTCTAGAGCCACGTGATTCATCAAAAGATCTCTTAGGTACACTTGAGATTTCATCACTTGTTGTTCAACAATAAGAACATCAGTGGTAAGTTATCGAGTCCTACACAGATCTTAGCAATCTGTCGAGAACATTTATGAGGGGTTCACATCTGTGATCCTCAGTGATTGAATGGAAACTCCTGCCAGGGTCAACATCAAACAGCCCTGACAGCAGGTCGCTTCAGTAACTCCCCGTGGATTACGCTTAGTGGTCTCAAACGGTCTACAGTCGTGAGGTGATGCTTCGGTATACCTCAGCGACTCATCTGAATCGTAGGTGTACTTCTGTACATCGTGTTATCTCACTTGTGGGACTCCGGTTCAGGAACGGCCTTTGTGAGAATTAGAGTTGTGTTTTCACACTATGCTGTTAACACTCTCGAAGTTCAAACTTGTAAGTGCCGGAATCCGCTTATTACTAACCTTTCTTATGTTTACTTCTTATGGAAGCTCTGGAGCAGAATGATCGTGCAGATTCTCCACATGCTCATACCAACAACATCACTTATGGAAGTTCTCTCACAGTCAAAGGCAACACAAAGTCAGAATGATTCCTCAACAAAGAATCTACAAAGTTTAAAGACTTATAGAACTTCATCAACTGTAATCCAACGTTAAAGAGCATGTGACCATGTTGGAGAAAGACGTGGAGACACTGGAGCAACGAAGCTAATCTGATGCAGACAACAACAACATACTATCACTTCCACCACAAAGAACAAAGTACTAAAGAACAAAGAAAACAAAGACGTCAAAGCAGAATACTTCAAAGGAAACAATCTCTCTACACTGGGGAGATTGTTCGAATCAAGACACTTCTTCTCACAAGAAAGAAGAATGTCAGAAGACATCAAAGCTACTATTACATCAGCACCTACAACGTTTATCACTCTATCATTCATCACTAGCACTTGAGGGGGAGATTGTTGGAATCACTCCTAAACCATAATTCAAGTGTTAGTCATTCATATGTAATAGTTAGCTTAATATGGCCTTTATGTTTGTAATTAGCCTTAGGCTTATGTAGAAGGCCCATAAGCCTAGGCCCAAGCCCATATAGGAAAGGAAGGGAACTTGGATGTTGCCCTAGTTCCTTCCCCTATATAAACACATGTAAACCTTCCTTAGAAGGTTGGTTGTTCAATTCATTTACTCTTTCACCTCTACGCATAACCTTTCCCATATTATACGTGTGTGTATGTGTTTGTGAGTTGTTCATCCGCCTTCATCTCTTTCTTATTTCTACATATTGATGCTTGTGTTACATATATGGTGACCTAACATAGGCCTAAGACAATATTTTGTTTGCTTGGATCGTTAAGGCTTCGGCCTGTTTAGACTAGTTAAACTAGTCATTAATTAATATCTACATTGAAGCCACTAGGGCTTGTATTTTGCCATGTATGATTCTTCTCTTTATATTTTACTTGTGCGTAAAAAAAATTTACAACCTAAGGCGTATGGTAGATGCATAGCCTCATTGTGTGTAATTACTTCACCAAGAATATAGCAATCGTATAATTTGACTGCTGACAGAGGGTTGTGACCCACTCCATCTTGATCCTTTGGGCAGCGAAAGGCTTAAAATACCTTAAGGCCATATAGGAAAGTTAATGTGAAGTTGAGATGGATGTTATGCATATGAGCAAGACATGTTGTTAGTCTTTGTACATCCCTTCGACATTGAAACTTATAAAAGCGACTTGGTGGACAAATCTTTGTTGTATTGAAAGAAACAAGAGATTTGAGGGAAATGTGTTATATCATTAAGTGGGTAGGGAGGATTACATCATTTTAAGAAATGAATACTAGACGCCTACCATTAATGCTTCTTTCCCCAAGTGAGAAGAATGCAAATACATTGATTGAAAGCAAAGTAAAAAATGTCCTTGGACATAGTAAGTTTCATACGTAGAACTTACGAAGGGTGGTTCCATTCCAAGTTCTATCAATAGCGTCTCCATCCAGGGTTTCCAGCTTGTAGGCTCTGTTTCCATACGCTTCCTTAACGACGTAGGGTCCTTCCCATGTAGGCCCTAGTTTACCATGGTACTCAGCTTTACTTGCGCTGTTGAGTCGGAGGACATATTCCCCTGGATTGAAGGTCGAAGGCCGAACCCGACTGTTGTAGTACCTTTCAATCTTTTGCTTATAGATAGCCTCCCTGATTGAGGTTATTTCCCTTCGTTCTTCGAGTAGGTCTAGGTTGCTACGGAGTCTTTCTTCGTTGTCTGCTGCTTCGAAGTTCACGACCCTTTTTGTTTCGACACTTACTTCCGAAGGGATGACAGCTTTCGTGCCATATGTCAAGCTAAAAGGTGTTTCCCCATGGCTTAACTTTGTGTGCGTTCTGTGAGCCCAAAGTACTTGTTGGGAATAATCTATTACCACTGATAGTTGTGGAAGACACTGCTTGGATTGCACTAGCAGTGGAAACATATTACCACTGCTGGTACATTATTACCACTGCTATTAGATAATGGTTAGGAAAACGTGTCTAGATAAGTATTGAAAAATCTTGTGTATATTCTATATTGTTAGCTTTATACTTATCTTGTAAAGGACTCCTTGCACTATAAAAGGAGGTCCTAGGTCATTGTCTTAGATATTTACATACATACGTATTATTCACAAAGGCTTCAAGGTGTAACCCTAGTGATAAGCAAGATCACTCGTATTATTCATTAATAATATTAGAGCTTAAGTTTTGTGTTTAATCTGTGTTCACTTACAATACATCATACAATCCGTCTTCTAAGTATTACTAAGTAAATTCCGCGTGCTTATTAATATTATACAAAATATCATTGACACATGGTGTGTGTCCAGATCCATCAAGTGGTATCAGAGCCAGGTTCTGATATTTTGTTTTAGAAGATCCAAGGAATAAGCGTAACCTACTCACTCAAATCAATGGAGATGGAAAACAACCAGTCCAACTCTGCTGCTAAGCTTCCAAAGCTCAAACTTAATGAGTTTGAGATGTGGAAGATTCTGATTAGCAATACTTTCTCATTCAAGATTATGCTCTATGGGAAATCATTTTAAATGGTAATTCCTTCCAAGTTAAGAAGAAGACTGAGAAAGTTGGTGACACTGAAGTTGTTACATTTACTGCACCAGAAACTAATGATGAAAGAGCAAAGAAGAAGAATGACTTGAAGGCCAGAAGTTTGTTGCTAATGACTCTTCCAAGAGACCAGATCATTGCCTTCAGCAAATTCTAGACAGTAAAAGAACTCTTTGAAGAGATTTGCTCAGTGTTTGGTGGCAATGATGCTACAAAGAAGACACAGTAGACATTGTTGAAGCAAAGCTATGAAAACTTCTTTGCTTCAAGCAATGACTCTCTTGACAGCATCTTCACCAAACTTCAGAAGATTGTCACATAATTGACTGTGTTTGGAATTGAGGTAGATAAGGAAGACCTCAATCTGAAGTTTCTAAGGAGTTTGCCTTATGAGTTTCATACTAATGTTACAGTCTGGGAAAATAAAGCAGATATTGAAACTATGAAGCTCAAAGATCTTTACAACAACTTCAAACTTATTGAACAAAGGTTGAAGAAGGCAGGGAAACTTGGTACAAGCTCTAGTAGCTTGGCATTGTTGTCAACCTCTGTTGACAGTGATGATTCTGATGCTGACAGTGATGATGATTTTGCCCCTGATGGTTCTACAGTTTCCAGTGGTAATATTAGTATTACCACTGCAGGTTCAAAGAAGAAGGTTGCTGGTATTGGAGATCTTACCTTTTATGCTTTTATCTCCACTCAAGTTAATGGCTCTATATTAACTCATGAAGACATAGAGCAAATTGATGAAGATGACTTGGAGGAGATGGACATAAAGTGGCAGATAGCTCTTCTTAGCATGAGGGCTAGGAAATTCTACAAGAAAACTGGCAAACCAATTCACATCAATGGTGGTGAAACTGCAGGGTTTGACAAAAAGAAAGTAGAGTGTTTCAACTGTCATAAGTTGGGACATTTTGCTAGAGAGTGCAGAAGACCAAGGAAGCAAGACAACAAGTCTACTTGGTACAAGCAAAAGAAGGAACCAACTGTGGAGGAACCAAAGGCAATGTTGGCTATTGATGGTGTTAGCTATGATTAGAGTTTCATGGCTGATGAACAAGAGGAACAAGCTTCAGATGGTGCTTTCAATGCAACAGAACATGCTCTCATGGCTTTCTCTGACTCTGAGGTACAAAATTTTGAAAGTTCTTCTAAAACATGTAGAGCTGCTAGGGAAGTTGAAAGGCTTAATGATCTATATTCTAATGAAAGACAAGAGTTGTATACTGCTAATTATACTGTGTCAAACCTTAGGAGAGGCATAGCTGTATTAGAAAACTAACTTGAGCATTATAGAGAAAATGAGTCAAAATATAATGATGGTATGATTATTCTTAAGAGAGAAATAGATCATACAAAAGCTGTGAATGAAGCTTTGAAAGAAGAGTTTGAAAAGCTTAAAAAGAAAACTGAGAATGTTAATTTATCTGTTGACACTTTGTATTATCAGTCAAAGTCAATTGATAAAATTTGGAATGCTCAAATCATTAGTAAAGCTAAGTCTGGTATGGGTTACAACACAACTCCCCCACCATTAAGAGGTGTTCCATCACCTCCAGGCAAAGATTTAGCTCATACAGGCTTAGAAGAGTTTCAGGATCTTGAACGTGAATATGGTCCTCTTAAGAACACATTTGTGAAAACGGAGGAACAGGTTAAGCAAGAAACTGATGTTTTTGAAAGTGCTAGTGACTCATCTGTTGTTGATGAGAATGTTAAAAAGCATGTAGAGGCTTCTATCCCAAAAGTTGTTAATATTGTTACAGAGGAACCTAGGATACCAGTTAATAAACCTAGATCACCTGTAAGGTATGCTAAGATGTATAGAAACAAGCCATCAACTCCTAAGGGTAACCAGAGGAGTTGGAATCATGTTAAATCTCAACAACTTGGTAGTGATTTTGTGATGTAATACAAAGCATGTTATATATGTGGTAGCTTTTATCATTTACATGCTAAATGTGACTATCATTTTGGGAGAAGGGAAGTTCATGGGAAGAAAAGGGTGGAATCTAACAAGTTCCAAAACAATTTACACCCTAATCAACACAGCAAAATGGTCCCAAGAGCAGTCCTATTAAGAGGTGGTCTTAAGACTTTTGCCATTGCAAAAACAGTTAACACTGCTCATCCTAAATCACCTGTTTCAAGTGCAAAACCCAAAACAACTTTTGTAAGAACTGCACAAACATGTAAAAGGTTTTTTTTTCAAATAAAAGGGTTCAATCAAACCTACAGTGGGTACCAAAAACAAAGCCGGCAGTTACCACTGCTCAATCAAAAGTTACCACCGTAAGGCATATAAATAAGACCAGGGGACAAATGGGCAATGTTGTGAAGGCCTCAGCACGTTGGGAATGGAAACCTAAAGGAATAACCTCATCAACCAATCCCAATGGTGTATCAATGACCTTTGATAGATATAACTATAATGATACACGAGGCAGATCCAAGTCAATCATGGCTTGGGTCTCCAAAGGAAACTAACCCATTTCTTAAATGTGCAGGAACATCCAAAGACAAAAAGATCAGATCAAGGATATACATATAGTGGATGTTCAAGGCACATGACTGGCAACAAGTCTTATCTTTCTAATTTTGAACATTATGATGGACAGTATGTCAGCTTTGGAGGTGGTGTAAATGGAAAAGTTGCTGGTAAAAGAGTTATTAAAACTGGTAACTTGGATTTTGAACCTGTATACTATGTAAAAGATCTTAAGTATAATCTCTTTAGTGTGTCACAAATGTGTGACAAGAAAAACAATGTTCTATTTACTAAAGATATGTGCTTTGTTCTCTCTAAGGATTTTAAGATGCCTGATGAAAGTCAGATTCTTCTTAAGATTCCTAGAAAAGGCAATCTATATAGCTTTGATATTAACAACATTGTTGCTAAAGATAATTATGCTTGCTTAATTGCAAAAGCCACAGTGGATGAATCCATGCTATGGCATAGAATACTTGGTCATGTTAACTTCAAAACCATTAATAAGATTGTCAAAGATGGTTTGGTGAGAGGCTTACCTCAGAAAATATTTGAAAATGATCAAACCTGTGTGGCTTGTCTTAAGGGCAAACAACACAGAGCTTCTTGCAGATCAAAGCTGGTTAACTCTATTGCTCACCCACTTCAAATGTTGCATATGGACTTGTTTGGTCCTACATCTGTGAGCAGCTTAAATCTTAAAAAGTATTGTCTTGTTGTAACTGATGATTTCAGCAGGTTTACATGGGTTTTCTTTCTCAATACAAAGGATGAAACAACTGGCATCCTTAAGACCTTTATCACACAAGTAGAAAACCAATATGATTTCAAAGTGAAAATCATCAGGTGTGACAATGGGACAGAGTTTAAGAATAGAGTTATGGATGATTTTTGCAAAGATAAAGGTATTAAAAGAGAATTTAGTGTTGCTAGAACTCCTCAACAAAATGGTGTTGCTGAGAGGAGGAACAGGACACTTATAGAGGCTGCTAGAACCATGTTGGCAGATTCAAAATTGCCAATCACTTTTTGGGCTGAAGTAGTTAACACTGCATGTTATGTGCAAAATAGGGTTTTAGTGGTAAAAACAAAGAACAAGACACCTTATGAGTTATTTAGGGGTAGACCACCTATCCTTGACTTCATGAGACCATTTGGATGTCATGTATCTATTCTCAATACCATAGATTATCTGGGGAAATTTGAAGAAAAAGCAGATGAAGGGTATTTTGTTGGGTACTCCATGGTCAGTAAAGCTTTCAAAGTATTCAACTTAAGAACCCAAAAGATTGAAGAAAATTTGCATGTTGAGTTTCTGGAGAACAAAGTGAATGTCAAAGGAACTGGTCCAGAAAGGCTGTTTGATCTTGATACTTTAACCAATACTATGAATTATGTGCCTATCTCTACAGGTACATCTTCTTTTGATTTGGCAGGTTCAGAAGAGTTTCTTGATGATGATGAACCCAGCAAAGATCAAGGCGAAGATCAAGATGAATTCAGTCTGCCACTTTGGGACTTTGCAGACAATAATGATACTTCAAGGACTGGAGATGCTCATCCTTCTAATGATTATGGTAAAGATGAGGATAGCAACTTGAACACTGAAGATCCCAAAAGCAGTGGAAATGCAGATTCCACTGCTAGGCCAGAATTTTCCACTGCAACACCAGAAGTGGAAGTTACAACTCCAGTTACAGAAGAAGCTCAAGCCAATGATGTTGAAATCTCAAATATGCTAAAAGAAATTGCAGTTCCTCAGACTCCCCACACTTCCATTCATAAATCACATCCTCTTGAAAATGTGATTGGGGATGTAAATTCATCAGTGAAGACTAGAAGACAATCAAAACTTCCTGATGTTCATGGATATTTTAGTGAAATCTATGAATCCAAGAATCATGAGGGCAAGAATGAATGTCTTTTCATGTGTTTTCTGTCACAAATGGAGCCAAAGACTATCTACAAGGCACTTGAAGATGAAAGTTGGGTGGAAGCAATGCAAGAAGAGTTGCTCCAATTTAAGCTTCAAAAGGTTTGGGTGCTTTGTGATTTACCTTGTGACAATTCGTATTTTCAGGTCATTCTCAAAACATTACTCATGCTTCATTATTTATCATTTATCGTGAACTAGGTTTACGAGCATCAAATTCACGTAACCATAATGGTTTAGCTGTGAATTCATGATCATATCATCGAGGTCATTTCATATAGACTAAGTTTAGTCTACATTTCATTAACATCATTGTCATCATATTAGTTCATGCATGGTTTTGCATTTTTCATTAAACGTATAATTTTCATATTAAATAAACGTTATCGCGTAATTAATTATTTTGAACAATTGATCCGTTACTTCCAAAAATTATCCCGATATATTTTTATACTCATATTAAGTTTATAAAATAATATTATGAGTTTACCCAGTGTTTTAAATTTATTTTGTATATAAATTGTTATATTTATATAATTACGACGGTTTTCTTAAATTCTACACGATTATTATTATTTCACTCAAATTTTGCAAGAAATGTATTTTTATAATTTTTATGACCTAAATATATTTTATCTTGACCCGTGAAAATTTATTTTTAACTAACGCTACCCTATATACTCAAATGTGACTACAACTTATCATTTATCTTCATTAACTTAAAAGTAATTATACATAATACATTTAAAATTAAAAAAAAAAAAAAAAAAAAAAAAAAAAAGTAAATGACTAACCTCCCTTGTCGACAAGGGAGGGTGAGTCATTGAGGATTTTGGCAAAATATCTACTAAGTGTATGTATAATATTATTAACTCAACTCATTCATTTCATTTACTCAAAGAAAAAGATCAATCTATCTCTTGTTTTCTCTCTTCCAAAACCGGCAACCAAGATCAAGAAGGAAGGAATCATCATAAAAATTTCTAGACAAGATTATTACACACTAGTATCACTCTTTGTACAGGTTTTGCAATATAAACCTAGGGTGATTAGGAAAATCCTTTGTTCTCATAAACCTCATCAATCACTAGTAAGCATTTCATACATATCATTATTTTTCATATTCATTTCTATGTTCATTTTTATTATGCACAAGTAAAACATGCAAGTTATGTGATGTTTATACCACTTTTTAAGGTTTTTAAGTGTTATATATATATAATCCATCCTATAATTACTCCTTGTTATATATTATTTTTGGTGATGCCTAGGAAACCATGACACCTTAAGAAGGTGTATGGTAGGATTAGAATAGCTTCGGAGTTGTCTTGAATGGGTTAGAATAGGTTTGGCGCGAGAAAAACTCATTTCGACAAGTTTGCAAAAGGGTCTGTCCTTATTTTCAAAATCTGGAAAATCCGACAGTAGGTAAAAAATTTTGGCCTAGATATTTAGAAAATATACTTTAAAACGAAACCGTGGCCGCTTGAACGGATTAAAACGGAGCTATAATGAAGAAGTTATGAATTTTTCAAGTTGGCGACGAAAAATATAAATTTTCTGGAATTTCAGCAAGCAATGTTTATTTTGTACGAGTCAAAAATGAAGCTTAGGCGTTGTAAATTATGTCGACTTGTCAAAAATATGTTAGTATACTTTGATACAAAGTTAAGGACCTTTAAAACGTAGAAAACGGATTTGTAACGATTAAATTATACACGTTTTCACAAAGTTGCCGTAACTTTATTATATAAGAAAAACTAAATATTATTTCTAATAGGCAAGTTTTACGGCAAAACTAGAGACCAAGTTGAAGGTTGTTTTTAACATTGATTTAGAACTTTTTATAAAGTGATGTCTTCTAGTAAAAGTGAGATCGCCAAGTATATTTTCCAAAATGTCCGACTGTTTGTTTAGCGGAGTTGTAATGAATAATATACGGTCGCTTAAACTTTGCCGAAAAACCACACTTAAACCATATTTTGGGCACAAGTAACATACTTCACTTATATTTTTCTTTATGTTCGAGACCTCTAGGATGGAAACTCATGTACTAAAACTTTGAGATAATCATACGAGCTTCCCAAAACCGTTGAGTTTGTTTCCTAACGCTCGACGTGCACAATTTTACGACTAGATTTTAGAGGCCGTTTTAGTCACTTTCATGGATATTTCAACGATATTATTTTACGACGAAAAGTTATAATTTCATAATAAATCACTAAATGATTATTGTAGGATATCATTTCAACGTAAATACTTGTAAAGTATTTTATAACATGACGAGATGTCATAAACATATATTTCGACGATAAACATTATTTTCAAACGTACAAGTGGTATAGATTACATATGGATTTGCATGCACGACATTGTTTCATGATTTACATTAGAACATATCATTCATAATAGGTCACGGTCAGAGGTTGCGCCTCATTTCAGCATTGCCATTATATCATCATTATCATTGCGACAGGTGAGTTTTCATAGCCCCGATTTATTCAAGTTTTTACTTATTTCAAACCTACGGGGGAGAATACATTGCACATCATTTTTATTACGATACCAAGTATATCAAATTAATTTACATTGCTTAAGTTACCTCATGCCAATTGAATGTCCCCATTATATAACATGAGCCGTTAATTTCATAGAAGCGAGGGTGAGTGGATAGATCTATCGAGGGTGACTCCTCCATCCGGGTTGGTGGATTCCAACTGGTTAAACGGATGCATTTCATTTAATAACATTATTTGAGTTGTTTGGCAAACACTCTGTTGGGGCGAACATCATGATCAGTCTAGTTTCGGTGTCATGGACTTATAGCAATTGTATCATTTTTGTGACGACATTGTCATACATAATTTATACTTGTGGTAGTCGTATTGAACATTTTCAACAACTCTATGAACTCACTCAACCTTTGTGTTGACACTTTTAGCAATGTATTTTCAGGTAACTAAGGCATTCACTTCATGGCATGCATGTGGACATATCATAGAGTCGCGGTGACGACGCGTCTCACATGGGATTTATATACTTTAAAAACACCGTTTGACTTGTACCAAACTTATTTTCCGCACATAGTAACTTTCATTTGGGACCTATCTTTGTAACTATGAATGTTTTTATTAAATCAAGCGATGTATTTTCCAAACGACACTTTAGGTCGTTCAATATAACTGTGATTGTGATGCTATGACAGTCAATCCCCAGGAATTCCATTCAGCTGCAAAACAGGTAATTTGGGGGTGTGACATACCTTCTGGCAAGAAGGTAATAGGTACTAAATGGGTGTTCAGAAACAAGAAGGATGAAAGAGGAATTGTTATCAGGAATAAGGCTAGGCTTGTGGCTCAAGGATACACTCAAGAGGAGGGCATTGATTATGAAGAAGTATTTGCCCCAGTTGCAAGAATTGAAGCAATTAGGTTATTTTTAGCCTATGCATCCTTTATGGGCTTTAAAGTCTATCAAATGGATGTAAAAAGTGCTTTTCTATATGGGCAGATTGATGAGGAGGTTTATGTTTCACAACCTCCAGGCTTTGAAGACCCTGAATATCCTAACAAAGTATACAGGGTAGTTAAGGCTTTGTATGGTTTGCATCAGGCACCAAGAAAATTGTATGAGACCTTAGCTACTTGTCTTCTTAATAATGGGTTTCATAGAGGCAGAGTGGACCAGACTTTGTTTATCAAGAATGATATCTTGTTAGTTCAAGTATATGTTGATGATATCATTTTTGGTTCTACAAAGGCGAGATGTGCAAAGAGTTTGAGAAGCTAATGAAGGATGAATTCCAGATGAGTTCTATGGGTGAACTCACATTCTTTTTGGGACTTCAAGTACAACAAAGGCCAGATGGTATTTTCATCAATCAAGATAAATATGTGGCTGAGATACTAAGGAAGTTCAAGTTCACTGATGCAAAGTCATCTAGCACTCCTGCAGACAAGACTACACATCTACTCTTGAAGGAAAATAGTGGTGAAGTAGTTGATGTGCATATGTACAGGTCTATGATTGGCTCTTTGATGTATCTTACATCATCTAGACCAGACATCATGTTTGCAGTGTGTGCTTGTGCAAGGTTTCAGGTCACTCCCAGGCTTTCTCACTTGATTGTTGTGAAGAAGATTTTCAAATATCTTAAAGCATTTCCAAATCTGGGATTATGGTACCCTAGAGAATCATCTCTAGACTTGGTTGCTTTCTCAGATAGTGACTATGCTGGAGCTAGTTTGGATAGAAAATCTACAACAGGTGGATGCCAATTTCTTAGAAACAGGTTGGTGTCATGGCAGTGCAAGAAACAAACAATGGTGGCTAATTAATCAACTGAGGTAGAGTATGTGGCTGCTGCAAGTTGTTGTGCTCAAGTTCTATGGCTTCAGAATCAACTTTTGGACTATGGGTACAACTTCATGAATACCATCATTCATATTGACAATAGCAGTGCCATTTCCATAATTAAAAATCCAGTTCAACATTCAAAGACTAAACATATTGAAATCAGACATCATTTTATAAGAGACTGTTATGAGAAAAAGCTAATCCAAGTTGTCAAAATTCATACTAATGACAACTATGCTGATTTATTAACAAAAGGACTGGATGTGGGTAGATTTCAGTACTTGGTAACAGGTATTGGAATGCTTAATCCATAAAACTTTTATGTTTGATGGTCTTTGGTGTTGAAAGGAAGTTTTTGGGTACTAACATTGTTGTATAAGTTTGTATATTTTTGGTTGTTTTGTTGCTTCACATTTACGCAGCAAAGATGGGAGTTGATCTTAAAAGGTGTGTAACTGAGACACACAACAAATGGTTATTGATTCACCATGTCTAATCCACATAAGAATCAACTAGTCCAGAGCAAACGGCTACTGGTAAAGACTTGACAAATCCGTTTATGGTTGATAGTTTACCAAAAACTATATGGTTATCAACTCACCATATTCTTTATGATTAAGAGTTGGCTAGTCCATATCAAACGGCTCATGGTAAAGACATATCAAATAAATTGATAGCTGGTAGTTTGCTAAAAACTATGATAAGAGCAGTCTAGTTTTTATATGTTTTTCTTTACCACTGCTAGTTCACAGTTTCCACTGACAGTTGTATTTTTACCACTGTTGATCTAGCCGTTACAATTGTTGTGTCTGTAACAAATTTTTTACTAGCCGTTGTAGAAAAATTGCTTTCCATATATGTAGGGTAACTTCTAGAGAATTATCTACTTTCCTATTTGATATTTATCCTCTAAAGATAAATACTTTTCTTAGATAATCTTTCTTGCGCAATACTCTTAAACCCTACCTCTATATATCTTTTGTCTCAATTGGCTAGTTATTCCTTCAATTATTACGGACCTAATATCGTTTTTCATCAAAAGTTTCTATGGCACCATTAAAATTTGCAGATGAGCACAACCAAGTGGCCTACCTACAAAAGTCAAACGAGAAGAGTGGCCCTGTTTTTCATCAGATTGTGGACTTTCTTAATACTACCCATATAAGGTATGCTTTGCTTTTAAATCCCACAATCTATATCTCTCAAATCAAACAGTTTCGGACTTCTGCTCAGTCCATAACACTTGAGAATAGAGATACACATGAAACAGTAGATGCTCTTAGAGCCACTGTCGATGGGGTAACTATTGATGTTACTGAGGCATCCTTGAGGAGAGTACTCCAATTGGATGATCTCAATGGTATCATCACATTACCTATGCCAGAAATACATGAAACTTTATCATCCATGGGGTATGATACCACTGATAAAAAGGCTACTTTCAAAAAGAGTGGTTTTTGTCCCCAATGGATATTTTTGATACATACTCTTTTACATTGTCTTAGTCCAAAGAAAACATCTTATGAGCAATTTAGTTCAACCATGGCTTACCCTTTGGTTTGTCTAGCCACTGATAAGATTTTTAACTGGTCAAAATATATTTTTACAAGTATGACTGGCAATGTAAAGAGTTCAACAAAAATTTTAATGTATCCAAGGTTTGTGCAAGCAGTGCTAAATGAGTTTCAACTGCAACCCCATATAAGTACTTATAAAATCCATTGCCTTAAGCCTAAAGTTTTTCAAAACATGAATAAAGATGGCAATATGGATTTTACACCTCTCTTTCCTCAAATGCTTGCCAAGATTTCACAAGTTCAAACCCCACCAATCACTTTTCCAAACATTGATTATACTCCACCAGTTTCTCACACCTATGAGAGGAGGCAAAAACAGCCAACTCCTCCCATTACAACACAGCATGTACCTGATCCTTTTGGTTTAGGCACAAGCAGTGGTGGTTCCAGGCTTCACTCTAGTCTACCTAGGGAGGAATCTGAACCAATGCCCTATGATTCACCTCTCCCAACAGGTCACACAGTTGGAAGTGATGAGGGCAGTGGGAAACAATTGGATTTGATGGTTTTGTGTACAAAATTAGCCAAGCAGGTTGAATCTCTACAAAAGGACCTGACACATGTAAAGAAGCAGCATGCCAAGGACATTAAACACTTGCAAGAGGAGATTCAGACCTTGAAAGAAGAGTTGCAGGGGTTCAAGCAAAGAAGAACTGCAAATATTGTGCTTTCATCTCCATCTTCACCTCCTGGTGGTGATTCAGAAGACTTCAGTGCAGATTTGGGTAATTCTCCCAAACAGGGGAGGAAAACAGGTGCTGAAACTCAGGGGAGGAAAATTGATTTTGAAGATGAAGGTGTTTCTAGTAAAGGTGCAGAGGAAGCTAATACTCAAGAAGAGCAACTAGAGAAAGATATTTTCAGTACTGCAACTGATTTTACCACTGATCCAATTTCCATTGCAGAGCCAAATATTCCCACTGTTGCACATGATGTTGCCACTGCAAGTGAAGAAATTGATAAACAGAAGAAAGACAAAGGTAAAGCAGTTATGGAAAGTGAAGAGCAACCTGGAAGAAAGATTTCAAAGAAAGAACAAGTTCAAATTGCTCATGATAAAGCAGTTGCTAAAAAGATATATGAAGATGAAGTTGCTGAAAAGAAAAAGCTTGAAGAATTGGAAGTTGCAAGCTTTATGGAGGCTAAAAGGCTGGATAGATTGGAAAATCCAATTTCCACTGTTCCACTTACAGGATTAAAAGAGAAAACTCCATAATTCAGCTATTTACCTACTTAAGAAGAAATTGATTTCTTGATTGCACATGATCCAGTAATCAAGAAGAAGGCAATTGACCTTGTAGCTGATAAATCTTTAACTACAGAACAAAGAACTGCACAGTTAAAAGATTTTATACAGATGAAGAATAATCAAGCACTTCAAGAGGCTATTGTTTCAGTCAAGAAAGTTCAGAAGAAACCAAGACAACCAACTAAAGCACAAGTAATTTCAATGATGAAAAATTATTGCTGTAAGGTTGGTGGTTGGAAAAGACATCAATTCAAAGGAATGCCTGATGATAAAGTTGAAAGTATTTACTACAGAGTTCAGAGACAAGATAAAGATTTTATTCCAATGGATTCTGAAGAAGAAGAGAGAAGGTATCCTAACTTGAAGAGAAAGGCTAAAGATAGTGAATCTCAGACTGGTAAGAAGACCAAGTTTGCTGAAGAACAAGAAGTTCCAACTGAGAAGTTCACTGAAGAACAGATGACTGAAATGATTGTGATAGAAGAAGAAATTTTTATCCAGAACCATTGCAAGTCAGACATCCTATCATTGATTGGGAGGTTTACACTGCTAATTTTTCTCCAACATGGAAGATCACAAGGCTAGGTGGTGCAACTTCCTCATTCATTCAATTTGAAGATCTCATCAAAGCTTTTTGTTAATACAAATAAGCCGTAAAAACGTTTATTTATATTTTACGATCTTCTAATGTTTTGTCGATAACAAACGTAAAATCATTTTAACGAAACAAATAAAATACGTAAATGGTTTGAACTAATAGTTTCTAACATATTCACATTTTCACATAAAACACTAAAACAAGTATAAGTGATTTTATGATTAATATTACATATGTACAACAACTAGTGTTTACATATTTGGGTAAAATATATACATAACTAGTATGTAGTATATTGGGTAATATAAATGGGTAGAAACTTAAGTATCATAACCCATTCGGCAAATACATTGAATGTAGTTAGGTACAACCCAAATCCCATGACCCATGGAGCTTGACCCATAACCCATTGCATGACATCATGCTTATATCTGTCACACCCCCAAATTACCTGTTTTGCAGCGGAATGGAATTCCTGGGGATTGACTGTCATAGCATCACAATCACAGTTATATTGAACGACCTAAAGTGTCGTTTAGAAAATACATCGTTTGATTTAATAAAATAATCAGAGTTTACAAAGTAGGTCCCAAATGTAAATCAACTTGTGCGGAAATAAGTTTGTTACAATTCAAACGATGTTTTAAGGTACGAAAAACCCAAGTGAGACGCGTCGTCATCGCGACTCCATGAAGTGTCCAAATGCATGCCATGAAGTGAATGCCTTAGATACCTGAGATAAAACATGCTAAAAGTGTCAACACAAAGGTTGAGTGAGTTCATAGAGTTTGTTTTGAAATGTAAAGCCTTTCAAAATCGCTAATGCAGCAAAGGCATTGAAAATCCACTCAGTCCAAGTTCCGCCCATACAAAACTTGCAACCTGTGTGTTCACAACCCATTGCCAAAATGTGTATAGTTTATGTTCAAACATATGATTTCAATGAATTCACAATAGTACCAACTCGACGTAGAACAATAGCACTTAATCCATAGCACATAAGCAATAGCACATAAGCAATAGCACCTAACTCAATGTATCAGTAGTCAACTGATTTAGAACGTTATACGACGTAGAACCATAGCACGCAAACATGAACAATTTATATAGTACAACATTCGGTTTTGAAATGATGTAATCGTGATAGGAGTTATCCTTAAGAATATAAAGTACTTGTGAAAAATATAGTTAAGCATGCATCTCCCCCAAAACAGTTATGAAAACAAGTAAAAGCAGGGGCTATGAAACTCACTTGGTAAACTGACGAGATGACAAGAGTGAGTACACTGAGGTATAATGTGATGCGTTATCCGGGACCTAGTACCAATGATATGATATGATATGTAATGAGTTGCAATGTAATGTTATGCATGCATTTCGTATGTTATTTATACCATTTACGAGTTTTTGAAAATATTACTTGTCGTCGAAAAATACTCTTTTGACGTCTTGGCCAATAAAAAATCACTTTACATGTTTTTACGTCAAAATGTCATCCCACAATGGTTTTATAATGATTTTTGGTGAAATTACCACTTTTCGTCGCAAAACAATGTCGTCGGAAAAATCATGAAATTAACAAAAATGGCTCCGGAAAAGTAGTCGTAAAACGGTGTACGTCGATCGTTAGAGAACGAACTCGACTGTTTTGGAAAGTTTGTATCGATATCTAAAAGTTTCAGTTCAGGAGTTTTCGTCCAAAAGGTCTCGATCATAAAGATATCAAGGGTTAAAGATGGTGGTTTTGGCTAATTGTTGTGCAAAAAGTGAGTTTCGGCCAAGTTTGAACATCCGTAACTAATTTACTACAACTCCGCTATACAAACGGCTTGTCGTTTTGAAAAATATGGCCGATGAACTTGATTTTACTAGAAGACAATTCGTTCCAAAAAGTTTCACATCATGGTTAAAAACTGCCGCAAACATGGTCGTTACAGCTAATGTGATACTTGTATCGTAAAAATAATATAGATTTTCAGAAAATAATAGTTACGGCAACTTTATAAAAACGTGCATATCTTTGTCGTTTTAAATCCGTTTTCTACGTATAATACGTCCTTAGCTTCGTATCGAAGTAAACTAATATATTTTTGACTAGTCGAAATAATTTGTGAAGCTTAAGGCTCGTTTTTGACCCAAACAATGTCAAAACAGTTTGCTGAAAATTCTGAAAATAATACGTTTCGTCGTCAAACTTTAAAAATCCATAACTTCTTCGTTATAAGTCCGTTTTTATCCGTTCAAAAGGCCACGGATTCGTTTTAAAGTATATTTTCTAAATATCAAGGCCAAAGTTTCGTACCAACAGTAGGTTTTTCCAGAAATTCGAATTAAGGACAGAACATAAATATATAGTTATCGAAAATAGTTTTTCTCGGACAAAACCTATTCTAATCTCTTCAAATCAACTCCAAAGCTAATCTAATCCTACCATACACCTTCTTAGGGTGTCATGGGTTCCTAATCACCAACAAGACCAAAGAATACCATGGGAATATTTATAGGATGACTTATATATATATATATATAACTCAAAAATCATGAAATAAATGGTATAAATCACATATCATGCATATAAGCTCCAAAAATGAAAAGAAACATATGAAAATGAAAAGGAAACATGAAAATGATAAAAACAAGCTTACAAGTGATTATGATGAGGTGAAAGTAACAAGGATTAGCCTAAATACTCTTGGTTTTTATTTCAAAACCTTATATAGAGTACATACTAGATTGATTAAACACTTGAGAAAATTTTTGAAGATGATCCCTTTGTAACCCTTTGTGTGGCCGGTTTTGTGAAGCAAGAAACAAGAGAGAAGAACTTTTTGATCTATCTTGAATTATTGTGGTGAAAGAAAATGAATGGAAGAATGAGATACTTGGAGTGAATATATATACAAATCAAGAAATTTTCACCTAAACCAATAAATGCATACATCCTCAAGGACCGGATTTATGGGGGCTTGTCCTCAAAATATCTTTTTTTTTTTTAAACATTTACTTGTATATATATATGTAAGACTTTTGACAAAAGTGTAAGAAATATATAAGTATTAATCATTTGTAAGGTAAATGGTAATTTTTGGTGCAAGTAAGTTTTTAATAAGTCAAAATAGATTGTATTGAGATGATAAAAATTGTAAAAATACTTTCCTTGTGAAATTTGGGTGATAAAATAATTATCGAACAATTTTTAAGAAAAACGTCGTAATAATTTAACTTTAACGATTAATATACCAAATAAATTTGAAACACTAGGAAAACTAAAAATATAGTTTTTATGAACTAAATGTAAGTTTAAAAATACCTAGGGATCATTTTTGAAAGTAACGGATTAAATATACAAAATAATAACTCACGCGATTACGATTATTAAATATAAAAATTACGCGTTGAAGGTGAAATGAAATGTCGTGAATGAACTAATGAGATGTAAATGATGTCAATGAAATGTAGACTAATCTTAGTCCATATGAAATGTACGTGATGTTATGATCATGAATTCGCCGCTAAACCTTTAAGGTTACGCGAATTTGAAACACGCAAACCAAGTTTACGATAAATGTTGAAATAGTGAGGCATAAATTGTGTCAAGAAATGACCTGAAAGTACGGGTTGTCACATTCGCCCATCCAAAAAGGAATTCAGTCCCTGAATTCAATCGTTGTTAGTCTATCGGGTTTAGGGTTTGATGTGGCAAACTTTCCCATTCCCGAGCAAAACCCTCAAAAGACTTTTTGGTAACCGATTTTTACTTAATCTCACAACTCATCAAACAAGAACTGTCATGAGATTAGGCTAAATCGGTTTAGGTAACGACTTGTTTCTAGCTCGATCTTTGCAACTCATCAAACAAGAACTGTCACGCGGATCAAACTGGAAACAAGTGGTTTGAAGAAAATCTTTTGAAAATTTGGCTCGATTACGGAATTGCTTACTCATATGAGACTACTACTCCCTTCATTGCATGATTCTTCCTGAATTAGACATAGGTGATCAGGCTATGTATAATTTAGGAGTAACTATGCAATGCTTGGACTAATCTACTCATATGTTGTTTGGTGTTGAGTCAACTGATGTTAAAATTGTGATGAACATCGAGGAGAAAAGGCATGGAGAAGTGTCGTTAAAATGATAGTTAAAGTAAAAAGAATTAAAATCCTCGTAAATGATAACAAATCGGAAAGAAAATAAAGTACGATAGATAAGAATATTTTACAACGGGTAGTTTAGCAAAAGTAGTACATCTTAGGTTATAAAGATTCGGATACGATGGAAAACATAAACTTAGTACGACATAGTACATAAGGAGAAATAAGACTGTTAGTCTCCGAACTTCTTCAGTCTTCCGCGTCGTTGATACCTTGACGAGCTCCTTCTCCTCCTTCTAACATATATACATTCCCATGAGCACCTTCGACTTGTTGACCTTGGTTTTGAGGACATTGGTTCCGATAGTGTCCTTGTTCCCCACATCTGAAGCACGTAACTATGGTCTTGCCCTTACAGTCCTTAGCAAGGTGTCCTACTTTGTGACAGCTAAAACATATACCACATGGACCATTATGATGTAGCGTGCATTGGTGGCATCGCGGTAAGTTTCCTGCATAAGCTCTTTCCCTTGTTGGTGCAGCAACATAGACCCTGGCGACTTCTTGTCTTCTATTCTGTTGTTGATGATGGTTAGTGTTACGGTTTTGGTTGTTGTTGTTATAACCTCCTTGGTCGTCTTCCCACTTTCTTTTGTTGTTGTTGGTTTGGTTATCGTTGTTGTTGTACTTGCCTCTCTTCACTATCTGGGCCATGAGCTTTTGAGTCAATCGAATAGCTTCCTCAATCGTTTGCGGGTCAGAAGAAGTCACATCGCCTTGAATAATCTCGGGAAGTCCATCAATGAAAGCCTCCAGTAGCTTCTCATTATCCGAAACCATAGATGGGCATAACACGGCCAATTCTTGAAACCTTCGAATGTAAGTGTCAATATCGTACCCAATAGTCATTAGTTCATAGAATTCTGTCTCCAACTTTTTCACTTCCGTACGAGGACAAAACTTCTTAGTTACCAGATTCTTGAATTCATTCCACGTGAGCTTGAAAGCATTCTCCATTCCAATCGGTTGGGCGTATGAATTCCACCAAGACAATGCTCCATCGAGTAATGTGCTCGTAGCAAATTTGACCTTACTATCATCCAGACAGTTACAAAGCAAAAACACGGATTCCAACTTTTCAAACCATCGTACCATTGCTGTAGCTCCTTCCGTCCCTCTAAACTTGGTGGGTTCGCCACTTTTGAAATCTTTGTACGAACATTTCTTAACTCCGGATCCTCCTGCATTTCCAGTAGCAGCAGCAAGCCTTGCGGCTACAGCAGCAGTCGCGGCCTCGGCAGCAGCAGCAGCCACCGTTTCCCTTTCAACTCTTAGAGCATTAGCAATGCTATCATTCACTAACTTCTGAATAGCCGCTTGGGTCATTTCAACTGTAGCTTTCTTCGGTGCCATATCTTCTTCAAAACAAGAGGAAATGTGAGACGTAGCAAAATCCGATGTTAATAATAAACGCTCCAAGGAAATGTGATAAGAATGATAAGTTTGAGGTTATTTTTCGAAATGATCGACGGGTTCCGAAAAGATGGGTTATGAGGTGTTGTAAGTGCTTCAATGTATGATGGTTTAGAGACTTAATGTGTGAATAAAGTGTAACCCGACATGTTAGTGGTGAAACAAAGGAGTGAGAGCGACTTCGCCCTATTTAAAAGTTTATCTCGGCATTCGTCGTTATCGATGATGAATCAGCTGATATAAAAAATTGTGATAGGGAATGACAAGGAATTCTCCACGTTAGAGTATGGGGAAAAGATAATGGGATGGGCATTTAAGGGCATCCATGTGACAATCGATATGAAATGAAAGTAAATAACTCGAAAATGTACGTAATGACCGCAAGTGAAGTGAACCCGCACTTATGATGAAATGATGAGATGCTATGATGATGTAGTTATAGTCTAGGGTCAATGATGCAACCTAGTTCTCTATAACTGAAGCTCTGATGCCAATCTGTCACACCCCCAAATTACCTGTTTTGCAGCGGAATGGAATTCCTGGGGATTGACTGTCATAGCATCACAATCACAGTTATATTGAACGACCTAAAGTGTCGTTTAGAAAATACATCGTTTGATTTAATAAAATAATCAGAGTTTACAAAGTAGGTCCCAAATGTAAATCAACTTGTGCGGAAATAAGTTTGTTACAATTCAAACGATGTTTTAAGGTACGAAAAACCCAAGTGAGACGCGTCGTCATCGCGACTCCATGAAGTGTCCAAATGCATGCCATGAAGTGAATGCCTTAGATACCTGAGATAAAACATGCTAAAAGTGTCAACACAAAGGTTGAGTGAGTTCATAGAGTTTTTTTTGAAATGTAAAGCCTTTCAAAATCGCTAATGCAGCAAAGGCATTGAAAATCCACTCAGTTCCAAGTTCCGCCCATACAAAACTTGCAACCTGTGTGTTCACAACCCATTGCCAAAATGTGTATAGTTTATGTTCAAACATATGATTTCAATGAATTCACAATAGTACCAACTCGACGTAGAACAATAGCACTTAATCCATAGCACATAAGCAATAGCACATAAGCAATAGCACCTAACTCAATGTATCAGTAGTCAACTGATTTAGAACGTTATACGACGTAGAACCATAGCACGCAAACATGAACAATTTATATAGTACAACATTCGGTTTTGAAATGATGTAATCGTGATAGGAGTTATCCTTAAGAATATAAAGTACTTGTGAAAAATATAGTTAAGCATGCATCTCCCCCAAAACAGTTATGAAAACAAGTAAAAGCAGGGGCTATGAAACTCACTTGGTAAACTGACGAGATGACAAGAGTGAGTACACTGAGGTATAATGTGATGCGTTATCCGGGACCTAGTACCAATGATATGATATGATATGTAATGAGTTGCAATGTAATGTTATGCATGCATTTCGTATGTTATTTATACCATTTACGAGTTTTTGAAAATATTACTTGTCGTCGAAAAATACTCTTTTGACGTCTTGGCCAATAAAAAATCACTTTACATGTTTTTACGTCAAAATGTCATCCCACAATGGTTTTATAATGATTTTTGGTGAAATTACCACTTTTCGTCGCAAAACAATGTCGTCGGAAAAATCATGAAATTAACAAAAATGGCTCCGGAAAAGTAGTCGTAAAACGGTGTACGTCGATCGTTAGAGAACGAACTCGACGGTTTTGGAAAGTTTGTATCGATATCTAAAAGTTTCAGTTCAGGAGTTTTCGTCCAAAAGGTCTCGATCATAAAGATATCAAGGGTTAAAGATGGTGGTTTTGGCTAATTGTTGTGCAAAAAGTGAGTTTCGGCCAAGTTTGAACATCCGTAACTAATTTACTACAACTCCGCTATACAAACGGCTTGTCGTTTTGAAAAATATGGCCGATGAACTTGATTTTACTAGAAGACAATTCGTTCCAAAAAGTTTCACATCATGGTTAAAAACTGCCGCAAACATGGTCGTTACAGCTAATGTGATACTTGTATCGTAAAAATAATATAGATTTTCAGAAAATAATAGTTACGGCAACTTTATAAAAACGTGCATATCTTTGTCGTTTTAAATCCGTTTTCTACGTATAATACGTCCTTAGCTTCGTATCGAAGTAAACTAATATATTTTTGACTAGTCGAAATAATTTGTGAAGCTTAAGGCTCGTTTTTGACCCAAACAATGTCAAAACAGTTTGCTGAAAATTCTGAAAATAATACGTTTCGTCGTCAAACTTTAAAAATCCATAACTTCTTCGTTATAAGTCCGTTTTTATCCGTTCAAAAGGCCACGGATTCGTTTTAAAGTATATTTTCTAAATATCAAGGCCAAAGTTTCGTACCAACAGTAGGTTTTTCCAGAAATTCGAATTAAGGACAGAACATAAATATATAGTTATCGAAAATAGTTTTTCTCGGACAAAACCTATTCTAATCTCTTCAAATCAACTCCAAAGCTAATCTAATCCTACCATACACCTTCTTAGGGTGTCATGGGTTCCTAATCACCAACAAGACCAAAGAATACCATGGGAATATTTATAGGATGACTTATATATATATATATATAACTCAAAAATCATGAAATAAATGGTATAAATCACATATCATGCATATAAGCTCCAAAAATGAAAAGAAACATATGAAAATGAAAAGGAAACATGAAAATGATAAAAACAAGCTTACAAGTGATTATGATGAGGTGAAAGTAACAAGGATTAGCCTAAATACTCTTGGTTTTTATTTCAAAACCTTATATAGAGTACATACTAGATTGATTAAACACTTGAGAAAATTTTTGAAGATGATCCCTTTGTAACCCTTTGTGTGGCCGGTTTTGTGAAGCAAGAAACAAGAGAGAAGAACTTTTTGATCTATCTTGAATTATTGTGGTGAAAGAAAATGAATGGAAGAATGAGATACTTGGAGTGAATATATATACAAATCAAGAAATTTTCACCTAAACCAATAAATGCATACATCCTCAAGGACCGGATTTATGGGGGCTTGTCCTCAAAATATCTTTTTTTTTTTTAAACATTTACTTGTATATATATATGTAAGACTTTTGACAAAAGTGTAAGAAATATATAAGTATTAATCATTTGTAAGGTAAATGGTAATTTTTGGTGCAAGTAAGTTTTTAATAAGTCAAAATAGATTGTATTGAGATGATAAAAATTGTAAAAATACTTTCCTTGTGAAATTTGGGTGATAAAATAATTATCGAACAATTTTTAAGAAAAACGTCGTAATAATTTAACTTTAACGATTAATATACCAAATAAATTTGAAACACTAGGAAAACTAAAAATATAGTTTTTATGAACTAAATGTAAGTTTAAAAATACCTAGGGATCATTTTTGAAAGTAACGGATTAAATATACAAAATAATAACTCACGCGATTACGATTATTAAATATAAAAATTACGCGTTGAAGGTGAAATGAAATGTCGTGAATGAACTAATGAGATGTAAATGATGTCAATGAAATGTAGACTAATCTTAGTCCATATGAAATGTACGTGATGTTATGATCATGAATTCGCCGCTAAACCTTTAAGGTTACGCGAATTTGAAACACGCAAACCAAGTTTACGATAAATGTTGAAATAGTGAGGCATAAATTGTGTCAAGAAATGACCTGAAAGTACGGGTTGTCACAATATCATACATGGATAATATCCATAACCCATGGATCAACCCATACCCAAGTGACCAAGTGCATTGCACTCAAAAGATACATTGTATCTAGCTAAATATCCATGGTTCAACCCATGACCCATGACCCATAACCAAAATACCCATGGGTAAAAGGGAGCATCCCACGGATCCCTAGCATAACGCTAGACGGATCCCTTGTGGAAGGGATCCATGGGATCCGGGGAACAGTAGATTTTTTCTTCTATAAATAGTGAGCCATTTCTTCATTATTTCTCACCCCTTTCTAACACACTTTCTCCCTGAGTTTAAAACTCACTAACCTCAGATCCAAGAGATCTATGTTTGTAGTTTGGTTTTTGTGTGATCTTTTAGGTTCCTCTTAAAGGCAAGATCACCACCTTTGAAGTCGAGCAAGCTCAAGTCCATGAGTTGCCATGCTTCCTCATCATCAAGGCTACTGAAGTCTTCTTGTTGATGATTCCTTTCTTTCTTCTAAGAAGTGTAGTGTTGAAGACATTAGTGAAAGATGTCTCAAGTGTCATGACGAAGATATTAGTGAAGGGTATCTATCGTCCATATCATAAGCACTTGTGGTAGGTGCTTAGAAGTCAAGACTAGAAGCATTAGTGAAAGGTGCTTAGAAGTCAAGACACAAGACATTAGTGAAGGGTGTCTTGTAGATCTAGTCAAAGGCATTAGTGAAAGGTGCCTTAGATGTACATTCGATATGGTGTGTTTCGATGTACAAGATAGACTAGTATTAGATCCAAGGATATTGATATCCTTGATGATGTTGTAAAGGAGTAGATCTCCTTTGGGATTAGTCGTTGGTGTAGTGTGGTAGTAGTTCCTCCATTGCAATGGAATTAGGTGCTTAGCCTAGTACCTAATAAAGGGTAGGCGACGTTGTGAAGGTGTAGTTCCCCTTGGAGTGAAAGAACTAGGTACTTAGCCTAGTACCTTATAAATGGTAGGCGACGTTGTGTAGGTGTGGTTCACCTTGGAGTGAAAGAACCCGGTGGTTAGCCTAGCACCGGAAAAAGGGTAGGCGACATTGTGAAGGCTTCTCCGCCATAAGGAGATTGGTGTAGTGTTTACGAACTCTTGAGTAGGTGACTCGAGGAGTGGAGTAGGGCAAGGAAGGTGTCCTTGTAGCCGAACCACTATAAATACTCGCGTTGTGGTTTTGTGCTTCTTACTCTTATCTTTTCATTACTTGCCTTTATATGCTTGTTTATCAACATCCAACACACACATCCAAATAGATTGACATAAGTCGATCTAAATAGATTAAAATGAAGTTTTAATTGGAAAAGCTATTCAACCCCCCCCCCCTTCTAGTTTTCCACACTTTTGACAGAGATGATGTAACACCCCAACCCGACAAGGGTAGAAGTGTCACATTCTGGTGTCATATCAGAACATACAAATAAAATATTTATAAACGGAAACTTTAAAAAAATGAAGTATCAAATCATATAAACAATTGACTGACGAAGGAATACAATATCCAAATGAAATATCAAAACAAAAGCTCTTCAAAGTAAGTCCAAATAATAAGGTAACTAGGGTTGGTCCACTCAGATAATCCAACTCTCAGCCCATCAAAGCCCATCTTCAAACCTAAAACCTGCCGCAGGAAAAGAAATGCGGCTGAGCTTAAAAAGCCTAGTGAACAGATATAACAAAACGAAAGCTAAATAAAATCTGAAATGCAAAATGAAACAAGGGAAACGGATAACAAAGTCGCAGCGGAATGAGAATAATGAGTCAAAGAGGATCCTGCAGAACACAATTATACAGATATCCAAAACGAACAGATAACAAGGAGAATGAAACAAAGCAAAGCATCGATGACATATAAACAAGCACATACAAACCAGACATACAAGAACTGAAACATAGGCAAGCATAGCAGGCGTCACATCTACACAACATATATGTCATACAATCAAATCAGGAAAAATCTGAAGACATACAAGCCAAACCGATATCTACAGGAAAGCGGAAGCAATTAATTAATCAGTGAGCATGGCAATTCACACAGGTCAAACCCTTAGTTGAAAACATAACCAGTATCATAACAGCAGTCAAAACATGGCAGTCACACGTAACAAGTAGGAATACAGTATGAACACTATAATTAAATGAATTAAAGACATAGCAGGGCAATTAAACAAGTTAACAAGCTATACGTCATAAGTTGAACCGTCTACCAAATCAAACCGTAGCATAAACAGAAATGCAAACATGGCAGGTCAACAACAAGCAGATAAGGATACCACGGATAGTCATAGTCTACGAGATTAATCGAACGAGGTACAAAAGTTAAACAGATCAACAATCGATTTCACACAAGCATGGTTACCAGACAAATCAAAAGGATCACATAACAGTAAGATAGCATATCATCAGATGACAACAGGTAAATCTTATAATCGCATATAAATCATATCATAACAGGGTAATCCGTAGTCATATAAAACATGAAAATCATAATCAAATCCAATAAACATATAATAACCCGGTACGTGAATGGAACCTTAGTCTGAAGTAACGGAATGAGAGTGTGATAGATCAAAAAAATGGAATATATATATCTTGGTAGTAGAGTGAGTCATATAAGGGTACTGAGTAATGAACAATTAACGTAGCATATGGTGCGTTGGGGAATACAAAAGGTACAATATAGGTATATCAAAGGTGTAAGGTTTGTCAGAAATCTACCACGAGCCCGGAACATATCATATCATATCATAAGTAACCATTGTATTCGGAGGGGTGACCTCGGAATACCATACATAATAGGAGGGGAGACCTCAGTAACAAATGGAGTAGCTAGCTCCCGGAATGTGAAGACGCGTATTGCACACGACATCATTCACCATATAAATCATATCATATCATATCATATCATGTTAAATCCACTAAAACATATCATATCTAGGATGCATCCATACGCCCCCCGGAACATATCATAGTGGCCAAATCATATACATATAGTGAGCTCATAATCATATCATATCATAATGGGGACGGTGTGTAACATCACTCGTACACACTGGAGTCATGCCATTGGTGCATCAATGACACGGTCATGTTACCTTCATGACTAGGAACACATATTTGGCTCGGGTATCAAACTGACGGGTCAAAGCATAATCATATCATAAGGGTTCATATCATAGTTCATATCAAAGTTCATATCAGAATTCATATCAAAGTTCATATCAGAATTCATATCAAAGATTCATATCAAAGGTTCAAAAGTTAAAGGTTCATATCAGATTTTCATAACATAAGTTCATAATCAGAGGTTCATAATCAGATGGTTCATAATCATAAGGTTCATAATCAGAAGTTCAGAATCATAACAAACGAATATCATAGCGAACAGAATCATATCAAAGGATTATGTCAGAATCATATCAAAGGATCATAGCATAAGGAAATCATAGCAAAGGAATATCATAAGTGAAGCAAAGTCAAGGATTGAAAAGTCAGGAGAAATCCCTACTGAAAAGGGATAGAATATCTGTACCTCAATCGAAGCAAGCAAAATTGAAACGTAAGGTCACACGATGAATCAATCCCGCCGTCCGGAACCTATGAATTAGATAACGCTTATTAAGATTGGATTACTCATTTTAGACGGCTTTCCATTTTTAGCAGGTTTCCACTTTGAGTAACTTTCCATTTTAGGTAACTTTCCATTTTAGGCAGGTTTCCAAAATTAGCAGCAGGCTTTTATAATTAGTAATTTTCCAAAAATAGTAGGTTTTCGTATTTAGCAGATTTAGTCATAAATGATATAATCAAAGTCATATTAGGTTAAAATGATTAAAATAAGTATTATCGTAGTTTGAGGGTCAATTATGACAAGTTTTACCAGTTTAGGGTTTAAAGTGCCAATTATACAATTTAGAGGGTCGAAAGTGTAATTATAGCAAGATTACCCATTTTTCTCATTTAGTACATTTAGTTTTATTAATTTCAAGGTTAACCTTTTTAACTTTAATTAAATCGAATAACATATGAAAATTCTAGTTTATACATCTCGATTACCCATGACGTTTTTAAACCATTTAAACCCGATTACTACAATATTATACAACCCTTGGTGATTTTCATTATAGGTCGAGACACCCTCATCTCATTTAAAAATCCATTTGACACAACTAAAAGCCAACGAGACCCTTTTCATTTTAATAAAAACAACTCTTTTTGAGACCTAATTTAGTCGACCCCCAATATTATTTTTAGCCCGTCGAGACCAGACCCCGACCAAGGATTATCACGACCCCATTAGTATGCCAAAACAGATTATATGTAGTGTACAATATGGGTCTTAAAAACTCAAGCCATCCATTCATTATTTTATGTGTTAACGTGATAAAAGGAATAAACCAACCATGTAGTTGACGTGTTAACATCAGATTTCAAAGCCTAAGTCCATGTGCATGCTTTATTCGACCAACATATCTATACATATTATTTCATGAAGCCATTAAAAGATGATTTACGTGACATGCTTATATCATTTTATGTGATGTTTACATGTATGTTTATAACAGATTCACAAATATTCAACATATTAACATATTTACGTTAGCATGTAACTAATATTATGATTTATGAGACCTTGAGGGTTATCATTTTATGTGCTATAAGAATGTGTAATAAAACATGCGCATGGAGATCAAAACACGTGACCAGTCTCATGAATCAAACGAATAAAGAAGATGAGGAATGGTGATACTAGTTACCTTGCAGCGTGAGAAAGAATGAAGAAAACAAGAACCAACACAAGGTCATCAACGCCTCCCTTATGTCCTGAAGACCCACGACCAGAAGTAAATCACAACCCACGGCAAGCCAAGCAATCATTCCGACTAATACCCACGATCACAGCCCCTCCATGCCAACGTACGAATCTCCTTTAGCCTTCCTTGGTGTCGACAGAAAATAGAGGATGAAGGTGTTTGCCGTCACCTTGATGGTTAAGGTTTTAGGGTTTTCTTTTATTATTTTGGAAGAAGATAGAGATTTTTCAAATGAAGATTTAGAATGTAATTAGGAAGGAATAAAAAATGGGGCGTTCATGATGGGTAAATGGCGTGGGATTGGCCGAATTAGGGGGAAATTTATGGACTAATTCAATGTTTTCCAATTTACCATATTTACATATGTTTTAGTTACATTTTAGTTTAAATGTTTATGTAGCATATACATATCATTAGGTCCAAGTAACTTAATATTGTATGATATATATTTTGTAGACATAAGTGTAATTTAAATACCATTGCCTTGCGTAAATCATTCATGAGTTAAGTGTCAAATATAATTAACGAGTTTTACGTATTTCTTAATTATTAAGATTGAGGGGCAAAATGGTCTTTTAACACGTTTGAGATTTTAGGGTTTTACAGATGATCTTGACAAATTATGGAAGTTAGTTCAAGAAAGGTTTGATGCTCAAGATCTCAAAGATATGAAGGAGATGCAGTTATGGGTTAATCTTAGAAGGATCTATGAACCAGATGTTAATGATGATTTCTGGAAATTCTCATGTTCATGTCCTGGTACTAAATGGTTTTACTATGATTCATGTGAAGTTCACCATGTTTCTACAGCAAATGGAGTAGATGCATTCATGCTTGCTGAGAAAGAATATCCACTCAGAGCTGGAACTCTCACAGTAATGTTATGTAAAACAATAAGAGTTCATGAAGACAATGAGAAGGTCATAGCATTGTTACGTAGGCTTCAAGATCAATGTTCAAGAGCTATTCAGAAGTTAAAGAAGAAGTGAAGTAAGAAGTGAAGTGTTTGGTTGAATTCCCCAAATCCTTGAAGATGATGCAGATTAAAGAAACTTATTGATTTGCAGAGAAATCATAAGTTTAGGGGAGGATTGTTGGGAATAATCTGTTACCACTGATAGTTGTGGAAGACACTGCTTGGATTGCACTAGCAGTGGAAACGTATTACCACTGCTGGTACATTATTACCACTGCTATTAGATAATGGTTAGGAAAACGTGTCTAGATAAGTATAGAAAAGATCTTGTGTATATTTTATATTGTTAGCTTTATACTTATCTTGTAAAGGACTCCTTGTACTATAAAAGGAGGTCCGAGGTCATTGTCTTAGATACTTACATACATACGTATTATTCACAAAGGCTTCAAGGTGTAACCCTAGTGATAAGCAAGATCACTCGTATTATTCATTAATAATATTGGAGCTTAAGTTTTGTGTTTAATCTGTGTTCACTTACAATACATCATACAATCCGTCTTCAAAGTATTACTAAGTAAATTCCGCGTGCTTATTAATATTATACAAAATATCATTGACACAAGGTGTGTGTCCAGATCCATCCGTACTTGAGGTAGTTCATCTACCCAACCGTGGTTATTGTATCCCAGCCTACGTTCTATGCCTTGAATGATATCCCTGTTAGTAACTTCCACTTGTCCATTACCTTGAGGATGGTAGACGGAAGTGAAAGATTTTTTTATGTTCAGGCCTCTACAAAATACTGGGAATACCCCTTCGGCGAATTGCTTCCCATTATCTGAGATGATGATGTGGGGTACTCCGAACCGGCAGATAATGTGTTCCCATACAAACTTTTCCATGTGCCTTCCTGTGATGGATGCCAAAGGCTTCGGTTCCACCCATTTCGTGAAGTAGTCGATGGCTACGACCAAGAACTTTAATCCTCCTAGAACAATTGGTAGAGGGCCTATATATCTATTCCCCATTGGCTGAAAGTCCATGCGGACGTCACAGAGGTCATATCTTATTTTGGCAGCCTCGGCACCCTTGAGTGAACTTGACAAGCTTCACACTTCTGGATGATTTCTACTGCGTCCCTATGCATCGAAGGCCAATAATATCCAATTCTCATGATCTTAGAAACAACATAGCGAGGTCCTGCGTGAAGCCCGCAGGATCCTTCGTGCACTTCTTGAATGATGTTGGCGGCTTGCCTCGGTCCCACACAACGAAGCCATGGAGACAAAAATGACCTTCGGTATAGGTAGTTCCCCATGATTCTGTACTGTGGTGCTTTGATGCGGACCTTTCGAGCTAGTTTCTGATCCTCCGGCAGTATACCACTTATCAAATATTCTCTTATTGGAGTCATCCAATTTGAGTCTTCCTCCAGTATTACGTCAGACACCTCCTTTCGGATGATGGACCTGTCTGCCAGCACTTCGACCAGTACCTCCTTAGTTAAATGAGAAAATGCCATCGATGCCAGTTTGCTAAGTTCATCCACTTTCTTGTTTTGGTTTCTTCGAACATGCTCTATGTTGTAGGATGTAAACCCTTCGAGCATCTCCTTGGCCTTATCCAAGTATTGCTTGATCACAGGTTGTCTTGCTTCGTAGGAGCCTTTTATCTGATTAGCCACCAGTTGTGAGTCAAGGAAAATGGCCAAGTCTTCTACCTCCATGTCCTTATCCAGTCGAAGGCCTGCAAGCAAGGCTTCGTACTCTGCTTCATTGTTAGTAGCATCGAATTCAAAACGGAGTGCATAATTATACTCCTTTCCTTCGGGGATCAACAAGCATTAGACCTGCGCCAGAACCGTCGGAGCTGGAGGCTCCGTCGGTGTAAAGTTTCCACCCTTCGACCGTCTTAACAGGCTTCTTTTCAGCAACTTTTGTGTCCTACTTTGGTTCGGAGGGTGTTTCTGCTAAGAAGTCTGCCAATATTTGCCCTTTGACCGAGTTTCTACCTTTGTATTCAATTTCGTGCTCTCCTAACTCGATAGCCCACTTAGCTATCCTTCCAGATTTCTCTGGCTTCGAAAGTATCTGTTTAATAGGCTTATCAGTAAGTACGGTTATGGGATGAGCTTGGAAGTACCTTCGAAGGCGCCTCGCAGCATGGACCAAAGCCAAGATTAGCTTCTCCAACGCTGGATAATTTAGCTCAGCTCCCTGTAGAACCCTGCTAATGAAGTAGATAGGGATTTTCTTCTTCTCCCTTTTTGCCAATAACACAACACTGATGCTTTCGAAGGAGGTTGCGATGTACATAAACAACACTTCGCCTTTGATTGGGGCAGTAAGTGTAGGTAGAATAGCCATGAACTCCTTGAGCTTTTGGAAGGCAGCTTCTACAATCGTACTCCATTGAAACGTCTTTTTATCCGTGCATCCTTTGAGTGTCTTGAAAAATGGCAAAGATCTATCTGCACCCTTTGATAAGAATCTGTTGAGGGCTGCTAGTTTTACGTTCAGACTCTGCACTTCCTTTAGGGACTTAGGAGGCTACAAATCCGTGATGGCCTTAACCTTCAAAGGATTGGCCTTAATACCTTGCTTGGTGATCAGATGTCCCAAAAATTGTCCTTCCTCCACACCGAAGGAACATTTCTTGGGGTTTAACTTCATATTGATGGCGCGAAGCTGGTTGAAGGTTTCCTTGATGTCGGAGAGCATATCCTCCTCCGTTCTACTCTTGATAACCATATCGTCTACGTACGCTTCGAGATTCCTACCTATCTGCTTATGGAAGGCTTTGTCCACTAAACGTTGGTAGGTAGCACCTGCGTTTTTCAAACCAAAAGGCATCTTTTTATAACAATAAACGTCCCTTCCTGTAAAAAAGGTTGTTTTTTCTTCGTCCTCTTCCGCCATTTGTATCTGATGGTAACCCTTATAAGCGTCCAGAAAACATTTCAGCCAAAACCCTGACAAGGATTCTACTTTCCAATCGATTTCTGGCAGAGGATACCAGTCCTTCGAACAGGCTTTGTTGATATCTTTGAAGTCCACACACATCCGCCACCCCCCGTCATGCTTCTTGACCATCACCAGGTTGGCTACCCAGGTTTGGTACTTCACTTCCCTGAGTATGCCTGCTGCTACAAGCTCATCCACTTCTTTGCATGCTGCGGCATTTCTTTTAGGAGCCAGGCTTCGACGCTTTTGCTTGATAGGTTCAATATGTTTGAACTCATTAAGCTTGTGTTCAGTGCCGAAGGGCTTTCCATCTATGGTAAGAGTTCTGGGGACCCCTGTCATGTTAGAGTAGGTCCATGCGAAGACGTCTGCATTGGCCCGTAGTATCTTTTCCAATTCAGCTTTAAAAGAGGTAGAGAGCTGTTTTCCAGTTACCACCATTTGATCAGGGTAAAGATCGTTTACTACAATACGTTCTTCAGCATCATTACAGCTGAGAACATCTTTCGGAGGCTCTTCTAAAACCTGTTTGACCTTTTTGCCTACTTCCATGGGCTTCTTCATGTTGTAGCTGGAGAAAACTGTTCCAATACCAAAAGGTGTTTGGAATTTGACCGTGGCATGTATAGTGGAGACAACGATGCCCATATTTTGCATTGCTGTTCTCCCTATCAACAGGTTATAGGGAGATTCAGACCTTACGATCGCGAAAACCAGGGTTTCTGTTCTTTTTAGCCTTCCTTCTCCAATCGTAACCTCTAGAGGGACTTCTCCCAAGGGCCATGAGTGTTCCCCTGAGAACCCTACCAAGGTTACCTTCGAATCTACTCTCTTCGATCTTATTGAAGGCTTGAGCTTTAGAAAGCAATGTTCGTAGATCACTTCGCAAGAGCTACCACAGTCTAGGTAGGCTTTGTTTACTTCTCTGTTGGAGATCAAGACTTTGATGACCACGGGGTCATTTGAGAGAACTTTGCATGTGATCGAAGGAAAGGTAACATCTCCTACTCCGCATAACGCTTCCTCTGCTACTTTCCTTTTTAAAACAGAATCATCCCTGTATACCATGAGGATGGGTGCTTCGACAGGCGTGGTATCTTTCCCCAACTGTGTGTCAGAGACCTTTTCTTTACCTTTCTTTATGCCCTTCACCAAATGTCCCAATTGACCGGACTTCACGGCCTCTTCTATCTGTTTCTTGAGCTCTCTGCAATTGTTAGTGTCGTGTCCGTAATCGTCATGGAAATAGCAGTATTTGGAAGTATCCCTAGGCCTTCCCCTACTTGCCAAGCGGGGAGGAGGATCAAAGGCCTTCGCAGCCTTTTCCGTAGCAAGTATCTCCCTTGGAGATTTGGACAGATTAGCCAAGATCCCGTGGTTGATGTTTTTGTGGTAGGGTGTAAACCTGTCCCTGCCTTTGTGTCTGTTCTTTGACCCTTCCCACGAAGGATGCTTCGGGGCTTTGCTGTGACTTTCTTTATTTTCGACCGGAGCCTCGTTGGTAGAAACTTATTTGGCTTCGATCTAGGTGTAAGCCTTCTCCACTAAACCCTTATAGGTTGCAGGAAGGTCAGTGGAGAAGAATTCAACCAAACTTCTGTTTTGTAGGCCTTGCACGAAACCTGAGATGCGTTGGTCTTCGTGCAAGCCCATTATCTGTAAGGTGTCATCGGTGTATCTGGTAATGAAAGCCCTGGTGCTCTCGTTTTCCTTCTGCTTGATGTTGTGCACTGTTAGGTGCGTTCTTGTGAACTTTTTATGTTGACTGAAATGTGATCTGAACTTGGCCTTGAGATCATCCAAATTCACAATGCTACATGGTTTTTTCCCGTTCCACCATATACGAGCAGAGTCTCGTAGGGTATATCTAAACATGTGGCAAGAAACGGGCATGACCCACTTCTGCATTCTGATAGCCCCTTCGAATAGGTGTAAAAAGTTATCCGGGTCCCCCTTCCCATCATAAGTACCAATATGCGCGGGCATTTTCAACCCATCAGGCAAAGGGTAGTCTTCTATCCATCTTACGAAGGGTGTTGTGGAACCCATGGGCTCCGAATAAAGGCAGTTATAAGGTGGCATGTAAGTAGGGGCAGCATTGTACGGGTTATGATTTGGAGGCATTCCAACAGGGTTTTGGTTAACATATTGAGGGTAAGCAGTAGGTATATAAGGTGGGTGACTTCCGACAGGATACGAAGGGTATACCATAGGTTTCCCGTAAGGCATGCTTCCGTATGGTTGAGTAAAACTGGGGTTGCTAGCCTGCCCATTAGGTGGGGTATAGACCCCTTGAGGGTAAGATTGAGCCTGAAAAGGAGGGTACATACCATGAGGAGGACGATTTCCTCCCCCATTCATTTGAGATGGATTGCCTTCTACGCCAGATGCGTGAGAAGGCTGCAACGGAACCCCTGCCTTAGTTCTTCCCAGATGAGCTGCCAAAAGTGGTGGTAAGTTAACCTCCATAGTTTCCCTTCGGTGACTCCTTCCATTGGAGCCTTCCATTGTTCCTTCCCTTCTCGTCAGAGCCCTCTCCGGAATGTTGGGCCATATACAATCGTGTATATGTGATTTGATACAACAAAACTACATATGCTTCAATGAAGATAAATGAAGGACTTAATATGCATAATGGAGATTCTACAAGCTGATGGAGTATATGCAAAATACTTATCTTTATTAAAGATTACAGAAGATATTGTTTTACTTGTAGGATAAGTTTGTAACCCTAGCACCTCTATTATATAAAGAGATGACAGGCACGTAGTTTATTAGATGATTAGAACTACACACAAAAATATACACGTCCCATATATTATTAGTTAGTTTATAGCTTCAAGGTTGAAAAACCCTATCACTATTAAGGGTGATCGTATTAATAATATTGAGGCTTAGTTTGATATTATTACTGTGTTCTGCTATTCTTATTGTTTGTGTTCTTCTTAGCCTTATTGAGTAGATTCCGCATACTCATTAAAGTTCCAGGTAGAATTCCACTTAGTAGTTTTATACAAGATTGCTAAACCCTTTATAAGTTAAAGGTTAAAGATCCATACAACAACAACTGTCTACGAATTGGGATCTACATGTGGTATCAGTCGCCAGGGGGAAATTCTACATAAGAAGAACGAGTACTGATCCAGTGAAGTTTGCAGTGATGGCCATTTTTTACACATCATCCAGTGATCCAAACAAGAAGGTAAAATTCTGTGTTAACTGTCATGATTCTTATCAAACCTTGCTTAAAGATCTTGAACTTGAAAAAAAGAGTCATAGCACAGCTAGGGCTGAGAAACTAGAATATTTATTTAATCTAGAAAAAGTTGAAGCTAAAGTTCTTGTTTATAAAGATAATGAAGAAGCTTGGACAGAAAAGTACAACCAACTAGAGTATCAATTAAAACTCAGTGATTGGAAGTTAGGTTGTAAGATATCAGAAGTTGAAAAGCTCACCAAGGAAAGGGATGATCTTTTACAAAAACTTGCTAGTCAATCTTGTGAATCTATGAAAAGTGAAAGTTTAGGTGAGAAGAATGCTACACTAGCTTCACCTACACAAACTGATAAGATTGATAGGAATAAGGTCAACATTGCAGATTGGGTTGAACGTGATGATAAAGTAGTTCCTGAAGGTTTTTCAAAGGTTAAAAAGAAAAAGAGCTTGAAGTCTGTGAAGTTTGCTGAACCTTTAGAAACCAAACCTGTTAAAAGTCACAAAAAGTCTAATAAAAACCCTAGGAACAACAATAGTCCTAGAGGTAATCAAAGAAACTGGAATGGGATGATAACTCAAAAACTCGGGAAGACTTTTGAGTTTCAGAATAAAGCTTGCTATGTTTGTGGCAGTTTTGATCATCTGCAGTATACTTGTAAACTCAAGAAACCAGTTAGTGATCAAAAGCAGGTATGGAACAACTCAAGGAGGATTAACCATAGAAATTTTTCAAGTGATTCTAAATATCCTCAGCAAAGAAGGTTTTTTAACCCATCAGCAGTACTTACTAAACAAGGATTGAAACAAAGTACTGCTAGGCCAAAAGTAAGTACTGCTAGGCCGAACTCAGAGGTTAGTGTTGTTAAGGCTTCAGCGAGATGGGTTTGGAAACCTAAACAAGAAGAATTAGTTGTTTCTGAACACAAGAATCCATCAAAGATCTTAACACGATATGATTATGTTGATGCTTATGGAAGATTCAAGTCTATTCTGGCTTGGGACTTCAAAAAGCATTAATTCTTAATGTATTGTGTGCATAGCAATTCATAGAAAGTGGGAGATTACGAATTGCTATGGGGTATGCTGTCCGTGAACATGAAGGTCGATGGTGTTTATTTTTGGAAGCATATAATTGGTTATGCTTTATAATGCGAGGATGGTATTTATTTTGGTCAATTTGTTTGAAAGTAACTATATTGCTGCTGCGTGGATGTCGCTGTGATTCGTAATAAGTAACACGTGAATGTTTTGATGGAACAGTACAGTGAATATTATTTAATGGTGTTGTATTTTACTGATCCACGTAGGAATAGGATTAGTTTATTGCATAGTGCAAGTGGGTTTCGTGTTTCTCGTATGTCACGTGAGATTTTGTGATGGTACGGATTCAGTGTTATGCGGAATATGGTTACTACATTGGTCCTGCGTTTTGATTGGCTTCACGTGGGAATGAGATCTTATCAAACGATCTCATTGGTTTGCTTCATGTTGGGACCCACGAGTGTTACTTGGTTATAAGATGGTGAATATGGATATCACGTGGGGTATGATTCTGTGATATGAGGTATATGGTAATTACAATGGTCCTTGGTTTGTGAATGATAAAAAGATGAATATTGATGTCCACGCATGATAACATATGATATTAATTGAGTGGATGGGATGTACTAGATAGTTGTCAGATGACTTCACGTGTTGGGTCAGTCCTTGTTTCAAGAGATATTTGGTCCATTGTTTCTATCGATGTTACTACTGGTTAAATCTACTTTGGTCCTACGTTTCATATCTCAAGCGTTATTAGTTTTTAAAGTACTGCTGCAAGTTTTACTTGAAAGTACTGCAGAATTTCGAAAGTACTGCTCGTGTTTTTGAAAGTACTGATGATATTTGAAGATATTGCTACTCGTTCGAAGGTACTGTTGCTCATTAGTTTGCAAAGTATTGCTGATAATTTCAAAGTGCTGCTCGGAGATTTTGAAAGTACTGCTCGCGCATATTTTATGCAAGTACTGTGGTTTTTACGAAAATACTGCAGTTTATTTCAAAGTACTGATGATTTTTATGAGAGTACTGCTCCTTCCCAAAGTACTGCTCATGGTTATTACGTGAAGTTTTCAATTTAAGGGGAAGTCGAGAATGATTTTTGGTCACTAATTAGAGATTAGTTAGTTGGGGCGTTTGTGTACTGCTCGTATTGACCGACATATCCTGAAAGTACTGCTATCTTTGTACGCTATTGGGTAACACATGGTTTGATTTCTCGGATGCTTTATGGTTATTATTTTTAAAAATTCAAGAGCCGGTTAATATCAATTTCAGGGGAAGTGTATACAGGTTGCTTATCTTCACAGGTTCCTTATTCGATGATTACAAAAAGGGGAAGAAGTTAACATGAAGATTATTTGCAGCTTATTTATGTGTGTTTGTTTCATTCACGGAGATGATTACATCTCAACTTCTCTATTTAAGGGGAAGTTCGTACACGACTTTGTTTATTTTGTCATCATTAAAAAGACAAAATAAATACAAGAATGAAACAATGGGAATGAAGATTATCATCATTGAAGATTGCTGAATTCATGAAGATAGTTTTGTAATATCAAATAGGGGAAGATTGTTGGGCCATATACAATCGTGTATATGTGATTTGATACAACAAAACTACATATGCTTCAATGAAGATAATTGAAGGACTTAATATGCATAATGGAGATTCTACAAGCTGATGGAGTATATGCAAAATACTTATCTTTATTAAAGATTACAGAAGATATTGTTTTACTTGTAGGATAAGTTTGTAACCCTAGCACCTCTATTATATAAAGAGATGACAGGCACGTAGTTTATTAGATGATTAGAACTACACACAAAAATATACACGTCCCATATATTATTAGTTAGTTTATAGCTTCAAGGTTGAAAAACCCTATCACTATTAAGGGTGATCGTATTAATAATATTGAGGCTTAGTTTGATATTATTACTGTGTTCTGCTATTCTTATTGTTTGTGTTCTTCTTAGCCTTATTGAGTAGATTCCGCATACTCATTAAAGTTCCAGGTAGAATTCCACTTAGTAGTTTTATACAAGATTGCTAAACCCTTTATAAGTTAAAGGTTAAAGATCCATACAACAACAACTGTCTACGAATTGGGATCTACACGGAACATCTTCAAAACCAACCGACCTTCCACTCGGCCTTCGACTGCTCGGAGACCCTATCCTTAGCACTGAGCGTGTAGCCCCAGGAGCCAAGGGCCTAGTCTCCATTTCTAACTCTTTGTCATACTCATCGCTTGAGTATTCTAACTCCCTTCGCATCTCTACATTCCGAGCTTGCCTCCTTCGAGCCCTCAATAAAGATTCTAGTGCTTCGATGTTAGCTTCGACAAACGTTGGACTGATTACCGGTTCAGGGTTGGCCGAGGTTGAAGCATGGTTGTTGGGAGTTATTTCAGGGTGAGATCGTGTGGTAAAGGTGGATGCGGTTATATTGGGAAGGTTGTTAGGATCATTGACTGGGATTGGAGCCAAGGTCTAGAAACCCGAAGGGGGTGTATCCGCTCTTCCTTGATTCATTCCGTAAACTAGTGAGCGTGATTGACTGGGTGTAAGTTTGGAATAACGAGACCAATAGTAGCGGGTCCCACGGATGGCGCCACTGATTGTACAATAATTCGTACGACCAGGCCTTCGATGGTGATCGAAGGGTATGAGGGGTGATATGCTTGCGCCAAACTTGTAGCCAATCTGCAATAAGAAATAGTAGACACTTCGTTAAGTGATTGCGCAGGGGTTGGGCCCTGCGAACCACCTCCGGCGATGGTGATCGAAGGGTATGAGGGGTGATATGTTAGCACACGTTTAGGAGATCATGGGGGCGTCCCCTAATTTGTGGTAACCGTTAGGGCTTCATCCCCACTATCTCTGCCTTAGCGGGGAAGCTAAGGAAATAGTGGGAACGTGGGGGAAGACCAAGTCAAGGTTCTCCTTTGTCTTGGCGCCTTCAAGAGAAGACACCGAAGGGCATAGGCCTTCGGCTGGCAAATTCCCAACTGGTAACCATATCAATGATGAATGGTTTTACGCCACCAATGACTTATGAAGAAAGACTTGGGTCTTCGTAATGCAAATTCGATTGAAGCCGAAGGGGGTCCTTCGACCTGATCGGAGGGTACGTCATCAACCTCAATACTACCCTGGACTAGGCCGGAGTAGACATCTATTCTTAGCTAGGTCACGTAGTTATAGCAAAGGATTGCTACCCTAGACTAAGTCAATATCTGCCACATATCTATCCTACTAGTCAGCACATAAGCAAATCAAAAAGAGTTAAAGCAGGTCCAAGAAAAGAGTAGCATGCTTTCTCACCCCAATTTAGTTAAAACATAGGTAAAAATGGGGCTATGAAACTCACCTCGATCAAGCAAAGCACAAATAATCACTAGCAACGCAGATAAACAGCTAACTCGGCTCGGCAACTACTGACTCGGCACAACCTATTAATATAAACTCATTATTAATACATTTTCCTATCATCTATCCCAAATATATTTCGATTCTTATTTCCAAAAACATCTCGTTTCTATATTTAGTTACAAGTGTTTGGTATCATCTTGTGTGGTATCGACTCGACAAGACTCCATGAATGCACTATAATTCTAACAATGCGACTCACAACGACACAATGCAACTTCTAAGCGATAAGCTTTATAGTTTAATAAGTTTCGAGATAAATCGTTAGATCTTATCGAATTCGTCAACTCGATAAACTCAACCATTTATTTATTTAACTTATTATTCTCAAAAACTAGTCACATCCTAACGAGTTATAAGGATAATTTGTTCATTAATACCTTTATCCTACGCATATAACGGGCTCTTATTGGATTCGTCAACCCAATAAGTCCGCTATCTACGTGGGTTAAACCTATTAATGTCAAGTCATCAGTAACCCATGCATAACGCACAATGGTTATTAAATACCCATAAATGACATATTTCGTAAGCGTGCCCTCGAAACATTTAATAACTCGTTTATTACAAAACCTTGTCATTTTTAAGTCGTTAGTTCCCTTTTAAATATCGAATAACAAGGCGAGTCTTGTTATTAAATATATATAAGAACTTACTATTTTTTATTTTTCTAGTTTTATTTACATGTTTATATATCTATACATTATATATAAGAGGAGGCATGCCACATATAATGCCACGTGGCATCCCATAATGCCACGCATACTTTGTTCATTAATTTGTTTAATTAAATTCGTATTTAATTTAATCAAAAATCGGATTACATTATAAAAATGAGAGTGTAGAGGATCGAACTTCGGTTTTATGTGACAATATCTAATGTATCCACCGCTAGAGCAACACAATATTTTATGATACAATTGCAAGTCAAAAAAGATAAAGCTGTCCAAGTATTTTTTATTTTTTTTTTTAGGGCCAATCCGAATATGTGCAAGGTAATATGTATCGTTAGCAAAACCCTTGGTAAAACTCTTTCATTCTAAAAACCCTAATGATCTCTCCAAACCTAACAAAACCATCATTGATTCGATGCTTAAAACAATAACACAAATATCTGTTCATTTAACCGATTGTTTAGTTCTTGTGATGAAGTTGAATCTTTAATCTCAAATAAAGTATGTTTGAATTTCAATTCCATTTTTAATTACTATATGCATTAGACTAATTAAACCTTGGAATATGATTTCGAGGTTCTTATTTTGATTATAAGTGTTTGATAATTTTTGCTTTTTGTTTAGGGTTCTTTGGTCTAAATTGGGTATTTATAAAAGCACAATAGTTCATTGATGATGAAAAGGTACAAGTATTTGTTAATGATTGTGTTTAATTATTTATTGTTAATTGGATTCAAAAAATCATGGTATTGTTGATTTAATCTAATAAGCTTTTGGTTACTAAAGGGTATTTGGCATTGTGTTTTGAAAATGTTCAAATAAGCAATTGTTACTCGAATTATATTAATAAGATAAATAGGCATTTATATTATCACTCATGCTACATATACCTTAAATCTTATTACTCATTCTTGGCTGAAATGATAAAAGTTTGGTGTATAGACTTTACTCATTCCTTATGCCTTCATCATAACATCAATTTAGGCCACCATTTGGATTGCCAGTGGATACAAGCCCATGTTTGTACATGTTTACAGGGTCATACCATTCAGAATGGAATAAAGAAACCAAACCAAAATCAGGTTCCAATGTTGGCAACAATCCATCTGATAAGAATCCATGCTTATCACGCCCGAACAGCTTACCACTTTGGCAAATGTTCCTGATCCGACTCCAACCGGATTCTGATGTATAATGTTAGATATAAAGGCACTAAAAGAAACCCACGCGCTTCACACCTGTACCACCATTTCATAGACTCAAATATTATATGTACCACAGACCATCTGATGAGAGGGGAAAACAACACAGTCATAACTATGTGCATGTCACTACTCATATATCTCAAGAATAAGGTGAAAATTTTGTCAGGTTTATATATTTTAATTTATTTATGATTTTTTTTTTTTTTTTGTTCTTGGTGTATCAATCGTTTCAATAATTATTTGTCATAACCCATTTTAATCTACAAAGAGGCAAACCCAACACATTATGTGCAAAACTCAATGCAATTTCGTAAAACCAGAAGCAAAACAATACAAGGTGAATCTAATGTGCCTGGTGTATAAGTCCATTGAAGATGTTGTTGTTCGTAATGTCAATATCCGGTATAGTACTGCAGCTTTTATATCCTTTAATCATCCCTTAACAGTTAACTATCAATAACCTCCTCTTATACATAATTCAGACTTTTGCAACATTCAGTAATATATCCTGATTACACTCGATAGCCCTCTGATTTCGCTTCAGGAAGACTTATGAAATGAGAAACACATATTCCAGCAAATGTATATCTACCTACATCCAAATTATGTTGGTCTATCATATTTTCTCACTGAATATATCATTCTTTTGTTTAATTTTTCAATATATATATACCTTTTTACTTCTTTCGTATGGTTACTTGGTAGGTTATTATGAGCTGGTTGGTATCAAACAAGGCCGTGATGAGCCCCTCAGAGTTTGTTGAACGGTTTAATGAAGCAATCCTTTTGGTCTGTCACATTTTCTCACTGAATATATCATTCCTTTGTTTAATTTGTCAATATATACCTTTTTACTTCTTTCATATGGTTACATGGCAGGTTATTATGAGTTGGTTGATATCAAACAAGGTCGTGATGATCCCCTCAACGAGTTTGTTGAACGGTTTAATGAAGAAATTCTTGATATTGAAGAACGATATTATCAGATAATTATCTCTACCTTCCTCTACTGCCTCCGAAAATCTGCACTAGCACAGGACTTGGTGATGAAGCTTCCAACTACCGCTAAGGAACGCATGGTACATGCTTACAACTTCCATTATGCAGAAGATGCTATTGCCAATAGGATGAGTTCAGAGTTTCAAAGGAGGCAACGAGGAAATAAAAATCATAAATGGATCAAAAGGATGTTTACATAGGTTATGCGTCATTTGTGTCTTTTAACCTTTCAGCATATGACTTGGCACTTAATGAAAACGTATGATGTTCTGTGTCTGTAGATTTCGTCAGATAACTTAAGTGAAACAAAGTGTCTGGTTAAGTTTTTTGCTGAAGTAAAGGAAATCGCTGACAAGTTGGTGTTGGGGTCGTGCTTTGCGATGAAGATACAAATCTGGTGTTAGTTGCTAACTCATGTATTATAATTTTCTCAGGGAAATTTGCGAACCTACTATCAGCAATATAAATGAACAACAAAAGAAGAAAAGAGATTAGCAGAAGAAAAGTTCTGGTGAACGCCTCTTCTTTTTTGTCTACCTTTCCTATATTTTATTTTAATGTTAGCTCATCGTGTCGATCAGAAGGATCTAAATATGGGGTAAGAAACTTTACAATAATCACTTTCATTTATACCCTTCTAGATGTGCATGATTATACGGTGCGTTTGAAAGACGATCAGAGACTTTTAAAAGATGGTGACAAGGTACTTCTATCTTCCTACAACTCCATATTTAATAGTGATATGTGATTATTTTTGTTCATGGTCTTTTTGGTGATTTCACAGGTTAAACTAATAGTAAGCTTAAAGGGATGTGAAAATGAGCTTAAAAACAATGCTATTGAGCTTATCATATGTTTCCGTGATGATGTAGCGAATGTATGTGACTTGATTTGCTCAATTAAAAGTGAATTAATATTGTTTAGCGATGCAAATGCTCTTGTGATAAGTTCTGCATGTGAAAATGGGTATTACAAAAACTTCTTTTTGGTGACCACTTCTAATGGCAAAATGGTTGTTATTGCAGTTAGCGGTCGAGGAAAGCAATAACTTCAGAGATAGAAACATGACACAGGTATTGGTTTCAACCAAAGGTGTAACACAAAAAGAAGCACCAAATAAGAAAGAAAAATCAACTGGGACCGAAGTATCGGCTAACGTATCAGCATAACCTGGGTTCATGATAATTTGTGATTGTAATATCGAGGAAGGAAACTGCTAACTTCTAAGCTTCAGGTTTTATTCCTCAAAATTTAGTAGATTTGGTTATTTAAAATATTTAGTAGATTGAGTCACGCTTTCAAGAGCGTAACCACTCTTCATTTTTAAAGGTTGTAATGCATTCGCCTAGGCTTCTTTTAGACACTCAAATGCTCTTTAGGTTGCTTCAATATCAGGCACAATCTCATTAGTATATCTAACAGTACCTGAATGCCCGAGAGTAGGTTGGTCAACAAGATCAATATGTGGTTTTGTCACTTCCTTATCAATAGTCTTGGGTAAATTGTGTGCGTGCTTTTGGTCAAGGTATAGGCAAACAACAACACAATCATCGGTTTTGGACGTGGGGTATTTGAGCTTCCATGCTTTTGTAGCACAGTAGTCGACAAGAGCTCTGGCTGTAGTTGCTCGGCTAGGGGCAATATCAAAGAAAATATTTAAAAAAAACTTTGTATGGGTACAACAGATGGGTAAAATTTTACAAGGATAACAATATCATGTTTATGGGTGTTTGGATTTCTGTATTGAAACTTATTATTTGACTTTTTATTGTTTGGATAAATATATAAATATCATATAAAAGGATAAAAAAAACAAATCTACTAATTTACCTCATACCTTTTGCAGACAAAGAAACGAAAAGAAAAGGAAAAAAATCTTGAGAAGAAAAGATAAATGAAGTTTCAGCATTGCGTGAGAAAGACTCTATCCAAAAGGCAAAGTAGTAGATGAGCCTGTTTTAAAGCCTTTTCTCGGTTATTTGATTTGTAACACTACTCGGGCTTCCAACTTCCTTAGGTACCGATCTTCCCTTTCATATCTTTCTTTTTGTTGTTGTAGGCAAAATGGAGACTAAATATCAGTTAAATGTGATTACAGGTGATGGGATCATGCTCACTTCAGAATCAAATTAGTTTAGCTTCTGGGAAGTCTAAGCATGATAAGTTCCAGGTTCTAAAAGGGTTGAAGCTCCCAGATCGTTATCACTATTTTCCAAACAAAAATCACGATGAATGCCAACACTGGGGCATGGGTAACTGCTCTTGCAAGGCATATTCCTTTGTGACCGGCATTTACTGTGTGACTTGGACAGAAAACCTCATTAATATCGAGCAGTTCTCATTTGGTGGGAAGAATCTTTTCTTACACCTTTCTTATGTCGAAATAGGTAAATGCAAATTCTTATTGAGGTCTAATAGTCAATTTTCATGTTTCTGCATTACATTTTGTACATACATGCCTAACATGAATCTATAGGCGATAAAATAATTGAGCAACACTGAGCATCATTCTCACAACTATAGGTGGTGCACTCCTCTTAGGAAGCTCCATGTTTTGTTTATATAAGTGGATAACATATAAAAAAGGTAAGAACATCTATCATATAGCATAATAATCCAAAGACCTATGTAATGTGAGGAAAGAAAGATACATGGCTGATGCTTACTGTATAGTAGGGCCAAAATATGTTTTATGTCGATAACTATAAATCACTTATTTATCTTAACATCGATAAGATGATCCATGTGTGATGTTATTCTCACTGTAGGAAGGAAAACCAAGTTAAATCATTTCAGTTCAGATGTTGAAATTGTTTCAAGGGACAAACCACAAAAAGATGTATAGGATTCCTTTGATTTGCCTATATATGAGTTCAAACAAATATTAACTACCACTGACAACTTCAACTATAGAAATAAACTTGGTTAAGGAGGATTCAGCCCAGTTTATATACATAATGAACATATGTTATCAGCATCATTTATATACAGGATTATTAATTAGTTTTGTGTTGGAAGCTAATGCAGATCTGGGCTGAGGCCTCTTAATACAAGTGGAAATGTGAATGCTTAAGATATTGAGAACTTACTATTGTAGAGAAATGTTTTGGACCATCTACTAATGCTAGGCGTTGAAAGTCAATAGGCCCTTGTTGTCGTACATCGTGTGGTAAGCTAACATCTATATTAGATAAATTTGACTTTGAATATTTCTTACTAACAGTTTGCTGTATTTCAAAACATTTAACAAAGTCTAACTTGTAGGTGATCTTATTTATGGACATCGTCAGAATCTTGATGTTTTTGCAACTAAATCTCTTGGCGATGAGCGAGAGGTTGAACCAGCTCTGAATTCAATCTTAAATTATTTTACGGACTTAAAGCATGCAAGAATTTATTGCAGGTGACTGTATTTCTAAGAGCTTTTGTGAGGTTTGTATTGTATACATTTTATCAGAAAAAAAAATTCTCATTATATATCTATCTATATGCATCTCACATGCTTGCTATGAAGTTGGGACATTCACTTTTGATGCTATAATATTTTACGTCATAAAATGTTATAAAGTTGGGACATTTATAACTTTTCTTAGATCTAATTGGCTACTTCCTTATTGTTTTGTAGTGACATAATCGAGAGTTCCATATAGTGGTACTTTATAACTTGGAATTATGTTTATTGGTTTGAGCTACTTAAGCTCCCGTGTCAATTTATTCATGGTGTAACTCAAGCTAACTCTCCTATGTTGGTCCTGGGTGCGGTCGGTGGGGGCTGCCATAAAGTCGGCTACCACAGCTAGCTCGAACTAAACTCGGCTCTTTTGTAGCCAGAGTTAGAGTCAGTTGGCCAGAATCAGAGCCCTTGTAATAATGTCAGTTATCATAGCTGACTTCAAAAGCCAAATTCGGTTTCATTTTAAGGGACAAGTCACTTGCTACATAATCTGCTAAGTTGACCTTTGTTTTAAATCAATTAAAAGACCTCCATTTCATGCCCATGGCAATGATTATATAATATATGATTGTGTTATTTGCTTTTCGATTTCCATTTTGTAACGAAAATAGTACATATATTTGGTTATATTTTTTAATGTGTGATCTTTACCTCTCTGATTTCTGTAGGGATTGCGGGAAACAAATATACATGGGTAAGTAGTTATGACTAATGAAGACCGTTTGACAAATTGTATATTTCTATTTCAGTTTGAATCTGATTATATTAGTAGTTGACTTGGTTGTTCTACTGAAATTTCTGTTACTTGATGTTTACAGGTGGTTTCGACACTGCTCATGCTGCTGCTAGATAAATACAACACCCATTTTTTATCACCCTTTGACCCACTATTTTGGTATATGGATTTGCTGTTTGATATAGGGCTTATGATCAAGCTGCCATTTGACTTCGCGGACCTGATGCATATATTAATTTCAACATAAATGATCGTCATGAAGGTCTTAAGCAGGTTTGTTAAAGCTATTAAGATATTTACCAAGTTTTACAGTGAGGTGTTGTTCTATATAAGGATCTTAATGAATCTGTACGTATAACCTCAAGTATAATGTGGTTAGCACTATATTTTATGCACTTTTTGGAGTAACCAAATTGAAGTTTCACTAATTGATACGTTTTGAGAATAAAGCTTTCTATTTATTGAAAAATTATGTAACATGCTAAAGCATGCTCTTTGAATAAAAATATATTTGTATTCTTATTAACATGTAAAGAGTCGAGTTGGACATGTAGAAGTTTAAATATATTGAAGCATTATAAATGAATGTTCTTTATGAACCGGACAGTTTTTTCCATTTTCTCGGCATGTCCCCTCTTAGATACCATGGGGTTATGATCTTTTACAATCATTGTCACTAGCTAAACAAAACAGAACCATAAACTACATAAAGCACGGTTTGATACATTAAATAAACAAAATAATGTAAATATGTTTGAGCATATGATGTTATCTTGGTCTCCTATGAAACTGTATATTCAAAGATCCAATCCTTGCCATTGAAAGTACAACTCATATCCCATGGTTGTAGATTTAAAACAAGATGTTGTCTGGTAGATCATGTGTGAAGACAACTAGCATTCCCAATTATCATTTAGCTAAGGTTCAGAATGTAATTGGTTGAAGTTGCCACCCTTGCTCTGTTGCTCCAAGTGCATATTTATAAGTCCCAAAATTAATATGAGGGCATTGTTTCTCTATTTTTGATATGATGGTTTTATGCTAGGTGTTGGATGAGGCAGACACGATGTTTGATAGAGGGTTTGTGGTGTGAGAATGCTTACCGGCCAAATGGTTGTGAGTTTAAATCATGCTTGTGTTGGTTTGCCTCTCCAGAAATATAAAATAAGTTCTTGATGCTCATCATATGGTAGATTATTTAATGTGCTTGATTGTAAGGGTGATACGGAATTCGATGTATTCATAAATGTGGACAGTTTGATGTCATATATCATGAATTTAATGTTCAAAGGCAGATAGTTGACTGATATTGGAATGACTCATATGATAAATGAGTGTTTAGGATTGCTTATTGTAAAGTGAATAAATAGCTTTTAATATTTGTATAGAAGCAGACTGCTTAAGATTATATTTGCTTATTTGAAGGTGAAATAAACAGTTTTGGATTAGTATTTTGAGAGTGGCTTATTCAAACTGATTATTTGAATAAACTTTGACGTTTCTTGCGTGCTTTTTATAAAAAATGCAAGCCAAAGTATTTCTATGGGAAAGAAGAAGGCACAGATATTCACAAATAGTGCGGTAAGTATAAAGTACTGATACATTGTCAACATGTAAATATTGAAAGTATCCAGTCAATTTTAGTTGCATCTCATTTGCATATTTAATGTTTACCAGGCTTGTAAACTGATACTCGGGGATGCAAAGGGAGCATTGATAGACATAGAATTTGCATTGCGTGATGGTGATAATGATGCAAAGGCTTGGTTTCGTCAAGGTCAGGTATGTGATTCATCAATATGACTAATAACAACTATAATAGTTATTGTAAGATTCTTAAACGCCTTAATCCAGGCACATATGGCACTCAATGAGGTAAATGTTGCAATAGAGAGTACAATGACATGTTGATAGTTTAGTACAATGACTTACAGTAATTCACATCTAAAACACAAATCTTATGTACGGCACAAACATGTTTCATGTAAGATGTTTAATCAGTTTTTTTATACTCTATTAAGTCTTGATTTGCAAAGGGCAGACCTGAGAATGTGGAGATCTAGCTCATTTGGGGACGTAATTATAGCACCACTTGGGTTGTTCCCAAGGCCTTGGCCCTTGACTGCTAATTCATCTGATGGCAGCAAGTTTGCTAAAGTAATCGAGTATTTTCGTCTTCTTGGTTGTGTAATGGCGAAAGCTCTTCAAGATGGTCGTCTTTTGGATCTGCCACTTTCAACAGCGTTCTACAAACTTGTGCTTGGACAAGTAAGCAAGTTTGTGTAGCAAATCTAGATTTACATTATTGCATTCTTTATTTTATGTTATTACTATTAACTTATTATATATGTTCTGTGTTTCAGAAGCTTGATTTAATGTATGTTTCATCCTTTGATGCTGAACTTGGCAAGACATTGCAAGAGTTGCAAGCTCTTGTATGTCGGAAACAATACTTTGAGTCGATGTCTGGGCATGACCGTAGTGAAATGCTTGACTTAAAATTCCGAGGGGCTCCAGTTGAAGATCTTTGTTTAGACTTTACACTTACTGGTTATCCAGATTTCACTTTGAAATCAGGAGATGAAGATGTACGTGTGCATCCTCCCCTCTTATGAACCTTCTGCTTTATAACGCATCATTTGTTCTTTGTTTGTCTAGATGATATAATCTATTTTATTGCATCTTGGTGTTTGGGATTCCTTATATATGACCATAAAGGAAATTCTAAGTGTTTTTGAATAATAAACTACAAAAATACAAAATTGTATATACATATCTTTCTATTTGTAAAGTAGTACATTCAAAGAATGTTGCTTCTTTAGTTGAGTGTCCACCATGCTCTAACCAATTACAACCGTGAACCGATCTGTCATCTTCAAAATAAAATACACAAAACAAAGTTTTAATGGAACAAAACTTTTACATCAATTACAACTTACATTAATAACTAATAATCAATATGTACTAAACAAAAACAAATTATTACGTGCCTCATTAGGATCATGCCCTTGCAAGAATGCAAGACGAGTAGGAAAATGTTGCTCATGAATAAGGTGAAACCCATCATCATCAAACCTCATCAATCCAAGTCGAATATCTCTCAACTTGGATTCTTGAAATAAATTTGGCAGAGATTGGGAGTAGAGTGAAGTAAAGTCATTGTGCAAGTCGTCTTTGTGTCTATCAACATGCAGTAATCATATCATATTACTGAGTGTTAAATATAAACACAATTCCAAACACAATGGAAACCGACAAAATACAACAAGCTCATATTTTAATTATTGAAAATTGTAGCACCATGCTCAGTTAGTCCTACATACTTACGACAAAAACTGAACATTATTACATGGTGGTATCGTATGAAATAACATAATGTGAAGGATGATAACATCAAATTGTTTGTAATTTTTATTTTACCATATTAACTTACGAGGTGAATTTTGAATAGGAGTGTGAGATACATCACAGAAAGGAGGAAGTTGGGGTACTTTTCGTATGGTACGGGTAACCCTATAACCAAAACCTTTTTCCCCTATTCCTGGTAAACACACAAACATCACCACTTAACAAACAAATGGTATCAACAAAAAAACTTCACTTGTAACCCTACAATACATACATATTCTCATCACAACAAACATCAAACAAAACCATAAATCCATTAACAGATAATTCAAATTCGTCAACATCATCTAAATTTTGTAAAATAACAGTTGGAACCACCTATATACAATAACTAAATAAACATAATTAACAAAAATAAAATAATAATAATAAATGTTAATAATATTATCAAATGTAAAAGATGTTCATGATTAATATTGTTTAGAACAAAATGTTAGAAAGTAGTTACCTACTTTTAGGCGTTTTATGGATTATGGTAACATCAATTATACTTATTAACCATTTAGTTTAACTTTTAATAACTTTTAATTATATGTTTGTTCTACTAAATCTTTTTTAGCATATATTTGATCCACAAAATCATAAAAATAAAAACCACAAGTCATACCCGTCCATCGGACGGGTTTTGACACTAGTATATATATATATATATATATATATATATATATATATATATATATATATATATATATATATATATATATATATATATATATTACGTCAAGTTTCAATATATGTTTCGAGTTATTATTCGTCTCGAGTTCACAAGTCCGAGTCATGACTCTCGGATTTTACACGTCATATTGTCCAATAATTAATAAATGTCTATGTTACGGCGTTGTCGGGGTCAACCGAAACTAGAAAGTCACGGTAACACCGACGTTGCCCAAAGTTGACATATATATTATCAAGTCCAAATAAACAATCCCACTCGTTATCGGCCCTAAACCTATGGCTTGATAGCGTATCAACAATCTCCAATCAACTCATATCAATCCCGACATCCAACCAAGTATCAAACACACCCGAAATTAATGTTGTGACCCTAATGGTCTCGACACGGCCACGGTTAAGACCACACGAACCAAACGAACCCTAGAGGCTCTTTGGCTCCTCGTGTCTCATCCAAATACCACATGACCGGACCATCTTGGTCCCGGTCTCTCCTAACGCCAACAACAACTATCAAAATAGTACCACGACGACTAGACCCAGACCATGTTGGTCCTTTTGGGTCTCAGCTACACCCAACGCCACAACAAACGGACCCTAATGGTCCTTGTGGTTCTCGTTCACCTCCCGAACGCAACCCAACCATCATCCAACACCATCAACCTCCATTTCCAACAATAAATCCATAAACAAAACATCAAAACAACGTGAAAAATGCACAAACACGAACCCGACATGACACACTCGATACCAACAAACTTTATTACGTTTTTATTAGTTTTAAAGCTAGTTTTCATATTTGTATTCATCCAATCCCAACCAAACGCAAACGTACGATACTAAAAAGTCACATACGAGGCAAACCAACAATCAAAAGAGTGCATATCTCGTTCCTTTTACCTTTATCTTTACCGATCTATACTTGTAACACAATAACACGAACCAAAGAGATGTTTTTTACACGTTTTGGGTGGCGAGATGGTGGTGTATAGGTGTGTGGACTATGTAAAATGAAAGAGGAGAGGAAGAAGAATCTAATGATGGCGGTGGTGTGCACCTACGCGCGGCGGTGTGACGGTTGTGGCCGGTTAAAGGTGGCGGCTAGGGTTTTTAGAGAGAGAAAGGATGGAACTAGGTTTGGTGTAGAGAGAGAAAGGTGTGTGTGTGTGCGCGCGCGCGCGCGTGTGTGTGTGAGTTGTGGTTTATATATTTTGAGGGAGGGATTGAAATAATAATTGTTTTGGGGTAGGGGGCGCCGGTCACACAAAACAAGGGGGACCAAAGCCGCGTTTTTTTGTAAACTTTCCCGAATGACCACTCACGGGCTCGTATGTTTTATAATTATTATCCGGTTATTTTTATTAGTAACGTTATTGTTTTTAATTATCTTTTTCCATGAGTTTTGATTATTAACACGCCTTATTCTCACGTAACGAGTTAAAGTTACTTTTTCTCTCGTTTTAGGATTTTACTGTGCTGACTCAAGTAGTGCCTAACATTACGGGTCATAACTCATTCGATACCAAAATAAATCATAAAGCTAATAAACGATACCAAGTTAAGTCACGATTAACCGAAATAGCTCCTAAAGGCAATATACTCGGTCTAGCTAGCGTAATGCGGTTACCTAAAAGGGCTCCCTAATTTGCCAGTTGTCACATGGAACCAAGAGGCATCTTCCTTGAGGTAAGAAATAAAGACACGAATTCCAGAATTTCAACTTTAAGAATATCCCAATATCGCTTAATGAAAGCGAAAGTGTAACCATCAGGGCCGGGGGCTTTATCACTACCGCAATCCCACACCGCATCTTTGATTTCATCCATAGAAATGTTGGCTTCTAGTAATGCACGGTCACTGTCATTAATTATAGACGAGATGGGGGTAGGAGGGAAATCAATCAAAGAATCATTTGCTTGAAACTTATGTTTGAAGAAATTAAGAAAGACTTCTTTGACAAGCTGAGGATCAGTAACCCAAACACCCTCGTGCATATAGCCTTTGATGGAGTTACATCTACATTTTTTATTAATCAAGCAATGGAAGAACTTTGAATTCTCGTCGCCTTCAATGTTCCATTTGATCCGCGCCTTTTGAATATTATCCATGGCCTCGAAATTATCAAGCTTATCAAGCTCTTGAGGAAGCCTTAATCGCGAATCACGATCTTCGTTAGAAGAAGTACCATCTTCAATCTTGTCTTCCAATATATTTATAGCCTTTATAACTTCTTGTTTTCGAGAGTGATCATTGCTTCTGATAGAAGAATGCCATTGTCTGATCTTTGGTTTTAAGGCTTTGAGCTTTTCATGCGAGGATAAAGAACTCAGGTTAGGCAATTTCGAGTTAATGAGTTCATCAAAACCTTCATGATTAAGCCATGAATGATACAATTTAAAGGGAATAGGGCCAAAGTCAAGCTTATTGCAATGAAGAATAATGGGTATGTGGTCAGACCATAGGCGATCGAGAGCAGTAGCTTGGATGTCAGGAAGCGAATTAAAGACATCAGCGGAGATTAAAAAACGATCCAATTTACTGAGTTTTGTGCCTTGTTTATTCATCCAGGTAAACTCATGACCTCCCAAAGGAAGATCAATAATATTCGAGCTGTTACTAAAATTGTTAAAAACCTCAGCTTCACTTCTAGAGAAAATAGTACCATGGCGTTCTTGAGCTTTTCTAACCTCGTTCATATCGCTAAAAAGAATGTATTTGCCCCTATTACATTGCATAAAGTCACCAATTCGGTTCCATAACATAGATTTAGCCGATGGGTCGTGAGGGCCATAAAGATCAACCATGTAACAATCTCCAATCGTGTTTTTCCATTTTCCTTTGACAATGATGAATGCATCATCACACCAAATATTTTATTTCACAGAGTTATTTGGATCCCACATGGAAATAAGACCACCCGATCTACCGCGAGCCAAGCTACACGCAAAATTAAAAGAGTAATTCCGCCACATTGATTTAAGACGAAAAATTTCCAATCTAGTCATTTTAGATTCTTGAACGCCCAAGAATTGAACATTATGTTTAAAACATAACTCTTTAATCCAAATACGTTTCCTCCTTTTCTTTATGCCACATATGTTAATGGATACTACATTCATTTGTCAACAATATGATCCCCTATTCCATTAATCATATGGTTCAATGATCTACGACAACCCCTAACATCTAGACCTAAGGAGGTAGAGCATCTACTAGAGGACCCCCTTTTTAAGTGTTCAAAGCCAGGTGGACAACTAGGATCAGACTCGTTTGTTTCTTTTGTGGGCTGTGATTCTTCGGCGTTTACATTAGGGGATTCAAAATTAGCTTCATCTTCCTCTTTGTCATTATTCAGGTTCTTAATAACATCATCTAGATCACCAACTGAATCAACCTTTTCGATATCATTCTCGTCAGAAAACGATGAGTCAATATCTTCGTCCGCAATGTTAATGCTCCATGTACCTATTTCATGAACTAGAGTTTTGAAAATTTCCCCGTGAACTTTAACCTTCACCTTTTCTAAAACGGTTTGATGTGATTTAGTAGAGATGCAAACTCTACCGTACACATGGATGTAGATTGTTCGACCTCGAAAAACAGAAATTTCCCAAATAAGCATGCAATTTTCTTGAAGGCGTTGGAACCCCAGGCACAAAGAGGAGACCACTGATCTCGATCCAAATCAAACGTTCATCAACCTTGAAAGAGGGAGAAACAGTTTTAATCATGGTGGCATTGTGCCTAAAATTCTCACATGCTTCAGGCATATTGAATTGGATCCAAATCCAAGATCCCCCAACATGATGAATTTTAAGAACCACAAATCCTTCGTTTCTACATGTTACCTGCTGAGTCCAAATCTTTTAATTTAACCAAAAGAACCCTACACGTGTCATCAATTCCAATTAAATCCTGATCATCCAAAGAAACAGCATGTGTTATATCTTAGGAAGTGTTGCCATTAGAGGGTTTAGGATTACCATGTACGAGAGACGCAAAGGAGTTTCTTCCAGGTTGTACATCAGAATTATTAAGGTTATGATTATGGTTTTTAGAATTAGGGTTTTGTTGAGTCTCGTTGGTGCAATGATTAATATCAGTTTTGTTGTGGTGTGGTCTTTGGAATCTAGCAGTTGCACTTGCAACATACATATGGAAATTCCCAATCCAGATATTCGATAAAGATCTAACGAAAAACAGAAGCATCGGTTACACCCAAATAACGAATGAATCCAAATCGCTTACCCGCCTTTGATCGTTTATTAACAATGAAAGCATCAATAAGACGACCATAAGGAGTGCAAATCTTCCATAAACCCTTCGCGTCTAATGAATCAGGAAAGTTTGTGACATAGAAGGACGTCGCTACTTTATCCACGTCTCTATGAAACGGGTTTGCAATGGATTTTGAGGTAGTTGTTCTATTGTTCCGAAAGATCCATGTCCACCCGTTGGAATCAGTGTGATTAGCCAGCTTTCCCATGACAGAAATCCCCCTTCCCCACGATAATCCGATGAGAGTGAGCTCAGATCCGAAATTTTAGGAGTGGCGGCAGAGAATTTTAGGAGACAAAGACAACATAGTTTGTCATTGTAGGTTAGCGAGCCTTAAAGTTATCCGGCAAGACTTCGTTGAATTTAATCTTCACTTTTTTATTCGTCATCCAATAAATTATTAACCCAAGAAATCATACGCTCGTTAAAAAGTAAAATTATTCAGTGGTGTCGTCGGCATGTATGCTTTTCCGCCTATGTAACGGGTTGAAATATGAGACTTCACCCATATCCTTTAAATTTAAACATTTTTTGAGTAATTCATATACTGAAAAAACCCTTTACCCAAAAAAATAGGTAGAAAAACGTATGTAATGATGAATAAATGTGTCTTTTTATTAAACAATCTTTTTGTTCAAATTAAATTACCACACCGATGAACGGATCTAAAATAATAAATCGGTCTTTCGACAGCATATATAGTTTGATGGTAACTTCAATGTGTCTTCTTTTTAACGATAGATACAAACCTCAAAAGTATCTTCAATGTGAAACATGCATTTTGGAAATGTTTGGTTGATTAGTATCACATGAAAAACAAAAACAGGGTTTTGGTTCTTCACGCCTTGATAGCGTACCATAACTAAGATGTCGAGTTCCGTGTAACATTTAAGATATGTTGTCCGTTCTTATTTATTAGCAATGTTTTGTTCCATAGTAGTTTTATTTCATTAGCTAATGTACTTGCTGGCACTCAGATATGCAAGAGCATTCACCATCCTTTCTTCTGAATGATTATAAAAGGTATCATTGTTGCTTGTTATAGTTCTAGCAACGTACTTGCGTTTTTTGCTATGAATATGACAAAAGATGAAAATTGCTCTTTAGCTATTTTCACAAAAATGTTGCAGTTACCGAGACAAGTGTAAAAATATTGTTGCCAGTCAACACAATTATACCTCAAGTAAGTGACGCTTGTCAAATTATACTATATGTGAACATAACATCAATAAACAAATCCAACCGATTAAGCACACGACAAAGGATCCAGCAATGATTTCAGAAACTATAACAAATGCTCCAGAAAGCTATAATATCATATGCTTGTGTTTTGAACTTAAACTGTGACCCGTGGTACATAGAACTAAAGCTAATGAATGAAAAAGTTCCAAATATATCTGCTAAAGTGCAACTACAAAAATGAATAACCGTACACCTTTTCACTCAAGCATAATCACCAGAGACCCTAGTGATGGTTTTATTTGCTCATACGCTACCGTGCATGTTTATATATGAAAAGGGAGGAAAAGCAAAGCAATGCAATGCATGGCAACAAAAAGATATTGCAATTTACATCCTCATTTCTACTGTATCGTAATGTAAGATATATACACGATTTTACCGCGTAAGTTTCTTCTAGTTTGAACAGCCAGCAATTGGATCAACCTTGATTACTCGAGTGTTGTATGATCCACACGATCCACACTTGTGGTATAGCCAGTGGAAAGGAGCATTTCCCTTTTTATCACAATCATTGCATAGTATATCCTGTGTAATTTAAAGTGAGAGTGAAGTAGTGAGTCATATACGAATGAGCAAACCGCAAATTCCTATAAATATGCAAGCACCATACTGCATTAACCATTTTATGCCACGTATTTACCATTTGTTATAGATATGCAAAGTATACAATATGTTGCGCTAAATAATAAGTGCTTTGCATTAATCAGTAAATAACAGGTTATAAAGTGCATATTTCGGTAGAGATATGGAACCATATGGCATTAAATGACTGGAAAATGTATGTTGCGTGAGTTGTTATAATATGATGTATGCGGCATTCTTTCTTTTGCAGTTTCTCTTGTAAAAATCCGTCAAAGGGGATCAAGAATAAAAATTTAACCTGACAGCGGTCCCGATACTCTTCTGGGAGTACCTCAGAAGCCATTAAAGCATCAAGCATGCCAAAATACACCTGCAACTCATAAGAAAGCAAAACTGTCAATGCCATGAAATAATTTGGAAGACTAATACTCCATTTACCAGTGGTACAAAAAGTAAAATCATTCGCTTACCGACATATCTCCCATGGATTTGCTACATATTGGACAAATGTAGTGTGTGCAAGCATAAGCCTGGTATAAGTAATCAGAACAATATGTCAGCATAAAATCATCAACAACAACAACAACAACATACCCAATCCCGCCGGGGCGGGGTACGAGGAATATTTCAGCATAAAATGTTTTAGATATATTAACATGATGATAGAGACATGTTGCAGGATGCCACCTGAAAGCAAGCAGAGTGCATAAAATGACCACAGGGAAGTGCTCTGACAGACGCACTTGATGTAAATAAAAAATCACAGCAGATAGGGCAGTTTGTTTCCAGGCCTTTCTCCCTACACTTGTGATCCACCAACTTTATCCCTAAACAGTAGTTGCAGGTCATGCAATGGAAGAAATCAACTCCAAGCCCCTTCCCAAGCCGACATAAATTGCAAAAGGGGCAATGATAAACCGTCCTGAAAACATCAAATAGGTTTGAGATGGAGAATAGGTGATAAACTTGATGCATATCAGCTAGTAGCAGAGGTTGCAATTTCGACCCATTTACTTTAATGGGTCAACATGAAAATATCAAACATATTAAGTCAAGAATCTTAGCCAAAATGGGACAAACACGCCAAATATGACTTGCTCTATGTTAAAAAATACATCTTCCTATATCGTTTTAAAATTTGTAATTTAAGTTATTGTTGATTTATTGTATAAGTACCAAATTCATGATCGTCACCAACATGTTAAGTATTTATATTGTTTTTTAAAAAAGAGGGGGGAAATTTTGTCAGTCAACCCAATCCCGTACAGAAAGTGACCCATTTCAACCCCAGCCATTTTGACCTGTTACAAGATCGATCAAACTCTAGTTAAGAGTAACAGTTTAAGGATAAATCAATCACCTCTCATCGTCAAAAAATTTGCAATAGCTGCAATAGTATTTTGCCATTGAAAGTCCATTGCAAGATGGTGTTGAGCAAATTGGTCCGACAGGCTGAACTATTAGGCAGTTCATACACATCATTTCAGTTGTAGCTTTCCTGAAAATAAATCGTTAACAAAGTTTTATTTAATTGAACAGCAAAGTAAAAAAGATAAAAAATAATCAGTGGAAGATATTTACCTATCCATTGTATGGTCACTGACATTGTCATGACAGAACCTGCATGTAAATAGCTCCTGACAACAAGCAGCTCGAAGCTTGCAATTCCGCTTATAATGCTCACAACCGAACACTTGTTTCTCAGCATCACGAAATGAAGGTGAACATCCATGCACACCTTCAACATCTGATGTTTCGCTTTTTCTTCCTTGAGGTAACTTCTGCTGAGCAGCAATCCAACGACTACATTGACCATTAGATTAATAAGTTAACAAGTTTGCATAAGTTAACATTCAAAAAGTAAAAACAAGATAATAGAATTAAATAATTAAAAAAAACCTGGTCATAAGGTTTTGAATGAGATAAGCCTTCCTTCTTGGATCTAGAGTTGGATCTCTGGATACTTTTCTGATCTCTGACTCGAGCTCATTTTGATTCATACGAAAAATATCTTTCCACCCAGGCTTAAATGTATAATCATTTGGGTCCAAGGCTTCATGTAAATCTGATCCTAATAGTATAAATACAAATGTACAAAAAGAAGAGAAACATATTCAGATATTGTCTTGGTTTACACTTGTAAAAACAGCCCATTTAAGTTGACCCCCAAAAAGGATAATTGCAGAAAAAAGGTGACCGACCACCTTAGGTCTAAAATCTGTTTGTAGTAACCAAGTTTTTTAGGCCAGTAAAAAATAAATAAATAAATAATTTGCTTTATTGTATTTACCTAATATAACCTTCTCAGGCACCACATGAGAATAACCCAAAAAAAAACAAAAAAACAGAAAAAGAAGGCAAAATGGTCAAAAGTTCCTAACACGTTGGCTACCACGTCATCATTTTTGACTGGTTACCAGGTCAAAGTAAGATTACAGTAATAATTTTTATTTTTCCAAGTTGATACCTTCAAAACTTAAAAAACTTGATGAAAATTTAGTTGGTTACCTAAAAAATTTGAACCAAAGTTGGTTGCCTTATTATCCAATTAGCCTCTTAAAAACCCAAAGAATTGCTAAAATCAGAATCATAAGCACCTTGGGCAATGTTTTCCTCTGGTTCTGATGATGCGTCGGAAGAAGGAGAACTTCCCTCCCACCATTCATTAAGCCACTCTGTAAACATGGTGTTTTTAGTAGCTTGCTTCCACGTGTCCATCATTCTGTTCTGTTCATCTTGTGTAAGAACAGATGTCACCCAAGGCAGCATCGACTGTAAAACCTCTGCACCTGTCGTACCAATGATTCTCCCAACAAGCTTATCCTGTTCCTCCACTGAAAAATGTCTATCAAACAGAGGCCACAGTTCAAGCTCTTCCCTCAAAATATGCTGGTCCAGGGTAACTCTGATGGACTTGCACATTCCCTGAACTTTTGTAGCCAGTTCGTTGTAATTTCTTAAAGTGTCATTTGAATCAGAAGAAGTAGAATTGATTTTGCTGGTGCTATCATGAAGTTCACAAAGTGCAAAAAGTGAAGTTGAAATATCCTCAAAAAGCTTTTCTTCCTGCTTGTGGTCCAAGGTGTACGAGTGGCTAACATTGTGAAGAGTTTCTTTCGACTCCAATGCAGGAAACACAATGTCATCCTCTGCGTTGCTGTGCGCTCTATATAACCCCCATAACAAACGAAATCTACCATTAAACTGACGGAGGAAACTCTCGTTTGACTCATTTAGCTTTCCAGATTCAACATCCAGAAACTCCAAGTCTTTACGAATTGCTTTATGAAATTTAAAAATGGTATCTATCGGCCGCCCAGTGCCCTCATCAATCAAGCTTATACCAGTTTCCCAGTTAAAAAGACTGGAACTTAAAGAAGGAGCAGATGGGCCAAAAGATAAAGAGCGTAAAGATTTTGCAGAAGCAAGAGAACTTGTTCCCAAACTGTTACTATTCATTCCTAGCCCAGGAACACAACAAGATTGTTTACTGCAAGCCACTTGAACAGTTAGCGTTCCTGAAGTACCATTACCATTGCTTTCTATCTGTGGTATTGAGTTGGATCGCTTGCTTGGCCTTTTACTTGCACCAGCTTCATCAATCGCTATATCCTCTTGGGTCATTGGTGGGCTACAGGGACAAAGAGATAAATTGCAGCCACCATTTCCTTCTAAAAATGCTTTTGCAGGACAACAACCCATAGCACCCGAAGATAAGCATGGTTCCCTTGGCCGGCCTTTGCAGGCCCAACCTGAGAAGAGGGTAACAAGTGCAATGTCCGAAGCAGGGGCTAATCGAAATACAATTAGTTACTTACCAACAATAAACATACTGATGAAAGATTAGTATTAAAGAGGACCAGACAAACCTGCCATATGCATGTTATGAAGAAATGATTTTGCTTCCTCTTCGGTAAGTGATCCCACCAACCATGGTAACACACACTCGATTAACCTCAAAGGCATCACACACAAGCTTTGGTATAGAAGTTCACGCTGTCTTTTGGGACTGAAATGCTTGCGTGCAAGAGGGAGAACCTACAAATGTACTTTACATCTTTAGCAGCCTTATGGCATAATTTAAAACACAAAAATCCTCACAGAAACTTAATAATGCACCTGAAGTTCTTCATTTTTGAAGTGCTTATCAATGATAGCCATGATATGATCAGCATGCGAGCACAACTTGGAACAAAATTCGGATGAAGATGAGTTTGCTCCATCATTTTCAATACTTTCAATCAGGCATCTGAACTTGTCAAATTCACTCTCTTCTTCTGCATGCTCCTGAGCGAATGATAGCTCAGCATCTACAGCAGGAAATATGACTTTATCTTCTGCAATACTGCGCCCAAAGTGTTAATAAAGAGTATCAAAAGCCTTGAATACATGTCAACTCTAGAGCACTCTAACTTTGTAAAATAACCACGTTACTGTACCTATGGAATATGCAAACTTCAGCAATGAATTGCAGCCTCTTATTAAAAGCAGATAAATCTGAAAAATCTCCAGATAATTGTATACTTCTAGCAGCTTCAGCTATATCAATCAATTCCTTCTTTATAGCCTTGTGCCAGTGCAATATTTCATCTACTGGCCGATCAAGAGGTGAATCCAAAGATTTGGGTCTGGAAGATGAACATGCACATGTGGTGTCATCTTCTGATTTTTTTCGTTTTTTGGAAACATTGACACCATCCATCCATGTGAATATGATCTTTAATGAAAAAAACAGGAATTATATGTCAGAACAAAATAAATAAATAAAAAACAAATAAAGGGGGATATCTCGACTGCAAATGCATGCAGCCAATTTGCTGCACACACAGCCCAAAAACAACAACAATTCACAATTAAGATCTCCATTTTTTAACATTTCTTATACTAACTATTAGATAGCTTCAATTTGTGAAAGAAAATAAAAGCTACAGGATTTATCTATTTGAAACTTAAAATTAGCCATAAAAGGGTATTTGAAAATACCACCAGGTCCATCACGGCATCACCGGCTTCAGTAAAATCATTGCATCGATTCATTAATTATTTTATTTACATATATCTCAGACGCAGATATGCATACTGAATTAAAAAGGCGTGTTGACCGAATATATTGGAAACAAAATGAATATGTTCAAGAGCTGGTGAAGAGCAGTAGTTATAATTCGTAAAATGCAGCTAACTGGCTGCAACAAATTGCAGCTAATATATTGTTCTGAACATAAAACTGTCACCTGTTGGAGAAGTTTTTCTTCCGGGATTACTTTGCATAAAGAGCTACGCATCTCTTGCCGTTCATCAGAAGACACAGAGGCTGAAAGCCATGGAAGGAACTCCGCCATCATGTTTACTGGAATGCTACACAAAAACTGCCAAACTAAGGATGCTTGTTCTTCAAATGAAAACTTTTCAACAAGCAACGGGAACACCTGCAAAATTAAATGAAATTGAAGTATAATTACCAAATTAAGAAAGAACAAAAGACGAAAAATAAGAAGAAAGAGCGTTACTTGCTCCTCCTCTTTGGACATGTGCTGGCTGATAGATGTTTGAAGGGCTCCTGTGCAGGATGCTAATTCTCTTCTGAAGCTTTCTTCATTTTGCATATCTGAATCTAGTAATGCAAATAGTTGATCAAAAATGACACCTTCTCCCTCATGTTCAAGAGAGTAAGTTCTAGCCACGTTCTTAACTCGGATATCAAGAGCTGGAAAAATAACCTGCCGACACAGAAGTAATAATCATATGATAATTCACACACTTACACACTTATTCAAGAAATACGTGGGTAACTAACAGAAATATGGAAGTGCCCTGTGAACCACCCATAGGTGAGACAAAGTGCCTTAACAACATTGGGTGTGCATATATGTGGCTTTAGTGCAGATGAAGTATTTGATGACTGATTTATAGGTTTTGGCCCATCTTTTATCCTTTAAAGTTTGCTCAGAAGGCTTACGATGCTTTCAAGTCAGAAAAAAAATGACAATACGCATGATACACTTTGCCGTCTTATACTATTGTTCTATCAACTTAAATGCTCCCACAAAAGTGAGTGTTAAAATATTTCTAGTTCTGATTCTCTTGTCTACTCTTGTTTCTTCCATTCAGGAGTAATCATTTCTGCAAGTTAGTTATTCTACATGGCTTGTTTTCTCTTATACTATTGTTCTATTAACTTCCATTCATGTGTACTAATTTTTTGAAAACTTTACCTCCTTGCTTATGTGTTCATATCTTACAGCATTCTAATAGGTACGGACAACTACTTTGATAGATTACTTCGTATTAGTTATTAAATATAATTCGTGCAGTTTCCTTGTTAGCTCATTGTATTTTTCTAGTTTTACATATGTACTTATATGAGTACGAAAAACAAGCATGAACCTGTCCCCATGCTTCTAAGAAGGTACCAAATACAATGGTACATAACAGGAGCATTGGCCAGATAACAGATCCACTGGAAGGTTATGAGATGTCCCCCACCCTCTGAATTCACCAGAAACTCAACATCTATTTTATAAAAAGGCAAGCAATATCCCCAAGAACACATTAAAGCACTGACCGCATTCCCATAATAAATTGACCAAAACCAAGCACCATTGTATCACATATGTACAAGTCTATATACCAGAGAGGCAAGAAGTGTCATATTCTAGGATTCCAGTTTCTTGATTAGTTATTGTACGCGAAGACCAAAATGTTGCTTACGGTCTCTCTCCTAAGTCTAGATCTCATTTGCACTTATCTTTCACTACACGTAGACCTAGTGAACTTCATTACCAACTGGAAAAAGATGAGTGACTTAACTTATCTAGGCATTATGTTAGTTAATCTAAGGCTTCCCTACAGATGCACTTACTTAGTTGACAAAATATGGAACACTCAATCCAATCTGGAAAACAGTTTTATCCCTAACTGATACTATTCATGTTCTATTTTGGATTTCCTAACCATGACCTTTGTTTTTTTAACTACGTCCATCACTCTTCCTACCCAAAAACAATAATCTACACTCACTAACACAGAACCATGTCCAATATCATCTAATAGGAGAGAGCTTCCAAGTATAATTCTTCACTTGAAAATTGATCTTTTCTCGTCTTTCGCACTATACTATCTACAACCTCATCTTCTACAGCTTAATATCAGCCACCTTAACTCGGAAAAAAATTCCTGATTAGTCTCTCCGAAACCAGAAAACGTCATCATTTTAGTATCTGTTCATTTCTCATATCATCACGAATCTATCAACAACAATATAATAAAACTAACAATAAAATACACAAATAAGCCAAAAATAATTAGGTGAAAATAAAACAAACCTCATCTTCAGCATTGCAGTGATGCTTATAAAGTGACCTAAGGAAATGATATCGCTTCAACAAAGGCTCGATTTCGACGTGTGAATTAGTAGCAAAATCAATAGCAGACCTATGTAACAAATCTAACTCACTTCTTATCGCTTTATGAAAAAACAAAAATATATGAATCGGTGACGAGTTTTGCTTCTTCCGACTCATCGGATCTATTCCGTTCACCGTCCCGTTCACCGTCGTCATCACCGCCACTCCTCCGCCGCCGTCACGGTGTTGTATTCCGGCCAATGGCGTCGCCATTGATTCCTATCAATTTTACAAACCCTAGAAATTATTATCTAGCAGATGTTGTAACAAACTTTCTCTCTCTAGAAAGTAGTACGTATTTATTTTCTCGGTCTAGAATGTAAGGAAGATGTGAAGGTAAAAAATAAATATGGATTGTAGGTGGATAAAGAGGGAACAATTAAAGGTGTGCCACGTGGAAAATCGACCTGATGATGGAAGGAGTCAGCATTTGGCTTTCATTTGTCGGGATGCGCATGCCACGTGCGAGCTGAGTTTGGTTTGCCGATTAAGCTTCCATTTTTCGGGTGTCAAAAGACTTGTGTAGACGGAAAAAAGAGTGCGTTCATGTCGATTGCCACAAGTGTTTGTTGTATTGGATACAAGATATGGTTGAATGTGTCAAGTTTTAAATGTGGTATAGCGAATTATGTTGATTTAGATTAAAGGGTCAATTGTATAAATAATCACTAAAAATTGCATATTTGCATATACTGAAAACATGTTTAATTGCATTGTATATCATGCATTAAAAACTTGTATTATGAGAAAATGTGCAAATTTTTGAGTTTTACTTGATACATATGCAATTCCCCTAGATTAAAGATAGTGATATAGAGATACAAAACATAAACGTACATGCATGTGTGATAAAACATGTTTTGTTTATTTCTTTTGAGCATTTTTCATATGATGTGTGTCGCAATCAGATCATTTAAAGATATTTCTAAACATGAGTCATTTTTTCCTTAACATAACCGGTGTTTAAAATGGATAATGGGTGTAAATCAAGTATCATAAGCATTTAGGTTAGCAAAGGTTTTCTCCTAGAGTTTTGCCTGTAAAAACGCTTACTAGGCAAGGTAACTCATAATTTTGTTCGTACGATGTTCTTTATACAAAGCCATCAATGCATCGTAGTGAGGTTTCAAGTAAGTATAAGCACTTTCTGTATGACCTGATTGCGATCATAAGATTACACCACTTAGTATTTCAAAATAAATATTTGTTCCTAACAAAGCTATGTGTGTACTAAAGGATATATATGTGTGACTAATATACAAATATACATTTCCATCTGACACTTAAAGTGCAACTTAAAATCCTAGATCAACTTTAAGTCCTTGATTAATGTATAAAGAAACTCGGAAACAATTGAAATTAAGCTTATCACCATTAAAAAATGTATATAAATTCATAAGTCAGTAAAATAAGTTATTTCAAACACTCCTTAAGAAAATGTTTGTGTTTATAATGTATTTTTATAGCCAAATGTGTGTGATTACGTCAAGTAATTTAAACAACCGACACTGTAAATTAGTTTATCTTTATAACATATAACTCTTCTTAGCAATAAAAGAATATTGTGTACGTGTTATCATTATTATTATTATTTTATCTAATATACATTATATGTAGCACAATGAAAACTCTGACGAAGACCATGTCCCTGTAAAAGGTCTAATGAAAACCGAAAAATCATTGTGTAAGGATCTTAGGTTGACCAATTGTTTCTAGACGGTTTCTTTTCATTTTCCGTCTGCTTTCATAAATATGAGATGATCATGCATAACAAATTAAATGGAAAAAGATGATGACGCAAATTGGTATAATTTGATACACAAATATTGTCAAGGATGAATTTAGCAACCATTGTCTACAAGGTTGTAAATAGCATATCACAAATTGGTATAATTTGCTACACAAATAAGTACTTTTGGTCATTAGAGTAATGTCTATTTTAGTTTATGATAATTTCCTCTATTAGTAAAGAGAAGATGAAGGGAGTTTTCTACATACGTTAAACATATACAACTATACAAGTATATACTAGTATTTCATCAAAACTATACATCTTATTTTATAGTACTACTCCTGATAAAACGGAAAGGTCACGTGTTTCATCAAATCAATTCGAATAGACCAATATATTTGATCACTTCTTCTTTTTACCTGGTCTCATAAATATTATTTTATCAACCACTATTTTATCAACCACCTAGCAAGATAATAATAAAATTAGCTATCTATCAAGATAATATGACATAACATTCGTATGATAGTCTTTGAATTATGTACCTTAAAAAAGGGGCAAAAGATGATAATCAAGTTTTAGAAAAAAGCAAATGGAGGGTATAAATGTAAATTGAAGGGAAAAATCCAAGGGGGATATGAGGCATGAAAGGAACACGTGGAAAGTGTAGGCAGTGTGTGCCAATAAAGAGGTGGCATGTGAGATATCCGTGGTGTCACAAGTACCATGTCACCTTCTTAGCCAACCCGAGTGCAACTTGATGTGGTCACCACCGCGAATAGATTGACGCCAACTTTGCGAATTCATTATACTTCGACAACTCCTTCGTCCGAAATAATGAGTCCTTAATAATTGTGTTTAGTTAAAATAATAATAATAATAACTTTTATCTTTAATTTTGCAAAAAAAAAATGAGATTTTGATCTTCACAAAATCGTTCATATAATATCGTCCTATTTAAAAAAAAGAACGAGAGGTTTGGGTTAAAAAGGAAACAAAAAACAACATCAAAAATATGTTTTTAAGTTATTTACGTGAGTTTTGATGAAATAGTTTGATCTATTTGTAATTTCTACTTTCCTTAGGGGGCGTTTGGTTGGGGCAATTTGGAGGATATTGGGGGCATTTGCATTTTAATTCCCTTCAAATGTCTTGTTTCGCAACTCAAATGTGAGCACTTGAAGTAATTTACATTTCCCCGAATTGCCAAAATGGAGAGAATCAAAATGCCTCCAAAAAGTGAGAAATTTTAATTTGCTTGAAAAAAAAAATTTATAAACTTTTTTTCTTATTGTTTTTTTATAAACTTTTAAATAAAATATTTATGAATTATTTTTATAAACTATTTTTATAAATTTTTTATAAACTTTTTTTATAAATTTTTTATTAACTTTTTTTTATAAATTTTTTATAAATTTCTTATAAATTTTTTATAAACTTTTTTTAAAAATTTTTTATAAACTTTTTTATAAATTTTTTATAAATTTCTTATAAATTTTTTATAAACTTTTTTTATAAATTTTTATAAACTTTTTTTTATAATTTTTTTTGTAAATTTCTTATAAATTTTTTGTAAACTTTTTTTATAAATTTTTTATAAACTTTTTTCATAAATTATTTATAAACTTTTTTTTATAAATTTTTTATAAACTTTTTTTATAAATTTTTTATAAACTTTAATTATTACTTTTTTTTATAAACTTTTTAGTAGAATATTTATGAAATTTATATTAAAAAAATAAAAAAAATATTATAAATTTCTGTCAACCAAACATGCGAAGGTATTTTAAATTCCGGAATTTTAAATTTTCAAGAATTTAAATTTTCTAGAATTTAAATTTCCGGAATTTCAAATTACCCCAACCAAACGCCCCCTTATTGTAATTTCTATTTTCCTTATTGGTTTTAGAAATGGACAGTTAATATAACGGTTAATTATATTTTAATAACTTTGTTTTAAAGTTAAATATTGTGACAATTTATAAATTTATAGTTTTGTAATGTTAATTTTTTTTTTTAAATTAAATTAAAATTTTAATATTCGTGTATGCATAATTTTTCTTTATGTGGTAATATCGATGAATATTTTGTATATATTTTGGTTGCGCAAAGGATTTTATTTGTTTAACTAACATTATGTTTAGGTTGATATTGTTTAAACTTAATTATTATCTATTTACTTTTAATATCATATATTTACTTTTATCTTACAATTACGCGTGAGGTTGTACTTTCATTTAGATATTTATATTCTTGTAAATAATAATTTAAGTCGATTTATAAGCCCGTGTGCGGGTTAAACTTATAATGAGGAATAATATGGGTCGTATGTATTATTACTAAATATTTTGTATATATTTGTTGGCCGAAGTATGATTTATTTAACTGTTACAGTGTTGATGTTGATGTTGATGTTGTTTAAATTTAACTATTGACATCATGTTATAAACATTATGCATTTTCAATAGCACCCGTGAGAGCATGGCGTGCCTTCATTTGATTTATATATTCATGTTAATAATAGCTTTAGCCGTACGTAATTTTAAATTGATGTAAAAATCATTAACATGAGTCGTCATTGAATACCATTAGTAAATTAATAAAGTAAAAGGAAGAAAAAAGCTTTTGTGTATCTTCATCTTCCACAAAAGGTGTAGATTGGCGGGAACACCATGACCCCGGGTGCCATTTGGCACCAGCCATTGTCCACCCCACAAGGAATAGCTCCGGCAACTCTCCTGGCCTAGTTGGGCACCAACTGGAGTGAGCACGAGCCAAGACTCGGACCCCTGAGCTCTTATTCCACAAAGTCTCTCAAGTGTGCCCATAGGTTTTGCGGAGGTGGGTACCTATATGAAGCAAATGCCAAGGATAGGACTTGAACCTGGGTCAATTGACTCAAGCACAAGTGCTCCAACCATTGGACTAATGCTTCATTGGTGTGTATCTTCTTCTTAATTGCATAAAGAAAATAACATGAGTCGTTCGTATTTTTACAATCCCATGTATTCATTTACGTTTCACGGTAATCTCACACTTTCATTTTAAGATTTATAAGTTCGTTCATATGCATTAATTTAATATAAATGATAGTAAAATTTAGACTAAAATACACCGTTGGTCCCTAAACTTGTATCGGAGGATCGCGATGGGACGAAACCGGGCATAATCATCGCCACGGGTCCAAACAGTATCAATTAAATGCCAGATTGGTCTCTTGACCAATAACGGCGTTGTCAACGTTCCGTTATACCCAAAATAAACCCGTAATCATGGTACTGCTGAGGGTAGAATAGTCATTGTAAGCTCCCGGAAAATTTCAATGTACTTAACGTTTTAATCAAGAATTGATCACGATCTATTTCGTCATGAAATTTTCTAAACATCACTTTTGCATATCATTTGGCATATGCATGATCAACGCAGCTCGAGCGTTCATAAATATACCGTTGTGATCTAAATAAATTTCCCCACTATCCTGATAACTTTAAAATACGTAATGAATACGTAAAAATTTGTAAAAATTACGAATTTAATTATAATAAAAATATATAATATTCGTAACGGGCCTCGGAACTCATTGGACTTTTCACCACTCGAACCCGACACGTAAATGGGCCTTGTAACCGGGTCAAGCCCACACCAATATTTCTATTTGGGCCTTGTCGATTTGTTTGACTAGCCCAACACCCTACTTATATTCTTTTGGGCCTTGTTCACTACCCAAGCCCAATCGCAATACATGTTTTCCTTGGGCCATCCAAACGAAAAGCTAAACTAGAAGAAAATACACATTCAAGTATATGTTGTGTTTTCCCTTCGTGTAACCAGTCAAAGCAAACAAAATACCAAAAAGTCAAGACCAAGTTTATTTCCCCATGTGGTCTTTAATCTTGAGTGTTCATGCGTATGAATGCAAAAAGGGAGACAAGAAAACACATTAGCTACTCTAACACATTATTATAATACTCTAAACCCACCAAGGACCCTTGACCACCACCTTGACTCTTTAACCCCTTGGATAAAATGTCTTTTTAGACAATCTTGAAGTGACAAAGCCTTGAGCATGCCATGACCTTGGCTGCCACCAATCCCACGCCTAGAAACCTTTCAAAACCATGGCCAAATACATTGTAGCACATGACTAATAAGTCCTAGAATTAGGAAAGCTAGGAGTAAAATATTTGGAAAACCATACTTAGGCTTTCTTTATAACCACTTAAAATACTTGGCAAGTCACAAGTTCACAACACATTTAACTCACAATCACTCTCAAAACACTCACATTTATCCCACCATTCGTCCACTGTGGTGCATCGAAGGAAAACTAAGGAAACAACCGAAGGAGTTTTGGGGATTAGCACTAGAGAATAAGGGTTAAAGCTAGGAGAAAGCTTGGGTTAAGATCGGTTTAGTTCTCTTGGCATCTCACTTCTTGTTCGAGTCTCACACTCCCCTCACCCTCGTAAGTATCCCGCATTTTTATTTCTTTACACACGTTAATAAAGATGTTGTATGTTAAATAAGTGTCTTAGCAACTAAAACACATTTATACGTTATATATATATAACAAAGTAAGAACCAAGATCATGGGAAACATGTTAATGAAGAAGAGATATAAGCTTAACTATTCATGCATTTTGCTACTGAGAAAGAAATGGAAACAACTTAAAATGACCATGCATGCCACGACACAAAACAGTAGCATGTTTACTTAAAACATAACACAGAAACCTCATGTTATATAGCGTATTACGTAGAAATTAAACATAAAAAGAGTCTAGCTCAGCTGGTTGCGAGCATGTGGGATGGACGAAAGGTCCCTAGTTCGAATCCCACTTGTGACATTTTTATTTCCTTTTGTTTTTATAACTTTCACAACATGGCACAATACACCCCTCAACTTCAATCAAGAACTAATATGAAGCATAGTGCTAAAAATGTAAAAATCCGACTTTTGAAAATAGTTTTGCAAAAACAGTTTTACCGAGGGACTAAAGGTGTCAAAACTGAAAACTTTAAGCCTATAATATTTATGGGTACGAATTGTCATTTTCTAAAAGTATAGGGACTAAACTTGTACTTTTTGTAACTCGAGGGTAAAAAGTGTAAATTCGGGAAAAGTTTAGGAAAACTTATAAACCCATAATAACTTCGTAAAGACGAGTATCTTGATCATATGAGTCATTTATTTTCGGATAATGTTAAAAGCATTACGTAAATATATATATATATTTATAAGATTATAATTATATATATATATCAAGTCCGATAAAACACACGGGGAATTTATTTCAATACGTTAAAATACTCAACAAATCTATTAAGATCACAACGGGGGAAACATTTCACTTATGCGTAAGTGACGATCACTAGTTAAGACAATGTAGCATGTAAATTAACTTAAACGTTAATCACGATCGCACACTATTGGATTGGACAATCCAATGATCTATTGAATAAGAATATTCAATGCTCTATTATTTTGGTCGCGAACCAAAATGCTCATTTACTGAGACTCGCCATCTCATCATTTTAGGTTTCGAGTTGGAACCTCCGCTACATTGTGCTTGATCTTTTTGTGCGTGTGCATTATCATCAAGGTGAGTTCATAGCCTCGCTTTTACTTTATTTTTATAAACCCCGCGAGGGAGATACATGCTCTAAACTAGAACACAAGGGTTTTTCATAAATGCTTGATCTTCTTGATTATTGGTACTGCCTAAGTTGTTAGCCACAAGTCCCCTGATCATGAACCATTAGTCACCGCGAGTGAACGTAGATATCGTGAATAGTACTATGGGGAATAACGAACCCCGTTTCGGTTATAGAGAAATAACCGGGGCGCACCATATCGAATTTCTTTAGGTAATTGGCTATTACCTCCTTTGGGGCATACTTACGTACACTGGTAATTCGGTGTATGCAGTTGAGTCTTGGTTTCATGAGCTTAGTGCATAATAATCGGTGATATTTTTCTTATGATATTGTTAGTTTACAATGATCATGATCTTATACTTGTGTTCAACTTATTTTAAACCTATGGACTTCACTCAACATTTTTGTTGACCTTTTTAAGCATGTTATCTCAGGTAATCGGTGAAGATTATGACCAAGGTGCGGAACGGGGCATGGCAAGGCTTATCTAGTGGTGTAAAACATAAAAGTTATCATTTCTTTCAAACTCATGATCTTTCTTTTGGGAAAAACACTTGATCTATTTACAATATTTTGTAACAAACAATGAGTTTTCGATGAATGATAACTATTTTAATAAAACGTCTCTTTTGAGTCGTTTTCTATAATTATTGACTATGATCTCCATTCAAGTAACACCCGAATTAGTCTTCCGCTGTCATTAAGATTTTCGGGGGTGTTACAGTCATTATGTGGTATACACTGTAGAACCTGTCTTGTCCAATTTCCCGCCATATTGTACAATATAACAAAACCGGGTACTCATTGCTCATCCCCAAACTTGTTTTGGAAGCCTACCCAGAAAACCCTAAGGCAATGTCTATCATAAAATCAAATAATCTGAGTAAGAAAATAACAAACAACCACCTTGGATTTACTCTGTGGCGAGTAAGGGAATATCCTTTATATGATGATCGTGAAACGGAGGAAAGAGCTGCAGTCAGGAGTTATTGTAAGTCTTTTTTGGTTAGAGCCTATTACAATCATATGTTAGTACGAGTGATTAAGTTATTCCCCTTTTAGGTAACTTTAGCTTAACAAAGTTTTTGTACATTTTTTTATACAGCGGGTGAACCTGGATCGTTTAGCATGATGTTCCATTATGAAGGTACATTCAAATACTTTCCAGGTAGGATATATCAAGGATGCAAGAAATGCCTTGTTGATCTTGTGGAAATAAAAGAGGTATCAGTTGATGAAATGGATGCTCTCATGACCCAAATCGGTTATGAGTCTGGACAAACCAATTATTTCTACTTTCTTAAGCCTGGTTGTACATTAGACGACGGTTTGTTTTCTTTCCGTGAACCTGCTAATCTAGACTTGTTGAAAGATGTTGTCATACAGCATAAGCTGATAGACGTGTATGTTGAAATAGGGAAGACTAGATTAGAATTTTGTGAAATGTCCCCACAATCAATTAAGATTGTGTTTTGGGAGATGGATGAAGATAGGAGAAAAGTTGCTACTGCGGCTATTCAATCATGTTGTAGACGGTTGGTGTTAGATGATATAGATAATGAACCTGCCCTAGATCAGTTTATCCAACTTACACAATTTCCTGTGGACGTCAATGATATTGGTGAAGCTAGCAATTTGCCAAACATTGAGCCACTCTTTTCCACCTTAGACTGCTCATTTGCTAGCCAACCTGTTCAAAACAGTGAGCGTGCTTTAGTAGTTGTTGATGAGGACAATGCTCTAAAGGAGCCTGATAATGTTGAGGTTAATCTGTTTAGAGTGATTCAGGGGAAGGACTTTGACAACGGTGGAACAGCACTAGTTGATGTCAATAACACCTTTGAGGAGCCTGAAAATTTTGAGGTTAATCTGTTTCAATTGACACAGGACAAGCATTTACACAAAGTAGGCAGACCACTACTTGATGTGAATAACAGCTTTGAGGAGCCTGATGTGGATGTAAGTCTGTTTCAACTGACTCAGGATAACATGGAAGAGGATCCTGTTGTTGATCTTAGTCTGTTACAAGCGAGTGACACTAGTGAATTTGGCAATGCAGTTGAACCAAATCAAGATAACACTTGTCAAGAGAATGATGCACAGCTTGGTATGCTACAAGTAGGTCAGACTACTGATTCAGGTGAAGAAGGAACAACATGTTATATAAGTGATGACAGGCAGTTGGTAAATGATTTACCTGTGATGGTTGATGAAGTATTTTGCGGTGACCATGTTACTTTCCAACACGCACACTTTGCTAATGGCGTTTATAGCACTTTTTTCTATACTGGTCAGGAGTTTGCTACTGCAGGGGAAGTAAAAAAGCTAGTAAGAGAGCATTCAATAGAAACTAGGAGGGAGTTGTTCTTTTTGAAGAATGACAAAACAAGAATAAGGGTCAGGTGTAGGGGTTGTGTTCCAGTTTCAGGCCCAAGTGAAGGTCCTGGACTGAATATTGGCCCATCTAGAAGTCCATTAAGCAGAAGGGGTATAAGAGCATTGCTTTCTGCCAAAAAGGACCCTTCAGAAATACTCTGCCCATGGCTATTGTTTGTCGGCAGGAATGGTGAGACAGGTATCTGGTCGGTCAGAACATATAATGAGCAACACACTTGTTTGCAATCAAGGGAAGTCAGAGCTTTTGACCTTCGCTATATCTCACATAAAATTACAGCACAAGTTGAAACAAATCCAGAGCTTCCTGTCAGGTCGGTGCATAATCAACTTACCAACCAATACGATCTTCAAGTGTCCCTGCAGAAGGTATTAAGGGCCAAAAACCTAGCTATAAAAGCCATCAGGGGTCAATTCAAGCTTCAATTTACCATGTTGAGAGATTATGTTCAAGAGTTGCAGAAGACAAACCCTAATACGACAGTGGAGATGAATGTCGAACGACCTCCGGATGAGTCTCTTCCAACCAGAGAATTCAAGAGAGTGTATGTTTGTTTAGGTGCACTGAAGCAAGGATTTAAAGATTGTGGGAGATCGTTGTTGGGGCTGGCTGCTTTTCCAATTCGTGGTCCTTTCAATGGTCAACTGATGACAGCTGTGGGAATTGATAGCAACAATGGTATATACCCTTTCGCTTATGCTTTTGTTGATTCAGATAACATAGGATCATGGACTTGGTTTCTTCATTGTTTATCCGATGATTTAGCACTTGGGCCAATTTCAAGCATCACTTTTATTACTGACATGAATAAGGTACTCTCTTACTCTGTTCATGAATTTAAGTCTCACTGTTTTGAAACAGACAGTAAAGATATTTGATTTTGTGCAGGATATAAGTAGAGCTGTAGCAGAAGTTTTTGAAAGTGCAGAACACAGATTCTGTATTAAAAGCATACATGAGAAAATGAAATTGCAATGGAAAGGTAGGGCCTATAAAGACCATCTGTGGAAATGTGCAACAGCCTCAACTGTTGTACAGTTTCTGAAAGCTATGGCTGATCTCAAGAAACTTAATCAACCAGCCCATGATTGGTTAAGTAAGATACCACCGATCCATTGGTCAAGGTCACATTTTTCATGTAAGTGATCTATCTGTTTCACTTACTTTGTATTCGTAAATGCAGTATAAACAATTACAATTAATACATGTTTATTACTTGTCATCTTTAGGGAGAGCTACTTCTGATGTGTTACTTAATAACATGTGTCAAGTGTTTCATGAGAAAATTAAAGAGGGGTTAAGCAAACCTATTATTACAGCCTTAGAATACATCAGGGAATATTGTATGAAGAGGATAATGCATGTTCTTATGGTCATTGAGAAGAGTGATGGGCCATTAACACCAACTGCACAACACATGCTAGAGGCTATTAAGAAAGAGGCTGTTAAGTATAATGTGTTATGGAATGGGGGATCTAAGTTTCAGGTTAGTGGACCATGGGGTGACCAATGTGTAGTTAATGTTGTACACAAGACTTGTACTTGCAGAAGGTGGGAGATAACAGGTTTACCATGTAAACATGATGTTGCTACCAATTGGAATATGGCTTTAAATGGCCAACAAGTCGGAGCTGTAGAAACATGGGCTCATCCTTGTTACTATCTTCTCACTTGGGAGGCTACCTACAAACACCATGTCCAGCCTATAACTAGCAGTGTACATTGGGAAAAATCAACTAAGCCAACAACAATTGTTCCACCGAAATCCGAAACAAACCCGCCTGCCGCAAAAGGTAGAAAAAGAGTTAGGATAGCACCTGAAACTGAAGAGATTGTGAAGGATGGTAAGCTGTCAAGGGCTTGGAAGAGTGTCAGGTGTAGTATTTGTGGCATTGCTGGACACAACCGGGTAACATGCCTAGGGTATGGTGGAGCTCAACATAGTGGAACTGCCAATAAGGTAAATGTCAAAAAGGTGCCTACTAAAGCTGCAGGAAAAAAAAGACATCCTAAATGTAAAAAGGTAGCAGCAGATAAAGAAGCTGAAGGTACGGGTGTTGTTCTAGAAAGCCAAGTTAGTGCAGTTCAAGGAAGTGGTGTTGAATCTACAAATCAAGAGCCAGGAACTGAAGATCCCATCATACATGATGCATCACTGTCACAATCCCAGTAACTTCAAGCTGAAGCATTTGCCGATCCCATCATGCATGAGCAATCCCAGTCTGATTTTCAGATTCAGTCAAGTGATGTTCAAGCATTTTCTGCTTCAACCCAGCCTGCTACACGAAGAATGACTAGGAAGCAGGCTGCACTGGAAAGAATGATGGCCTCACCATAGGTCAAATCTGTTATGCTAATTATCTAGACAATGTTTCATCTAGTTTACTATTTATTTTCTATGGACAAGTTATGTAATCTAAAAACATATCTGTGTGTGGGTGTGTAACTGTAGCGCTCATGCTTTGAAAAGTATGCAATTTTATGCAGCTGGAATTATATCCACTTGCATTAACTATGGAACCATGTCATTATTGTGTATTTTTTGAAATTGACTAAGCTTGATGTGTGAATAGTTTGCGTCAAAAGTAACCAAAGCTAAAATAGAACATCATAAGAATGTTGACATTTAAAAGTCAACCCCTAAACACATTGCAAACCATCTGCATAGCCATGAGGCATAGAAAATCAGAAACAAACAAAACTGAATACTTCATAACAAGGTTACTACAATTCAAGATACACAACATTAACCAACTAGACTCATTACATAAAAGGTTAAAACATTATCCCAATGCATAAACAATGAAGAACAACATCCAACTTAGCACCATGTAAATCTTCCACTTCCACACATCACCTTGAGCAGCTACTAATCTTGCCTCAAGCTCATTTCTCCCCCTCAAAAGTCCTGGTATGATCATTCTTGAACGAGCACAGATTTCAGGATCATACCATCTTATCCACCGACAAGAAGACCCCTATTGATGGTTATGACAAGTCATTAAACAACCACCATTGTTACAAACTTACACAAGAAATATTAAGACGCACTTACTTGAACAGGACAACCAAAGAATCGATGCCCTGGGTTGGCAGAGGTCCACGAAGTACGAATAATAGCTTGCTTACCACACCAGCAACGTACCATCTTGAAACAATTATCGTTTTGAAGAGGACGGGTTTTGAAGGATAGTTTAGGGATGGGTCATAAATGTAGATCAAACCTTGTTACACACATATACTAGCTACATACACTGTAGAACGGTTTTATTTAGTACGCTACAGTGAAAGACGGTTTTGCCCTCAGCAATATAACGTTGACAACGGCAGTATTGGTCAAGGGACCAATCTGGCATTTAATTGGTACTGTTTGGACCCGTGGCGATGATTATGCCCGGTTTCGTCCCATAGCGATCCTTCGATACAAGTTTAGGGACCAACGGTGTATTTTAGTCTAAAATTTATTAATCACAATAACATATATGTTTTTTTTAAATATATAAATTTTAGAGAAATTTATTAAATTTATAAAGTTACTGAAAAAATATAAACTAATAACTTTTTTTTTTAAACTTTTACTCTTTCTTTCACATAATTATTGTTTAGTGTTTACTTTTAGGTTTTTATATTGTATCTTTGACCTTAATTATTATTTTCTGTGTTATATAAAATTTGATGCAAAATATATGAATGAATTGGGTTTAAATATATTTTTATTGGCATAATTTTTATCAAGTTATAACACAAACAAAAATATTTGTAATCAAAGTTGAAAATAAAGACTTTAAAAGTTAAAACTGAACAATAATTATGCAATGAAGAAAGTATAATTTATTTAAAATTTAACAACTAAAGTGTTATTAATTACACATTTTATATTTAGTTTTCTTATATAAATTATACACATAAGTTTTTATGCATATCTATTTTGCTAGATGGAATTTAAATGAGTTTTTATACATATTTATTTTGTTAGATGGAATTTAAATAAGTTTAACCAAATTAAAGTCAATTTTAAGTTTTGTTGACCAATCTGGAAACTTGATATTTTATTTAAATTGTGCTCGTGCAACCAAAGTTCCTCTTATTATACAATGGGGGCGGAGCGCTAAGAAAGAGAAAACGTTATCATTATACGAAATGAAGCAGCGGCTAGCACACTAAGCTAAGATCAACCACTTTCCCATTATTCGATAGAAAAAATCATTTTACATTTTTTCTTTTCTTAATCTACAAGACATGTAACATTAATGTCAAATTAAACCCGTAACTAAAATAGGTTGCGCTCATTTTAAACATGTGGAAACATATGTATATATGTGAAATACGTTGATATACAAAAAGAAATGAGTTAACCATATTCCATTTTAAAGTTTACTTATCCGATAGCATACAATTTTTAAATATTTTCATGGACCATATATATCAAAGAGAGGAATGTTAGATCCACAAAAAAAACATCCACAAAAACATCCACAAAATGAGTTGTTGAAGTGTGGTTGGTGTATTTTAGTATAGTTTCTCTCTCTTCTCTTTAATTAAGCCATTCACACCTTGACAAATCTTTTTATGAATGCTTTTGTGGATATTTTTTTGTGAGTCTAGCATTCCTCTATATCAAATTCATAGCATGTTGCAACATGAAATATTGATGCTTGAGTATTTCATGGCTGACGATGCCACAAGCCTTCTATTATAGACGTTATCAATCTGTTTGAGCAGGCAAGGGCAGAGAAGCAACGTATGAGAGCAGACTACACGACTTGCAACGACATTACGCCTGAACGAAAAGCCGTGATCGACAAATTTTTTATGGATGAAGCCCGCAAAGACGAAGACATTGCTGACAAGTTGTGGGAGTGTGTTCAACATATATCGAACAACATCAACACCAAAATCAGTTGGAGCTATCGGGAGAACAAAAATGATGGTGTAGGTGCATCAACTTCGTCTGCTAGCTTTGTTGGGCAATCTTCGCTAGACCAGGAACGTTTGGCTCGCATTGAGGAATTTGCCGGTTATCGGACTCCCTCGTATGACTCTGCATGCGGGGAGTATTCAGATTAGGATTTATGATTTATGTATTTCGTATCGTTTTTATTTTTAATATATTAATGTTTTTATTTATATTTGTAACGTTTTTATTTTTAATGGATTTTAAATTTGCTGTTAAAAATATTTGGAAAAAAAAATAAATAAATAAAAAATCCCATGTCATCATTGTGACAGTTAGGTCGTCGTCAGGTCGTCGGAGAGAGAAAGTTGATATGACAGGGTCAATCTAGGTTACCACTGTGACTAGCCTTAGATTGAACGAATAACCGGTGGAGTAAACACGACATTTTATATTCGAAGAACTCAAATGCCGACTAGTGAAGTTGGTGACAAAGGCCGTCCCATGAATCGACAAAATTTTTTAGGGCCCTGTACGAAATTATATAGTGAGTCATTTCGTTAAGTAATATTATATATAAAGTGTCACCGTTTATAAGATATAATGTAATTAGTTATCTAAACGTTCTAACATATTACTCATTTAAGATATTTTCTCATCTAAATATTTTTTTTTTCGTGAAAAATATGTCTACAAATTATTAACGGGATAAATTTTGAGGCCCTAAAAATTCTAAGGCCTTGAACGATCACTCACTTTGCACACTCTAAAAGCGGCTCTGGCAAATAAAGTTGTATATTATGCAAAAATACAAGGACTAATGGCTTCACTTATCAATAATGTTCTCATAAAAGAGTTAGCTTATCAACATGTATATTATTATATAATCAATAACTTCTTTGCTAAGTGCTTTCAAGGTTATAACATTACAAACCACTAGCTTTAATGATTATACCCACTTGAATATATACTTTAGATATTGTATATTTCCACTACTGCTACTTTCCACCATTTAGACCACCAAAAATAGATAGAATTGTACTATGTAATGCTAATTAACTAATGGACATCCACGAGCTTGTTGTCAAATTCGACATAATGGCATAGCCAAAACCTTCACGTAACCTACCTTCTATTTATCATATAAAAGATAAAAGTATATATGTGTCTAATGAGGTGTGTGATCACCATTTTTACACAAAATTGATATGGCACCAAAAGCACACACACGTACAAAATTGATACGGCACCAAAACATATATCTCCAGAATGTACGTTGCAAATAATTAGTATAAACATTAGTCTTTTTCTTTGACTATCTAATTGCAATAAATCTTGAACTTGGTTCAAGCATATAGACTTCATTTTTTTTTACATTTTTCAATCACATCAACACATAAGAAAGTATGCATAAGATAACAACTTTAGCTATTGACTTGCTATAACCATACAAATTACACATCAGTTTTTTGAATAAAGAATTACTAAATCTTCCATTAATGAATTGCCACATATAAACAATGAAAAGTAAAGTTGAAATCCTTAAAAATTGATTTATGAGTAGCTTGACAAATCCATTTACAATTACTAAATCTCAAGGCTTGTGGAATGCTTATGCCCTCCACACATTTTCCATTAAATTAAGTTCAATTTGCTCATTAAATATACTTTAACTCGTTATGGTAACACCTTTTTTATTTTCCACTCATAAAGCATAAATAATCTTCTACAAATTTAATATACATATGAAAATTATGAGAATGAGATTATAACTATAAAAGTAATTAAAGGTGTTTGTTTAAGATGAGGGAGCCACTACTATAGTAATAAATGATAAATATAATCCATATTTCATATACATCAAGTGAGCTGGGTCTGAATCTTTCATAGGTAAGGGACCCACCACTACTATCAAACTCATACCCATTGTCATTAATAGCAGCATACCAAACACACCCTTAGTGAGTAAATTAATTAATGTGCTAGATATATTAATATATACACACATATACAAACATGCATGTATGTGTGCGGATGTTTGTAGATTAATTAAAGAGTAAACTGCAAAAATCATCCCGTAGTTTGTGTATTTTCGCAAGAATCATCCCTATCTCAAACCTTCAGCATTAAACATCCCCAAGTCCACAAACCTTTAGCAATAATCATCCCTGAGCACTAACGTCGTTAGTTTTACCCGTTAAGTGTTAAATAATATTTTTCCGTTAGTCCCTCCGTTAACATTTGTAGCACCGTTAGTCCTCATTTTACGTTTTCGTCACTTTTTTACGTTTTTGTCCGTTTTACTCGTTTTCGTCCGCTTTTTGTCCGTTTTTGGTATGTATTCGTCCGGGTTTTTTTACGTTCTCGTTCGTTTTTTTTACGTTCTCGTCTGTTTTTTTACGTTTTTGTCTGTTTTTATCCGTTTTTGTCAGTTTTTTATCCTTTTTCGTCCCTTTTTTTTTAACGTTTTTATCCGTTTTCGTCCGTCTTTTTAACGTTTTTACGTTTTCGTTCGTCATTTTAACGTTTTTATCCCTTTTCGTCTGTTTTTATATGTTATCGTCCGTTTTTTATCCGTTTTCGACCGTTTTTTTACGTTTTTATCCGTTTTCGTCCGTTTTTTACGTTTTCGCCCGATTTTTTAACGTTTTTGTCTGTTTTTATCCGTTTTCGTTCGTTTTTTATCCGTTTTCTCCCGTTTTTTACGTTTTTGTCCATTTTTTTCCGTTTTCGCATGTTTTTTTAATCTTTTTCGCCAGTTTTTTTACGTTTTTGTCCGTTTTTCTTACATTTTGTCCGTTTTTCTTTCGTTTTTGTACTATTTCAACATATTGAAAATTTATTCCAAAAATAAAAAAAATTGGAAAAAAATTATTTCCGAAAAAAAAATTTGAAAAAAAAAATTCAAAAAATGTCCGTTTTTTGTCAATTTTTTTCGGAAATTTTTTTTACATGTTCAAATTTCGAAAAATATTGAAAAAAAAATTTTTATAAGATTTTTTTTATTCAAATTTCGACATATTGAAAATTTTGAAAAAAAAAATTCAAAATTTTTTTTATAAGATTTTTTTTTTAAATATTTGAAAAATATTTTTTTTATTCAATTTTTTTTTTTAAATTTTTTATTCAAAATTTTTTATTTTTTTTTCCAACGAAAACGAAAAAAAAATGACAAAAACGTAAAAAAAATGGACAAAAACGTAAAAAAAACTGGCGAAAACGAATAAACAACGAACGAAAACGGATAAAAACAGACAAAAACGTAAAAAAAACGGGCGAAAACGGATAAAAAAGTTAAAAAAACGGACGAAAACGGATAAAAAACTGACAAAAACGGATAAAAACGGACAAAAACGTAAAAAAAGGACGAAGACGTAAAAAAACAGACGAGAACGTAAAAAACCCGGACGAATACATACAAAAAACAGACAAAAATAGATAAAAAGCGGACGAAAACGAGTAAAAACGGACAAAAACGTAAAAAAGTGACGAAAACGTAAAATGAGGACTAACGGTGCAACAAATGTTAACGGAGGGACTAACGGGAAAATATTATTTAACACTTAACGGGTAAAACTAACGACGTTAGTGCTCAGAGATGATTGTTGCTAAAGGTTTGTGGACTTGGGGATGTTTAATGCTGAAGGTTTGAGATAGGGATGATTCTTGCGAAAATACACAAACCACAGGGATGATTTTTGCAGTTTACTCTTAATTAAATAAAGTAGATGATCACCACCAAGAAAGCATGCTCATTTTGTTCATGTATGGCTTTTAATATGTACTTAGTTAGGCAAAGCAATGGTGAATAGAAGTTTAATAATTATACAAAGAAAATTCTTATTTTCAGTGAGCAAATTCTTCTTGAACCCATATGAATTGCATCACACTCTTGAAAGCCTAAACACAATAATTTATAACTAACGAGGCGAACTATAACGGTTCCATGTAAACTATAAAGGATTATATTGCTCTTTAAGACAATCTAAGGTGGTCAGGGGCGGTACCAGAAAAATTTTCAAGAGGGGGCAAAAGTTAAAAGTGAGTGTCAGGTCGGGTCATGTCAGTAACGCGACCTATGTTGCTATAATGAAATCGATTTTGATTGAAAGTGAATTTTTTTGTATTTGTTTGCATGCGAGAACCAAAACTAAGAATTGGTGATGATATACACAATTGTTACCATATACTTACTTTTTCTAATCGATATTAACACAAGTAGTTAAAGCAAAAATAAAAAGATGGGTAACAATAATTCACAAAAATCTATAGAGTAACACAAGAATCGAACATTATATCTTCATGAAAATGCAAATGTCCTTAACCACTTGACTATGATACAACTATTTTATTAATTTTCATCATTATACTATTTACCCATTTATGGGGGCAAAATAAAAATCACTGGTCATCTTCAGAGAATCGACACTACTCGAGTGAACTTTGCGGGGGCAGTTGCCCACACTGCCCCCATTGTGGTACCGCCCCTGAAGGTGGTCAAAATCCACCCAATGAGACATATGAACTGCTGGACTACAAATTTGTATCTTGTTGTGCTGTCTATTGAGGGGAACGTAACAACATACAACTTAATGATTCAGCATTTCAGCTACTTAATCAATATTTGTTGTAGTACATTAGGAATAAAATGTTACAGTCGTATAAATTCTTCTTATTAAGCATGGTAAAAGTCGAATACTTCAAAATAGTTTTTTCTGGATGATCCTAGCCCAATACCATGGATCGTGGATAGCTGGATATGATTATTATAATTCAAAGTCTGTTGGGGCAAATGGCTTATAACCAATATGATCGTTGTAGTGCAAAGTCTGTTGGGCATATTGGCCCATCACTAATCTCAATATTATTCTAGACGAACTTCCAGTTTTTTTTGGGCTCAAACACGTATTTTGATCTCACTATATGATTATTTATTTTTTCTATAAAGATTATTACCAAGGTGATCTTCATGCCTATTCTATTTTGAGTTCATACTAATTCTTTTTTTTTTAAAAGCTGAGATATTATAAAAGACTTCAAGGAAGAGCCAAGAACAGATACAAATAGGATAAAGGCCAAAAACTAGCCAAACACAAGAGCTATCTACAACAATACAACTAAGTGAAAGCACAAACTAAACTACATTAAGCAGGGACCATGGGCTTGGAATCAAACAGACCCAATTATAAGAGTTCAACTTACATCGAGAAGAGAGCCACAACTTCGAGACTCTTTGGATAGAGGATAATATATCTTTATTAAGCACAGAAGTGCGTGAATCCGGAATTGCGTGAACCACCTTATTTCTCCATTTCCAAACCAACCATAATCCGCATTGAAAAACCCCATGAAGAATCTTGTTGAGTTTGGGGCTTCCGAGGTCTACTAAAAATCCCATACTAATATCCTTGATAGAGAAAGACGGGAACGAGATATGAGGCGCAATATATGATAATTTGTTTTGAGATTTGGATCTTTAGTGCAATATACGCCATGACCTGTGTTGTACTGGTTTGTCTAATGCTATATACCATTTTCCCTATTAACGAAATGTTTGGATCATCAATCTTTAACATTTTTTTTTTTTTTTTTTTTTTTTTTTTAATCATGATTTCCGACCTTTTGGCCGACTAATCAATGGAGTTTGAATCTACCTCCACACAGACTCAAACCAAGTAAAGCTCTCTCTTTTAAGAAGTTTAACTAGGTTTGTTTAACCGTTAATGTTGAACGACGTGCTTTAGATTTTGATTCTCACCAAGTGTTTGTGAAGATGCCTTATTGAATATAGTATGTATTTCTTTTCATAACAAGAGACTAATAAGGTTAAGTTTTTTGTTTTGAGGTTTTTTTGTTTACGATCAATAAACTTTTGATTTTATAAAAGAACTACCATATCAATTGTTGACTTTTGTTTATCTTCAAATTTTTAAAGTTTTAAGATTAAGTTACATGAATATGATGCGTAGAAATGTGTCTGAATTTTTAAATTTTGACTTTTTTGGATGTTTTAGCTTAAATTATCATGATTAAGCTGCACAAAGTTATGAAATTTTAACATAAAATTCGTTAGATTTAACCTCTTTTGATTACACTCTGTTTTCGAGTGTAAAGCAGAAAGAAGAGAAATTGAGAGGATAAATATAACAACCCGTAAATTTTCAGATTATTATAATAATATTACGTCAGAAAATTCAAATCGGTTATTTTCCGACAGTTGTCGATATCTAAAATTTAAAAACAAGAGGTCATCTCGTTTCTTTGAAATACGACACCGCACACACGGTACTTTTCCACTGAGTATCTTTATAGTAAATGTGAATTTATTATTGTCTGATTTATAATTTTAACTGTACGTGAGCTTAACTGATTAGTTTGAGGAGTTATTCCACAGTGCAGAACGCAGTAACACATCAATTTGCTATTTGCCTAGAATTAGGTAATGTTATTAATTTTTGGCACTTACTGATGAATTACGAAAGAAATCGAGAGGTTATCTCGTGGATTCAGAAAAACACGGCACCGCACGCATACCGACACCAACGTAGTAACGACAAAACAATTATTATCCAAATTCTACATAATAATGATACCTAAGTACTACGCTCTCAAAGATGTTTCTAAAAATATAAGTTTGATATTTTACTGATACCGGAGGGTATGTTACTATGTTTAAATGGGAACATGACAGAACACGAAGCACAATTAATACACTGTTTACTAATAAAGCAAAAATAAAAATATTAATCCTAACCCACTACCCCTTTTGTCCCATGGTTTTCTACCTTCTCTTTTCTGCTCTTTCCCCCATGCCTCCCACACAAACACCCAAAAACCTATTGATAATCCTGTTTCTGAACGTCAAAGCTGATCCATCACTATCAATCCCCTCCAAACAGAAACCTACCTTGTTAGACATCACATGATGGTGCTAAGGCGTGGCTATGAGAGGGTGACGAGAGCCCAGAAAAGGCGATACCCTAAGCACGAGGTCAAGAAATTTAGGAGGCTCCCATTCCCTCCTTCATCTATAACTAGGAGCGATTTTTCTACAGGTTGCTTCACTCCTCACACGCAATCACATAAAAGCTAGGGTTCCTCAGTTAGGGTTTTTAGCAAAAATTGAATTAGGGATTTTCTAATTCATGTAGAAATTAGTTCGAATTTGGTTGTAATCAGTTATTGGGACGAGTCATTTTGGATTTGTTGGTTGTTTGGTTCACTCCTTCAATCGACCGCACCACACTTGTAAGAATCTATTATTTTTTTTTTTATGAATTACCTTGAAAATTTATAAGTTCAATTGTAGATTTGTCTCGTTAATCTAAAAACCAATTGAATAAAATTTTCATTGGAACCATGAATATCATTGTTTAAATAAATTTTGGATATTGTTGTTGTTATGGTGTGGTAGAACCCATAAAAATTATAACTTAAAACCTTGTATTGGCTTGTTAGTTTCGGCTCATTTCTTTCACTTATATGTGTGGTTTCTTTCGGCTGAAAAGGAACCACATCAGGGTGTGTCTTCCTTGTTGGTTTCATACAAGCTCCTAACCCCGTAAGGGTGACTGTGTCAAGCCACTTATTCGAGACGGGTTGTACCCGATAGACACGTAGCTATAATCCGTATATGTAGATTTCTTTTGCGTTTTGAATCTAGTTCCGCTTATTAGAAGTTGTTATTTTGATCTGTTGCGTAAGGGAATACCTTTGGGGGTGTTTGCCTCAGCTCGGTGTAGCATGTACACTCGAGAAGGTGGGTATTGGTGCCTGTTCTCGAGTCAACCACAAAGCGTACTAGGGGGTTCGATTTCCATAAATCCTGGTCATTTTCCTGAGCTTGTTCCTGCTAAAGCACCGGCGTATGCCTTGCTCTCTTCTAGCGTACTTAGGGTGCATTTTGACTACATTGAGTATACACATGTTAACATGTAACACTAGGGTGTTGCGCTCATGTCCCTCGAGTCACAAGTAAACGCCCGCTTAGGGTGTTTGGCCTCGCTTTTGGTTTGACCACCATCACCCACAAAAGGGTGTCATGGCTTGGTTAGCATCACGACACAAAGGTGTGTCGAGATCACACGATTCATAATAAGGAGTAATCATGTTTGCCCAACAAAATGCTCATGCCAAAAACATTTGTGGTACATAAACCTGTGTTTTATGTGGCGGGTGTCAAAAGGGCAGTTGGGCCAAGCCCAACTGGCAGCCCAAGTTGCGAGTCTAGCAAAGGTCACGAAGGTTGAGTCGTGTTGTCTCATTGTCTAACATTAGACCTCGGGGAAAAGCTCGCAAGAATCCCGCGACTTCACATATTCAGTTTTCAATTCATCCTTGCGATTTGGATAGTTTCCCCGCGTCAAAAGTTGCACACCTCAACATCACTGGTTGTATTTTGAAATACATTTGGGCCTCAAGCCCATAACTAAACATTAATTTGTTATTATTATACTGGCTGCGAAGCCCATTTATTTCAGCAGGGTGCGTTCCGTTTCGTGTGCCCACCAGGGCGTTGATTTTTGTTGCGACGGTCCACATGTACGTTATCGACTTGAGTACACCGTAACTCTCATCCGACTCATCACAACCCGTTTCACACGACGCATCGATAGCATCCGACTTATCCATGAGCAATACGACTTGCATCATTTCCCTTAACATGTAAAATGAAGCACGAAATAAATAGAAAACAAGAACGTGTTTTGAAAACAAATTAATTTGCTGCTACTATTCACAACAAATTTAAAAGGGGTTTTCACACTTTTAATGATACGAGACGTGAGCTTGTACACATAATATTATTAAATCAAATAATATATTTTGGTGAAACTCGTTATAAACTTTCGACAATTTGTCATTTCAAATATATAAAATATACAAACATATCTTTTACCCTACAATGACAAATGGAATACACATCTATATATAGAGGTGAGATCCTTGCAAAACATGTATTATTTAAAGAACAAATAAGTCAATCTCAACCATCCATTCACCTTTCATCTAATGGCTGAAATGAAGCCAAAAATAATAAAGAGAGGGCAAAAATGACATTTTAGCTCATTTAATATAAAAACCCATTTTCCACATTTTTTTAAAAAACAACATATCTTGCAAACGGTAAATCTTCAAGCTACGAAAAAAACACCATCGCGACGAGAATTAAATCATTTTTCTATAGATATGCACTTTTATATACTTTCGACGAACTTTTTTTTTCAAAATTTACGTTCAGAAAAATCCCACGGGATTCGTAAAAAAATCCCATGGGATTCGTAAAAAAATCCCACGGGATTCCTAAAAAGACGAACTTTTTTTTTTCAAAATTTTTGTCCAGAAAAATCTCACGGGATTCGTAAAAAAATCCCGCGGGATTCGTAAAAAAATCCCACAGGATTCGTAAAAAGACGAACTTTTTTTTTTCAAACTTTACGTCCAGAAAAATCCCATGGGATTCGTAAAATAATCCCACGGGATTCGTAAAAAATTCACTTGTGATTTGTATAAACCCCATGGGATCCTATATAATCCCATGAGATTCCGTATAAATCCCATGAGATTCCGTATAAATCCAATAACTAAAGGCATTTTTGGCAGATGATGAGTTATTAATTACCTTTATCCACATCAATAACTAAAGGCATTTTTGGCAAGACGAGAATGGCAATGTGTAGTGTTTGATATTCGGTCAAACTTTTGCATATATGGTTTCTTTGTATTATATGACCATTTCAACTCACTCCACATAAAGACTTGCAAAAAGTACATATGAACTGCGCTCTTTTATCTTATTATTCTTTCACTCATATTGTGTGGTTTCTGCTATGGAACAAGAATTTCCTTCACTAATCTTGTGTGGTTTCTCTTTATCTTACTACTCTACATCTGCCATGTCATCACTCATCACGTCTAGTACAGATCCAACCTCACACTCTCATTTCGTCAACCACTGTTACAGATCTGCCTATTCTACACTCGCCGGAGGTGATATCCAATTCGCCGGAAAAATTAAGAAAGAAAAACTATTGAGATTTGTGAGGGTTTGAGTGTGTGTTGAGATTGGATATACACATCTTTTGCAGTCCCAAACCGGATCTGTTGTATTTAATCTCGAAGACTCTTGAAGATCTCGGTTTAACCATCCAAGATGCTACGATCGCCAATTTTGATGTGTTCAAACTCGATTTACTAGCTCAGGTACATCCATATATCGTTAATTAAATCTAAACACTCCATCAAACATATTTACCGAACGTGTGATTTTTTTGGTTTTGCAGCAAAGCAATGAAGGCCAGTATGTGAAGCCTGATCAAATCAAGGTCATATTAGTAGATTTGGTTGGAGACGGTGGTGCACCGGAGGTCTAAGGATGTTATATCTTTAAGCAGATTTAAGCCGTGATTGCTTTTTTTATCTTTATGAATTTGAGTTTGTTAGATGGGGGTTGTATATTTACAAAGATGCCCCTCCGTTTTTTAATAAAGTTTAATCTACTCCATCAGATCAAAAATAGATGGATGGTTGTGTTTTGTTCTTTAGATATTTATTGTTCCGCATTGAACTTTTCTATATATATATATATAATAAATGAAAAAAAATTTGAATGCCATTTACCCTTCATTCTGACGTCATATTTGATGTCATATTACCACGTGTCAGATTCTCACAGGCATCTCGATTCCCTAATACAACCGTTTTCTAAATTTCAGCTAACATTGAATCAATTTATTTTGAATAGAAAGTTTCAACTAAAATTAGACCCATTTACTCTAATCTTCTTTCCGATCTCAAATTCAAATTTATTGGGTCCGATCGAACTTCACTAATATTTGGAAATTATGTGGTCTGTACCATCATGCATCTCCTTCTCGATCTTTTAATAAGCAGGTTGTATTTTTCTTATAGCAAATATTTCCAGGCTTTTATCTTATGTCTTATTTTACCCATTTATTCACCTAACTGATTTTGTTATAAGCCCGTTTTGTTTTTATCAGATTTTTTCAGGTTCATCATGGTTATTAGAGGTGTGTATATAAAAGAAAATTTATTTGAATCTCAAATGATTCCTAGATTATCAACAGGCTCTGTAAGATTTTTTTATTTTTTTTATTTTATTTTTATTTGTATTATTATTATTATTATTATTATTATTATTATTATTATTTTGTTTCCACAATTGTGATGTATGTGGTTATGACGATATAGTGTTTTTTTGATGAATTCTACATGTGAGCTAACTCTTCTTAATCAGTTACCCGTTATGTTGAGCAATGTGTTCTATTTTTCAATACCCACCAAGTGTTTGTAAATATGTCTCACTCAATTAAGCACTTTTGGTAACAAGACACTACTAATTTGATGCATTAGTACGGACGTTTTTAAAATTTACATATTGAAATGTGTTTACTTCTGTCCACGTTTACTTGAAGTGTTTGGTCTGAAAGTGCTACGGTGTTGTCTTAAGATAGTGCCCGGTGACAGAATGCATTAATACTCTTCAATGTTGATTTTTAGAACCAGAATTGCATGGTATGTTGTCTTAATACACACTCTGAATCACCACCAGTTTATATATCTTCGGCGTTCCTGTTTTGATTTTCATTTGCCGCGTCATCAAGGCAAAATGTTAGACATTGTTTATGTTTATACTATGAATGATCCAAGTATAAAGTTATATGTGCTTTTCAATTTTATGCATCAGTAGGGATGCTTTCTAAGTTGACATATTGAAATATGTTTACTTTTGTTAACGTTTCTTTGAAGTGTTTGGTCGCAAAATGTAAATAATGATGTATCTTACAACCAATTATAGCTCACTATGTACTTAGATTAAACTACGAATGTAAGGACTTTATAACTCTAATTCGAGCTCCAAAATATGTCTTGAAATTTGTACAGCTTTTAGCTTATTTGTTTAAATCTATAAGCAAATGGATAGTTTTTAGGTATTGTTATTTATTATGGATTTTTCTTTACGATTGGTCTTATAATCTGCTACCTTTTCTAAATTTGGATTGACGTTGAATGACTTGTGTTGTCTTAGAACACTTGTAAGTGCATGCTTTGTAGCTCTTACAAGAAAAGAAAACGAGAAAGATGAATACTTTGGATCTCAAATCATTGTCCATATTAAATTCTTGGCAAGTAATAAATTATACCAAGTTGTTAATCTAGATTTGTTATCTGCAGCTTGATTCAGAATCCGTGGAAGCTGGTAAGGCTGCTATTGGAATTTGTTAGGTGGTATTGGATACTTCTATGGCCAATCAAAAATATTATTTCCACAACCCTCGAAGGTAATAAAGATATAATCTAGAATTCTCACGAATTTGAATATCTGTTTAAAGTTTAATCTGAATCGCATATAGTCCCGTATGATGTATGTGCCTCTTGAGACAGCATATTATTATTTTTAAGTTATACTTGTGGTTATTATTCGAACATCTACAGGCTATTGAATATTATAGAACAACTTTTGTTTTTGAAAAGGATCCTGATGTGGACATGTCATACATTCCGGATAAAGTGTGTGTTTCTTTCACTATTAGGATTCACTAGGCCCAAAAAATTGGCGGGTTGTGTAATGGGTCAAACTGAGTAATTTCGTGCGGGTCGGGTTTATTTGAATCATGTTTGTCTTATAATATTCGATGTGCCATATATGATTCGAAAGAGTAAATTTGCATAATGATAATTTTTTTGAAGATATTGAGTTGAAAGGTTTTATGCGTTAATCTACACTTTGGTTCTATTTTATTTTATTATTTTTCATTGCCTTTTTGACCCGTCACATATATACGTATAGCGTACAGCAAACCATGCATAAAGTAAATGGATCGATATGGCCACCTCTAGGATTCACGATGGATGTAGTTAGTTGATTTTCTTGATATGTGATGTTTTACTAGGTCTTATTCAAGCTTGCTGCAATTGATGAGACGATCAGGAAGGCGCTTTCATCTTTACTTGAACATGATAACGCAAGGTATACTCTTCAGCGAATCAGCTACGGGATGTTCAGGTGACTATAATGCACTGTTTCCTACACCTAAAGTATCATACTCCAGTCACATACTTGCTTATGAAATATACTATACGAACTTAGAACTACTAGCAGTTCTTAGTGTTTTATGATGTTACTGAACCGAAAGTACAAGGAGTGTTTTGGAAGATATTGAGTTGAAAGGTTTTATGCATTAATCTACACTTTGGTTCTATTTTATTTTATTATTTTTTATTGCCTTTTTGACCCGTCACATATATACGTATAGCGTACAGCAAACCATGCATAAAGTAAATGGATCGATATGGCCACCTCTAGGATTCACGATGGACGTAGTTAGTTGATTTTCTTGATATGTGATGTTTTACTAGGTCTTATTCAAGCTTGCTGCAATTGATGAGACGATTAGGAAGGCGCTTTCATCTTTACTTGAACATGATAACGCAAGGTATACTCTTCAGCGAATCAGCTACGGGATGTTCAGGTGATTATAATGCACTGTTTCCTACACCTAAAGTATCATACTCCCAGTCACATACTTGCTTATGAAATATACTATACGAACTTAGAACTACTAGCAGTTCTTAGTGTTTTATGATGTTACTGAACCGAAAGTACAAGGAGTGTTTTGGAAGATATTGAGTTGAAAGGTTTTATGCATTAATCTACACTTTGGTTCTATTTTATTTTATTATTTTTTATTGCCTTTTTGACCCGTCACATATATATGTATAGCATACAGCAAACCATGCATAAAGTAAATGGATCGATATGGCCACCTCTAGGATTCACGATGGACGTAGTTAGTTGATTTTCTTGATATGTGATGTTTTACTAGGTCTTATTCAAGCTTGCTGCAATTGATGAGACGATTAGGAAGGCGCTTTCATCTTTACTTGAACATGATAACGCAAGGTATACTCTTCAGCGAATCAGCTACGGGATGTTCAGGTGATTATAATGCACTGTTTCCTACACCTAAAGTATCATACCTCACATGTAGCATACAGCAAACCATGCATAAAGTAAATGGATCGATATGGCCACCTCTAGGATTCACGATGGACGTAGTTAGTTGATTTTCTTGATATGTGATGTTTTACTAGGTCTTATTCAAGCTTGCTGCAATTGATGAGACGATTAGGAAGGCGCTTTCATCTTTACTTGAACATGATAACGCAAGGTATACTCTTCAGCGAATCAGCTACGGGATGTTCAGGTGATTATAATGCACTGTTTCCTACACCTAAAGTATCATACTCCAGTCACATACTTGCTTATGAAATATACTATACGAACTTAGAACTACTAGCAGTTCTTAGTGTTTTATGATGTTACTGAACCGAAAGTACAAGGAGTGTTTTGGGCTTTACGTTCCTTGATATTAATTGCTTAACAACAGCTGCTTGACTCCGTTGTCTAATAGCAAGAAGTGAAAACACCAAGTCAGCCCTCAAAAGATTGTGGTCACTATTTGATAGTTTAACATCTTAGATCTGAGATTTTTTCTCTTTTTTTTTTTTTTTTTTTTTTTTTTCCAATGGTCTCAGAGCAAGGCTGCAGAAGTAACATTAGAACTACGGAGTACATATGGAAAGCATGAACAATATCAATTAATGAGATATGCAAAATGGAGAAAAGGTTCATTCGTGCATTTTATGGGTTGCAAAGTCTTCTTGCTGAGAAAAGAGGAGTTCATGATGTCTATAATATTGTTGCAGTTGGTTTTGCTACTACTGCTGCCACATTTGATCTAATTAGTAACAAGTTGCAATGAAAACACATTTATGTGTAACCCTTTTATGTGTTAGTATTATAGTTATAGCACAATATATCAAGTTAATGTTTTTTCTATCATATTTTTATGAGGCATCTTATAATTTATAAACCGCTCTATAAACGTTTATTTATATACTATCCAGGGTGTTTGGGATAGCCTATCTTTATGCTTGTGAAATCATGGTTATGAATGTATTACCTATTTTTTTACACCAAAACTTTGTAGTTATGTTATTTCAGGAAACATATCACTTGACAGCCTCTCACATATATGGTTTTGGGACCATTTATTTGTGTTTACCGAATTTGATCATTATCAATTTCTTAATATGTCAATTCCTCTAGATATTTATATGGTTATAGCTCAACTTGATAATCTTATAAGCTGAAGGGAAAAAAATTGATCTTCTGATTTTATTTTATTTTTTCTTTTCAAAAGTCAGTAAGCTTATAAGCCTACATATAATAAGGTAAAGCCAACACCCGATAACTTGACTCATATGTCCTGTGAATGTTTTATTTTAACAGAGTGATGCACATGCATTGTATTTTTCAAATTATGTCTTTTTTTATAATTTTCTTATTGACACCCGCGAAACCCGCGGGTCTATAGTCTAGTGTTGTATATTTTACGTACAAGTTATACACAAATATTTTCTATAAACTTTGGGTTCTAACAATTGGACGTTAGTTATTTAACTCAAAAGTGGGATAACTATATTTTGAACGGTTTATGATATAAAATTGTAATGTCATTCACAAAACATTTCGTTGGGTATTTAACTAAACCTTGGACAATTATGCCACAAACCAGTTAAGTATGCACCCAAGTCATATACCTATTATTTTACTTACCTTTGGTTTTCTAATGTATATAAGTGGTACTTAAATCTTTTCCGCATACAATTATTTTAAACATTAAATGACGTGAGAATATATATACAGTTAAAATATATACATATTTCGCTCAAACCAACAACGTATTACGATATATATATACTTACTTCCGTATATCATCGTTCGGTTGCCATCACACCGAAGCCTCGTTCATCAGCGGCATACTTTCTGCGTGTACCCTTCCATAAGCCAATACATGTAAATTTTTGAAAAACTAAGTTCAAACTACATGATGCCACACAAAGCAACAACAACAACAAACACTTGAAAACTTTTCTTAAACTTTATCGAGTCTTAAACATGAATAAAGACTAAACTGTCGTACTAATATGGGTTACGTGTAGGAGCCACTCATTATCACTAATTGATTTATTGCACCGCATACTGTAAATTGCTAAGGTGAGTTTCATAGCCCCAACTTTTAAATTGTTTTATGCTTGTTTTGGGAGAAGATACATGCTCGTTTTACTTAAATGAATTGCTTTACTGAAATTGTGCATTTCCATGCAAACTGTGCTTTATAATCGATATGATGTGTTTACCTACTATATACTATTGAATGTTTTCTTGCAAACTTAACTGTTTAAAGTTACATCACATAAAGATGTTTTCTGGACCATACAAAATGCTTTTACTTAAAATGTTACGCAGCTTAGCCTAAGACTTTAGATCCCAAAATGCCCTCTTCATGAACCATCAATTCCTGCTGGGAAGCGCGAATGTTATAAATAGATCTATTGGGGGTGACTCCCCCGTTCGGTTGGCCATACATGGGTCAAGGCGAAACGTATAGCATGTCGGAATCGAGTGTATTGGGATAAACACTCGCTATGGGCCCCTTACTAGTATGACTTCATTTTGCATACAGAAAACTGTCGTAGCTTCAGTTGCATGAACTTAGTGCTAGCGTAATAGATACACTATATGACATTATATTTGTTGTAATGTACATATACCCTACAAACGGTCCATAAATGAAGTTTTATTCTAAGGTAAACTCGAACTTTCATGACATTATGCGAGACATAATGGTCATCAAAACTAAATGCTTTAAACTCACCTAAATGGTATACTGAAATGTTATTTAAACAAACCTATGAACTCACCAACCTCGTGTTAACACTCTTTAGCATGTATTTCCAGGTTATAAGGCGATAGAAGAAATTTGGAGGCGCAAGGTAAGGGCATGGCATGGTCATAGATTTTTCTGATAAACCTAAATGAGGACCGTTTTATTTTGGGCCTGTTTTCCGCACTAATCAAATGATGTAGACATTTTTTTCAAGAATGAATAAAAGTTCCTTTATGAATAATCAGTTGTTCTATGCTTATGTTGTGGTATCAATTTAGTGGCACCCCAAGGGTTGTGTGCTTCCGCTGAGCCATTTTGGGGGTGTTACAATAAAGAACAGAGAAAAGAAGAAGAGCGGGAGAAAATGATTTTTAGTTTTGTGTTTTAATTAATTAAAAAAAAAAAAGGTTTTCCTAAACATTGCCCACTAGACAATGCTTAAGGCACATTAAACAATCTATTCTTTCCATTATTAAACTAATTTTAATGCATAATAAATGAACATAAAAATTAACTTAAATATATGTTATTTTTTATTTAACAAAGTCTAAGTTTTCATTTATATTTATATTAAACATTGTTCAGTGGTCATTGTTTAGCAAAATCCATAAATAAATACCTAAAATGATGGAATCAAACTAGGCTTAAAATTCTACTTCTCTTCAAATCATCTCAATTTGAGAACAAGATTAGCAGGAGAATTTGGCATAATTTCTTTCACTCTTTTCTTCTTTTTTCTTAAAAAATCAAAAACATAATTATATTTCAATTTCCTCACAACTTTTTTTTTTTTTAAATTAAATAGAAACTCGAGAAAAGAATGTAAGTGTCTACTAATGTGACCAGTTAAATGTAAAGCAAAAGATGGATAAAACAAAATTTTTATTATAGCAATGTTATGGAAGTGTTTTATGTGCATTAAGATATGGAGTTAGATATGAGTCGGGCTTTTGTTCAGATTAGTGTGAGCTTTAGAGTTTAGAAGATGGTCATTATGATGATGTTTTTGGCTTTATATTAGAGAGTTTGTTTAGGTTTAATGTTTTAAATAAATTTATTTTCTTGCCTTTGCGCTTATAAAGCTTAGGTTTAATAAACGATCTACGTTGATCAAACAATGTTATTGTTAATTTCAATATACTATCTGTTATGATATTGGTATGAATATTGGTATGTATCCATACCAACATCTTATTAATAGGACAAGATAGCTTTTATGATTTTTTGCTTTGTATTTTTTTATTGCTTTTGACTTATCAAACTTTATATTTTATGTCTTTATTTTATTTTATTTTAGTCTTATAACAAAAAAAAATTATAAAAATAAAAAATAAAAATATATATATATTTTAAAAGCTCGTATCGATGTTCATAAGTTCAAGTGTAGAACTCACTCAAAAAACTAGCTTGTAAGAGGAGGGGACACTCATACTTATAAACTACCAACCAATCCCATATTTAGTCGATGTGGGATCCTAATAATACCCTACCCTTTGAAGAACCAACTTTCTCGTTGGTCACGGTTGGCACCCCTCTTTGGGTCCAAGCCACCACTCCGAGCTCGTTGGTCACGACTATATTGGTCATGGTTGACACCCTTTTTTCGGGTCCAAGCCACCACTCCATAGGCCACCACTCAGAGTGTTGAAACCTCGAAAGAGAGGGCTAGCTTTGATACCAGTTGATACGAACCTATCTCATACTATGCTCGTATCGATGTTTATAAGTCCAAGTGTAGAACTCACTTAAAAATTAGTTTGTAAAAGAAAGTGACACTCATACTTATAAACCACCGACCAACCCCACACTTAATGAGATCATAACATATTAACATACCAATAATCAACGATAATTAATTTGCACAATTTTAGTTTTTATTGGGACACTCTAATTATCACATCAAGCAGTTGTACCATATTAACATCCTGCTTTGATTACTTGTACAATAAATGTGCAAATAAAAAAAAGAATAAAATACACGGTTTGTCCCTAATCTTGTACATATGTATCACGATGGGACAAAAGTTTCCTTTTTCATCGTCGGGAGTCCAAAACAAGGAGTTTATATGCTAAACTCGTCCCTTGACCATTAACGCTGAGGTCAACGTCTGATTTATGTTAGTTAGTCGAGGGTATTATAGTCCATACACATTTATACCACACTTTAACTAAACCAGAGAAAAGATATTTCGTATACCATCTTGATCGTTTCCCTCCCTCGTCACACAACCCTCATATACACTTTAACAATGGCAGACAATGACCTTACTTTTACAGAAGTAACTGATGGGATGGTGAAATATGTGAAGGCCAAATATGGGGATACTTGGTTACAAGAAGATGAAATGTCTGATGAAATGTTTGAAGATTTATGCAGATTTGCGAAAGAAGCTGAAGTGATGAAAGGTTAGTTGGTTTTTTTGTATTTGTGTGATTGGCATTTTAAGGAATGAGCATAAATAACCCTGTTTTATTTGACAGAAATCCGAGCAGTGTCAGAATCTGCCCAAAAAAGTGATTATAGCAAGCTAAAGGTATCTGACGATATGGTTGAGTATGCCATGGCTACTTATGGGAATAAGTGGGATATAGGAGATGACATTGCTGATGTGATACTTGAAGACTTGTGGGAAAAATATGGGAATAAGGAGTTTGAGAAAGGTTAGACTTAATGTTTGCATGCTAAGAAAGTTGTAATGGGTGAACTCTCATTTCTTTATGTTTTGGCTATCTTTCGAGATACTAACTTGAAAGGAAATCAAGTTGATGTCATCATTATTTCAGACACATCTGATGATGAGTTTGGGATCATGTCTTATAAGAGTACTACTTTGATAGGTTCCACTTCCCAAGTTTCCAAGGCTTCCACTCCCAATGTTGTACTTGGTTTTGGAGCGGCTGTGGGATGCTCCAGCACAAATAGGAATGAGTGGTATGTGCCTCCCCCTAAGGACCTCAAGTCTCCCCCCATGAATATCAAGTCTCCCATCAAGAAGTTTGTTAATACAAATAAGCCGTAAAAACGTTTATTTATATTTTACGATCTTCTAATGTTTTGTCGATAACAAAAGTAAAATCATATTAACGAAACAAATAAAATACGTAAATGGTTTGAACTAATAGTTTTATAACACACTTACGTTTTCACATAAAACACTATAACAAGATTAAGTGATTTTATATACACATGTACAACAACTAGTGTTTACATATTGGCTTAACAAGTTTAAGTAACTCTATGGGTTAGATATATATGTACAACAACTAGTGTTTATATATTGGGTTAATACATACTTATATTAAGTACACTAAAATGGGTAAAAACAAGTATATACTAAAATGGGTAAAAGTAAGTATATACTAAAAAGATAAAAACTAGCAAATGGTTTTTGACCCATAACCCATGGTTTTATATATACCACTTACACAAGTTCAATGTATCCTTAAGGTACATTGTATCTAGATTGAAAACCATGGATCAACCCATAACCCATGACCCATAACCCAAAATACCCATGGGCAAAGAGGAGCGGACCACGGATCCCTGGCTTTGTGCTAGCCGGATCCCAAGTGGAAGGGATCCGTGGGATCCGGGGATACAGTAGTGAATCTCCTCTATAAATAGAGAGCCATTTCTTCCTTTCTATCCCTTTACACACATATTTCCCCCAAGTATTCTAACCCTCTAACCTCAGATCCAAGAGATCTATGTAGCTTTTCTCTTTTGTTTTTGTGTGATCTTGTAGATTCCTATTAAAGGAAAGATCACCACATCTTGAAGACGTGCAAGCTCAAGTCCATGAGTTGCCATGCTTCGTCATCATCAAGACAACGAAGGTTCTCTTGTTGATAGTTCTTCCTTTCTCCATAGATGTTGGGTTGAAGGCATTAGTGAAGAATGCCGAAAGTGTCAAGATGAAAGCATTAGTGAAAGATGTTGATCATCTGCGTCAAAGCATTAGTGAAGAATGCTTAAGGTGTCAAGACGAAGGCATTAGTGAAGGATGCCAAGCGTTGTGTCAAAGGCATTAGTGAAGGATGCCGAAGAATCAAATCAAGTAGCATTTGGGAAGAATGCTTAGGTCGTATAATCGATGAGGTGCATCGTTATACATATAAGTGTTTATTTATTCACAAGGATGGTGATATCCTTGATGGTGTTGTAACAAGGAGTAGATCTCCTTGATAATAGGTGTTGTGTCGTGAAGGGAAGTAGTTCCTCCATAATGGAACTAGGTGCTTAGCCTAGTACCTAATAAAGGGTAGGCGACGTTGTGATAGGATTAGTTCTCCTAAGGTGTGAAAGAACTCGGTGGTTAGCCTAGCACCGTATAAAGGGTAGGCGACGTTGTGTTAGGTGTGGTTCGCCTTGGTGTGAAAGAACTCGGTATTTAGCTTTGTACCGGAAAAAGGTTAAGCGACGTTGTGAAGGATTCTCCGCCATAAGGAGTTGGTGTAGTGCTTACGAACTCTCGAGTAGGTGACTCGGGGAGTGGAGTAGGGCAAGGAAGGTGTCCTTGTAGCCGAACCACTATAAATAACTTGTGTCGTGGTGATGTGCTTCTTACTCTTTATCTTTCATTACATGTTTATATATCTATCTATCAACGTCCAACATAAACAACCAAATAGATTGACATAAGTCGATCTAAACATTTAAAAGGAATTTTTAAATTGGTAAAACTATTCAACCCCCCCTTCTAGTTTTCCACAAAGTTCACCTGTTATTTTTATTTGTTGATGTAATGAAGATGTATATTTTTTGGCTGATGATGGTTACTGAAAACGATACTTGTTAACATGTATATTTTGCTTTATATGGTATAATTAGGTGGTTGTGTATGTATATTTTGGCTTTGTTGTTTTCATTTTCTATTTTGCATTTGCTTATGCAGTTTAGGTGGGTGTTTGGAAAAACCCATTTTGACTTATAAAGTCAACATAAACAAAAATATTAGAGGAACCACACCGAATTGTTTTAGTCTTTAAAATATCTTTTGTTTGACTTATAAAGTCAACAGATTCAAATTGTAACCAAAATTCAATTCTTATAACAAAAGAAGTACACACATATCAGTTAAGTTACATTTAGACTGAAAGACAACATAGCATTTCTTGCAGGTAATTCACTTGGTTAATTGACTAGTAGGTGATCCATTTGGTTTTTCAGTTGCAAGTGGTTCATGTGGTGTTTGTCTTGGGCGTTCTCCATTTGGACTTTCAGTTGCAGGTGCTTCACGTGGTGTTTGGCTTGGGCGTTCTCCACTTGCTATTTCAGCTGCATGTGGTTCACTTTCTTCTTCATCACTGCCCAAGGAAGCACCAACACTAGTAGATGCAGAAATATGTAGACCCATTACATATCCACCACTATCTCCTATAGTTATGTTTTCCCTTGTAACACCATCTCTACCAGTATAAGATCTGTTTCCCCTTCTGTCAAGGCACACTGGACAAACATACCACATGAAATCTCTATAAGGTAGACGCCTTGCAAAAAAAGGTCAATCCAGCCCTATTTTCACTTTCAACCCAACAGTCAATGCATACCATTTGACAACCATTTTCTGCATCCATCGTGATAATATGTTGGTATGATAAAGAATTGATGACTTAAGATGTATTATATAAGTAGATGGGATTTGTGGTTGTTGAACAAGTAGATGGGAGTAAAGACAACAAAAATGCTTAAAATCTAGTCAACCTACGCAGTTTAGGGGGTGTTTGGAATAACCCATTCTAACTTATAAAGTCAACAAAAACAAATAAATTTCAAACATGATATTGTCCAAATTACAAATGGCTACAAGCCTACAACCTTCTAACAGCAGTTCAACATTTTTTATCCAGCACATATGGATGTCTTGGATATAACTCCTCCACAGCCGCTCCATAGTAAGCTGCCTCAAACTCTGCTTCTTCTAGCCATTTTTTCCTTTCATTCCTCTTTAATTCTTTTGTACATTCTCTCTTCTTCCAAAAACTACTGGAATGCTTCTTCATCCATCCTTGACTGTTCTTCATCTTCCTCCAAAATTGTGTGTTCTTCTTCTTGCTCAAAAAGAGCTTCAACAAACTCTTGTTTCATAGTCTGCCTTATCTCGTCTTCATCCATCCACTACAAAAGTAATATATTTGCACATCAACTAGAATGTAAACACACAAGAAGAATCGTTATGAAAATGATAATTAAATAAATACGTGTTGCCTTCTGCCATCACAATGCCTTTTTCTACCTCGAACCTTTGTTTCCTTTGTTGGTTTTGGTACTTGATCCTTGTGACACCTAGACTTATTATGTCCAACAGTTTGACAATTGGAGCATTTAATCTGTTTACGAGCTCTAGATTTACCCATATTGAAGCAATTTTACTTATTTGAGGCTTTAGGTTTATGAATTCAAATTTGGGGTAAAATGTGAGAATAAAGTTCTTCCTATAACTTAATGCAAATGTGAGGACAGGATAGGGGACTAAAACCTTAATCTCCTATATTCTTACACTGTTTAAGCAAGGACCATAGTTCTACCAACACCCAATACAATCAAAACAGATATAACAATAATCAAAGACGAATACTGTAACACCCCAACCCGCAAGGGTAGAAGTGTCACATTCTGGTGTCATATCAGAACATACAAATAAAATATTTACAAACGGAAACCTTAAAAAAATGAAGTATCAAATCATATAAACAATTGACTGACGAAGGAATACAATATCCAAATGAAATATCAAAACAAAAGCTCTTCAAAGTAAGTCCAAATAATAAGGTAACTAGGGTTGGTCCACTCAGATAATCCAACTCTCAGCCCATCAAAGCCCATCTTCAAACCTAAAACCTGCCGCAGGAAAAGAAATGCGGCTGAGCTTAAAAAGCCCAGTGAACAGATATAACAAAACGAAAGCTAAATAAAATCTAAAATGCAAAATGAAACAAGGGAAACGGATAACAAAGTCGTAGCGGAATGAGAATAATGAGTCAAAGAGGATCCTGCCGAACACAATTATACAGATATCCAAAACGAACAGATAACAAGGAGAATGAAACAAAGCAAAGCATCGATGACATATAAACAAGCACATACAAACCAGACATACAAGAACTGAAACATAGGCAAGCATAGCAGGCGTCACATCTACACAACATATATGTCATACAATCAAATCAGGAAAAATCTGAAGACAAACAAGCCAAACCGATATCTACAGGAAAGCGGAAGCAATTAATTAATCAGTGAGCATGGCAATTCACACAGGTCAAACCCTTAGTTGAAAACATAACCAGTATCATAACAGCAGTCAAAACATGGCAGTCACACGTAACAAGTAGGAATACAGTATGAACACTATAATTAAATGAATTAAAGACATAGCAGGGCAATTAAACAAGTTAACAAGCTAGACGTCATAAGTTGAACCGTCTACCAAATCAAACCGTAGCATAAACAGAAATGCAAACATGGTAGGTCAACAACAAGCAGATAAGGATACCACGGATAGTCATACTCCACGAGATTAATCGAACGAGGTACAAAAGATAAACAGATCAACAATCGATTTCACACAAGCATGGTTACCAGACAAATCAAAAGGATCACATAACAGTAAGATAGCATATCATCAGATGACAACAGGTAAATCTTATAATCGCATATAAATCATATCATAACAGGGTAATCCGTAGTCATATAAAACATGAATATCATAATCAAATCCAATAAACATATAATAACCCGGTACGTGAATGGAACCTTAGTCTGAAGTAACGGAATGAGAGTGTGACAGATCAAAGAAATGGAATATATATATCTTGGTAGTAGAGTGAGTCATATAAGGGTACTGAGTAATGAACAATTAACGTAGCATATGGTGCGTTGGGGAATACAAAAGGTACAATATAGGTATATCAAAGGTGTAAGGTTTGTCAGAAATCTACCACGAGCCCGGAACACATCATATCATATCATAAGTAACCATTGTATTCGGAGGGGTGACCTCGGAATACCATACATAATAGGAGGGGAGACCTTAGTAACAAATGGAGTAGCTAGCTCCCGGAATGTGAAGACGCGTATTGCACACGACATCATTCACCATATAAATCATATCATATCATATCATATCATGTTAAATCCACTAAAACATATCATATCTAGGATGCATCCATACGCCCCCCGGAACATATCATAGTGGCCAAATCATATACATATAGTGAGCTCTTAATCATATCATATCATAATGGGGACGGTGTGTAACATCACTCGTACACACTGGAGTCATGCCATTGGTGCATCAATGACACGGTCATGTTACCTTCATGACTAGGAACACATATTTGGCTCGGGTATCAAACTGACGGGTCAAAGCATAATCATATCATATCATAAGGGTTCATATCATAGTTCATATCAAAGTTCATATCAGAATTCATATCAAAGTTCATATCAGAATTCATATCAAAGTTCATATCGAAGCTCATATCAAAGATTCATATCAAAGGTTCAAAAGTCAAAGGTTCATATCAGATTTCCATAACATAAGTTCATAATCAGAGGTTCATAATCAGATGGTTCATAATCATAAGGTTCATAATCAGAAGTTCAGAATCATAACAAACGAATATCATAGCGAACAGAATCATATCAAAGGATTATGTCGGAATCATATCAAAGGATCATAGCATAAGGAAATCATAGCAAAGGAATATCATAAGTGAAGCAAAGTCAAGGATTGAAAAGTCAGGAGAAATCCCTACTGAAAAGGGATAGAATATCTGTACCTTAGGTAATGAAATCAAAATGGGAAGGATGCAAGAGAAACAACGGATCACTCTTTCTTCACGGAATCTACACGCATTTATAATCATGTATCAATTATATGCTAATTTAAGTCGTAACGGTTTTTAAATATTTATTATGAATCGTGTTAATGCTTTTAGGGTCTATTTAGTTTAAACGTATTCTTGTTTTAATAATAACCGAATTAGATATTTTAAGGATACACCACTTACATATGAGCTCATGTATGAAAAGGATGTACAAAACGTAGCTCTCACATTTGATTATAACCAATAAACTATGACACACACATGACCATGAAACACACATTAGCTTCCATATGTGACCCACGTATAACTTATTTACACATTATACGCCTAGATGAGCAATCAGATACAATAACTAGATTAAACTATTATATGCTACAATGATTTCAACCATGCAAGAGACCAACTTATCATCTAAAGAAACGACCCACCTGGACTCCATATGAATTTCGTATAAAATCAGTACACTCGCTTAAATATTTGTTTTAAAAACACAACCTACTGAATTTGGTGATGCAAACTATTACGACACAAGCATTCGAGACACACATGAAATCATACAGCCCTTCATGACCACATTCACGACACACAAAAACACATCCGTGACCTCGACATTTAAAAACTCACACGCGATACAAAACAGTCCATTTTAGCGAGATAGACACCATAAAATTCACCTAAAATCACACTTAAACCAAACCCTTGCTTCTACCCTTATATTCATCGACCGAAACAGCCCCAAGTTATGATTATAACGTACCATTTATGTAGGATTATAACGTGATCTCATGCATTCGAAAACAAAATCATGCCACACGACTTATAAAACAAGAGGAATGAACAATGGAGACGAGAGTGATACGAACCCTATCAGCGTGTCGAAGCAAGAAGGACGAGAAGCAAGAGTAGCAATCCCACGACCAAGCCAAACCCAACAGCCACCTTCGACCTAGAGATCACTACCAAAAGCCTCCCTTTCGAATCGAAACCCACGATCACAGCCAAGACCAAAGCTTTTCGAACCCGAAACTCATGATCACAAACACCTTATCGCAGCCTCCCTTGTGCACGCCTAGTATTTGTTGATCTAATGGAAGAAGAAGACACAATTGTTTTTCTGTCACTTTGTAGGCTAGGGTTTTATGTGATACTTCAGATGTGTAGATGGTAGTTAGTAATTGAGAATATATGGTATTAAATGTGAGGTATGAGGGCGTTAGTTTTGGCCGAATATAGGGGAGAATTACAACCGAAATTTACTTTCCAAGTTCAACCAATGGGCTTTAAAATTAAGAGTGTAATGTGATGCCAGTTTTCGGCCCATGCAACTCATAAAGACGTGAGGTGAAAATGACATAGGTGTAGTTTGATTTTTGTACACGTCATTTATTCGGTGATTGTAGCTTTTAGTTTCGTTAAGCCTCGAATCATATGCTAAGTTCAATTTCATTACACTAAAGATAATGTGGATTAAAGTTCGATGGTTATACGTAAGTTAGGTTAAACATTTAATGAGCTTGACATAGTTTACGTATTTTATAAATATTAAATTTTGAGGGGTATAATGGTCTTTTCGCGTGTTTTAGATTTTTAGGGTTTTACAAATACAAAAATTAACAAATTATAACACTTGAACATAACATATAGATTCATTAATTTCATATTAAACAATAAATATTCAGTACATATTTTTCAAAAAAAAAAAACAAAACAAAAAAAAAAAAAACAAAAAAAACATAACCACTTGATTTCCCTTCATATCACTTTGTCTTCCTAAGATCATCAACGAAGTTATTCCTGTCAAACACCTAAGAGTGTGTTTGACAGATCATCCTCCTTATCTCCAAGGCCTTTAAGATATTAGCCTTTTGCTTCTTGCGAAGATCCTCAAGAAACTTGTAGTTCATCATCGAAGTTCGAAAGCCTTTGAGCTCAGAGATGTATTCTTGGGTTTCCTTCATACCAAGAATCAAGTCAGTCAAAGTCTGTTGGAGGCCATTAGCAATTTGGATGTCCTTATCGTTTTCTCTCTGATAAAAGAGAGAAATCAAGTCAAACATGTAGTCAGACTTCGAAGCTTTGGCGAGTTCTTGAAGAAGTGGGAAGTTAGCCGTTCGGAGGTTGTTGAGATTTTGTAAGAATATGTTTTTTTTTATTGTTGGTATGTAAATGGTATAGGTTATTAACCCATAAATAGCAAAAACAACAGGACCTTCCAAATTCAGGGACTAATTGTGAAGTTAGTAAAAAGACAAATAGTCAAGTTTATGTGAGTAAAAATACGCGGGAATTTTAAGTGCAAAAAACGGCTAACTGACCAAATTCAGGGACCAAGTGTGACATATGAAACTTATTACCCTGCAACTTGACCTTTTCCTTCCTTGATACGCTTATACACAATTAATGTGTTGCCAAACACCAAATAAACCCAACTAATAAGATCCAAAACCATAAACTCTATCATAATAACCCGACCCAATTAAGAAAACCCAATCCAAACCAAACCTAACATACATCCACACTCACGTACTGAAACACACATCAAGTCAAACCCATTCGTAAAAACACAAAGTAAAATAATGAAAGATAGGAGCATATTCGTCTCAACTTTTAAGGATGTTCAGAAAGAAGAAGAAGGTGAGATCTTGTTCAGAATCCACTGTAATGGGTTTTTTGATTATAGCCCACTAAGGTATGAAGGAGGTTCATTAATTAATCTGTGTGCCTTTACCAGTGATAGGGATATATTTAGTTCAAGCCTTGATAATGTATTATCAGATATTAATGAACAAAAATGGGCGTTGTTTTTCTGTGATCCTAAAAAATCCCTTGAAAATGGTTTGCATTTGATTCATACTAATGCTGATGTTCATACTTTGTTTGCACTGACTGAAACACATGAGTCAGTTGGTATCTTTGTTGCACACAAGCCCCAAAAGTTAGCACAATTTTACTTAAAAACATAAGTTTTGAAGTTGTGGGTTGGGTAGAGCAAGATGTTAACTTTCGAATGGTTAGTCCAACACCTTTTAGGACTAGACGTAAATGGTAGGGGATAGATAGGAAAAAAATGCAGGGGAGTGGAACCAAGACACCAACAGTGAAAGGTGGTGTTGTAATCAAAGAGGAAGAAGGGGTTGTAAATAAAAAAAAACGGGAGAAAATTAAAGGAAAAGGAAAATGAAAGATGCTTGAAGAAGAAGATGTTTTGCACAAAAAAAGGGGGAAAGAAGTTGTTCAAAAATTTAAGCGATGTTTAGATGGGAAGGGGAAGGCTAAAATGGTTGAGTTTGCAGGTTTTGATGTTGAAAACTTGGCTGGTTTTGATGGGAAGGGGAAGGCTAAAAGGGTTGGTGGTGCTGCTTCTGATGTTTCTAGCGGTGTTAAGACACCCTTTAGAAGCAGAGAAAGGATTACAAACTGCGTTCTTGCACTTTTCGCCCAAAGGCCATCCTAGGTGATGTTTCAATGATGAATACAATGTCACGTGTTTAATTCTTTTAAGCTGTAATAGTACAATACCTAACTTATATGTTTGTTGTTTGCATACTTGTTTTTGCAGACAAGGTAGCAGTAGCATCATCACTTTAAGTTTCATGTTTTCTGGGTTCATCAGTTTATGGATATCGATCAGAGATGTGTAGATCATTTGAAGGTTCAGCAGTTGAACGTTTTTGAAGTGGAAACTACATCATCTTTTATATTTTGTGAAATGTCAGTAAAACCATGTATCAGACAATGACTCCGTAGTTTCAATTATTTTCCTGTTGCATCAAACATTGAACATATAGTTGATTGTTATAAGTCAACTTGCTAAATAGTTTGTTATGTATAAATTTGTTTGTTTGTCCTATGGATTAAATTCTGTTGAGATCATACATTGTTTAGCAGTTGACTTTTATAAAGTCATACTTAACATGTAAGGTGTAATGGTATAATTCGCTCAAACAATCACCCCTTTATGTGTTGGGGGAATTGTCTTGGGTTAGAATTATCTAAGGTGTGGTATAAATATGTATGAACTATAATACCCTCGACTAATTAACATAAATCAGACTTTCACCTCGTATAAACTCTTTATTTTGGATAAAGTCTTTATTTTGGACTCCCGACGATGAAAAAAGGAACTTTTGTCCTATCGTGATGCGTATGTACAAAATTAAAAACGAACCGTGTATTTTACTCTAAAAAAAATAAGTGTGCAAATCAACTCCCGTAACCAACCCTTTGGTATCCATGTGATGGAGGACGTACACTTTTGATGGGTAGCTTTTAATTGAACAATAGTTATAGTACATAGCTCCTAGTGGTGAAGGGCGGCGGACCAATTCAACCAAATACTTCTCTCAGAATTTGACTTCATAAAAGGCATATAGAGTACAAGTTAAGTTAGGGATAAGCATCGTATCGGTCCTGTATCGATCTCGTATCGAATTAGTGGTATCGATTTTTTTCTGAGCATAAATTAGTGGTATCGGTATCATACCGAACGAGATTCGGATATGGTACCGGTATCGGTACCGAGAAATCGGGTTTTTCCCATTTTTTTTCAAAAATTTCCCGATTTGATACCGGTCCTATACCGAATTAGTGGTCCCAATTTTTTTTTCACCTTATTTTGTAGTCTCGAAATCGATATGATTCCGGTTCGGTTTCGGGATTCTTAGTTTTGAATAGCATTCAATGATATCTACACGTGTTTATGTACAACACGATGGAATATGTGTAGCATATATAGGTTCCCAAAAGCCTTTTGTAGGCTGGTGCATGTTATTATTTTTGTACTACATGTCTAGAAAACGGGAAGTTTATTAAAGTGGCACATACGGAGTAATTATTTTGGTCTTAGATACACAAAGCTTGTTCGATTATTATTATTATTATTATTATTATTATCATTATTATTATTATTATTATATGTTTAAGTCTCGTCTATAATATTAGTGTTTTTGTAAATGCATGTTTTTGTCCGTGATTATATGGGCGTAAACGTGACGAGACAGCTCGCGAGTTATTCGAGATCGACTCGTAAACTACTCGAAATCGACTTGATATAAACGAGTCGAGCTCGAGTTACTCGAGTACACTTTCGAGTCGAGTTCGAGCTCGAATATACTCAGATGATGAGACTCGCGAGCCTTTATCGAGCTTCAATGATATTACACTTTTACCCCTTTATATACATGTAGTTACATAATTGTCATAAATTCGAGTCGAGCTTGATATGCCCATAACACATCGAGTTCGAGCTTTAAATGTGGCAATAATCGAGCTCGAGCTCGAGTTTCGAGTTCGAGTTTGAGATGACGAGCTGAGCTTGAAATTCAAAGCTTGAACGAGCTCGAGTCGAGTTTCGAACTCGAGTTTTACTAATCGAGTCGAGTTCGAGCTTGACAGTACTCGGCTCGACTCGTCTCGTTTACACCCCTATCTGTCACACCCCCAAATTACCTGTTTTGCAGCGGAATGGAATTCCTGGGGGATGACTGTCATAGCATCAAAGTTACAGTTATATCGAACGACCTAAAGTGTCGTTTGAAAATATCGTTTGATTAAGTGAAATAATCAGAGTTTACAAAACATAGGTCCCAAAATATTTCCAATATACCAAAATGAGTTTGTTACAATCAAACGATAGTTAAATGTATAAAATATATATATGAGACGCGTCGTCATCGCGACTCTATGATAAGTCCACATGCATGCCATGAAGTGAATGCCTTAGATACCTGAGATAAAACATGCTAAAAGTGTCAACACAATGGTTGAGTGAGTTCATAGAGTTTGGTTGAATTGTAAAGCCTTTAAAGAATGTTCATGCAGCAAAGGAAAAGTTTTTGGTCATATAGAATAGTCCACAAAGCAAAGGCATTGCAAATCCACTCAGTTCCAAGTTCCGCCCATACAAAACTTGCAACCTGTGTGTTCACAACCCACTGCCAAAAGTAGTATGTCTAGAATTCAAGTGCACGTTATCATAATAGTTCACAAAGCAAATGCATTGTAAATCCACTCAGTTCCAAGTTCCGCCCATACAAAACTTGCAACCTGTGTGTTCACAACCCATTGCACAAAATATAGTGTGTCAAGTAGTCGAGTATAAGTTACCATAATAATTCACAATATTGCACCACGTATATAATAATTCAGGGATGCTCCGAACATGGGAGACTTTGCACTGCTCCAACAAGGGAGACTCCTTTGTCACTCGACCACCTAGGCGAGAATTATTGAGAACGCTCCACCAATAAGGCGAGACTTTGCACACTCCACCGATAAGGCGAGAATTATTGAGAACGCTCCACCAATAAGGCGAGACTTTGCACACTCCACCGATAAGGCGAGATTTATTGAGAACGCTCCACCAACAAGGCGAGACTTTATAGTGATGCTCCGAACATGGGAGACTTTAGGTCAAGGTCATAACACGTACGGTTCAATAAGTTCAAACAAGTCATAAGTTTGTATTTAGGTTCAAGAGTTCCGTTCAAAAGTTCGTAATTAAGTTCAAAGATTTAAGTCGAGTTCAAAAGTTCAAAACAGTCAAAGAGCTCGAATAATATCAAAAGGTTCAAGATAGTCGAAGCGTTCAAAATCACGTCAAACAAGTTTAAAATATATAAAAAGGGTCCTTGTACAAGTTAAAAGAGTTTAACTATATGTCAAAAGGTTCATATCCAGTCCAAAGTGTTCACTTATATGTTAAAGGGTCCAATTCAATTTAAAAGAGCTCAAATATACATGTCGAAGGGTTCAAAATCAAGGAAAGTGATTCAAATAATAGCGTTCATAACATAGTGATCAATTTAGTTCGGGCATAATCTACTACGCGCACATAGAGTGAAACAAAAGTTATTTAAGTTCATATAACTGTAAAGTAAAAGCAAGTAGTTGAGCATGTATCTCCCCCGAAGAGTTTATAAAACAATTAAACGAGTAAAGGTGGGGCTACGAACTCACCTGATGCAATGATTATGATGACAAAAGTAGACACACTGAAATGAGGTGCGATCTCTATCCGCAACCTAATATGAATGATTTGTTCTAATGTAAGTCATGAACCAATGTCGTGCATGCAATCTCATATGATATCCATACCACTTGTACATTTGAAAATAATGTTTATCGTCGAAAAATACATTTTTGACGTCTCGTTAAGTTAGTAAACACTTTTCATGTGAATATGTTGAAACGGTACTCCACGATCCTCGTTTGGGGTTTTATTGGTAAATATAATGTCTTCGTCGTAAAATGACACTTATCATACTTTGAAAATATGCCCAAATTAGCCTCGTAAAACTAGCCGTGAAATATTGTACGTTAAGGGTTAGTGATGAAACTCGGCGTTTTTGAAAACCTTGCAACAATGTCTAGAAGTCGTATCATTTAACTTTTGACCACACGGGTCTCGATCAATGAGAAAAATGGCTCTCAACATGACGTATTACAAAAACTCTTTTTAGACTTAGGTTTATTTTGCTATTAGAAGCTGTCAAAATAAATAGAGTTTCGTCGGGTTTCAAACGTGTATATCTTGGTCGTTATAAGCTTGTTTTCTACGTTCTTTATATCCACGGTTTCGTATTAACATATACTAATATATTTTCAGTAGGTCGGCTCCTACAGTTCACGTCTAACGCCTCGTTTTGTCCGTCGAAATTCGTGCAACAGCACATATATTTTCAGAAAATAGTTTTTCGTCGTTAAATTTGGAAAAATCATAACTTCTTCGTTATAACTCCGTTTTAACCCGTTCAAGCGACCACGTTTTCGTTTTAAAGTATATTTTCTGAATATCTAGCCCAAAATATTTTACAAACTGTCGAAATTTCCAGATTTCACAAATAAGATCAGACCACTATTTATTGTTGTCGAAAATGATTCTTCTCGCGTAAAACTTATTCTAACCACTTCAAACCAACGCCAAAGCTATTCTAAACCTACCATACACCTTCTTAGGGTGTCATGGGTTCTTAGACATCATCAAAAATGATATGTTTCAAGGGATAATTATAGGATGATTATATTTCATAATAAGTAATAAAAACAATAAAAGTGGTATAGATTCACATGTAACTTGCAAAAATGATGAAATAACATAAATATGAATATGAAAGAGTTATGAAGATCATGAAATGCTTACTTGAATGATTATGAATTTTTGAGCTAGAAACTTAATTAATCTTTAGGTTTTTATTTCAAAACCTTGAAATAGATCATTAATAGAACATGTAAAACACTTCAAGCTTAAAAAAATATGGTTTCTCTTTGTTTCATGATATGCCCGAATATTAGAGAGGGTCTTGAGAGAGTTTGTGTTTGTTCTTCACCTTCTACTAGGTGTAAGTATGTGTATAGCATACTATATAATTAGAATTAATACATGTGTAGTCTAAGTAAGATATTTGTGTAAAATATATGTTGAGTCATCTTAGTTGGTCGACAATGGGAAAACAAAAAGAAGAAAAGTGGTGATTATAATAAGTAGATGTATTAAAGTGTATGAATATTATGTAATGTGTAAGTTAAAGTAGGGTATTTGGGGTAGCGTTAGCTAGAAATAAATTTTAACGGAACAAAATAAAATATATCGATGTCATAAAAATTATAAAAAAATACGTTTCTTACAAAATTTAGTGAAATGATAATTATCGAGTAGTATTTACGAAAACCGTCGTAAATATATATACATAACGATTTATGTACAAAATAAATTTAAAACACCGGGTAAAATAATAATATAATTTTTATAATCTTAAAATGAGTATAAAAATATATTAGGATAATTTTTGGAAGTGTCAGATCAAATATTCAAAATAAATGATTATGCGATAGCGTTTATTTAATAGGAAATAAACGTTTAATGAAAAATGCAAACCCATGCATAAATTGATATGAAATGATGTTACTAATGATATGTAGACTAAATCTAGTCTATATGAAATGTCCTCGATGATGTGTTCATGAATTCGCAGCTAAACCATTAAGGTTACGCGAATTTGATACTCGTAAACCTAGTTTACGATAAACGATGAATAGTGAATCATGAATAGTGATTTTCTCCGGGAATGAATAGTGTTTCGTGAATAGTAAAATTTTGAAATACGTTCTCAGAATATCAAATCGACTTCGAAAACGATGAATAGTAACCGATGAATAGTAAATTCCCGAGATGAATAGTAAATTTGAGAAATGACCGAAAATTGAGAATTGTGACACTATCCATGAATATATAATTGTAGTTTCTTTTGTATGCTAAATAGTATGATTTACAATAACTATAACATTGTTATTCTATTAGAGTGAAGGGTATCACAACGAGAATGACTCGCCAATCCTAGGTGGATGACTCGCCACCACTCGCCGGACGTCGGCACCACACCAAGGTGGCTCGCCACTTGCTCCATCGCCATTCCCACGACATGGATAAAGACAAAAAAAACTTTTGAAAAACAAGATCTAGTGACTGTAATTGTTGTTCGTTTATCATAAATAAAAAGAAACAAGATCTATTTTGTTTGAGACAAGAAAAGGTTAGGTGGATTGTGAGTATATTTGTGGTTGCGTTTTTTTTGTTGAGGTGTGATTAGGTTAAAAGTGTGAGAGTTATTAGGGTAGTGCACTTTTATAACTAGAAAGTTAGGTTTGGGCTTAGATAAACGGGTGCGTAGTTTGGGCTAGATATATTTTGAGCCAAGCATATAAGTTTTTACCCAAATATTTGAAATATACTTGCACCGAACATAGTTTCTGCACCAAAATATTTAAAATATACTTACCCAAAAATTCTTTGTTTGAATAAAATTAATTTAGTTTGTTTGGAAAAATGAAAAATAAAATAAAATTAGAAGTGGGTGAGGCCCAAATGATTGTGTTGAAGTTAGTTGTGAATGAGGGGTATTTTTAAGTGAGTGTGTTGAAGTGATGTGTCACATGTAAGACCCAAATGAAGAGTAATGGCTTAGCCATGATACCCATCACTCTTATTAACTTTATTGAAAGATTAGAATCTCCCTCGTGACATATTAGAGCACATAATATCATGGAGAACACCCCTTACATTAAGATTTATGACGCCATTATAACTCAAGTCATGATACCGTTATCTCTTTATGTTATAACGAGCGGGGGAACCCCGCGCGTTGCTGCGGAAATGTCGTGCTAAATTTTATTTCAAAGTTAACTTTAGACCATCGACACAATCAAAACACATGAAACTACACTTTTCCGTCAAGAAAATTCCAAACACTCCAGAAACCAATACTCTAAAAATAACTTGTATATGTACAAATCATTATTCACTTGCTGCATCATATACAAAACTTCATATACAGTATAACTCTAGAGTACAACCTCGATATACAAAAAATAAATATTCTAGTATAAAATAACATAACTACGTCACTTGAAACCACAACTCCATTTGCTGGGAAGAGATGAGCATTTAGGAAACCAATGCCAAGTCCTTCTTTCAACTTTATAATACAACACTTCAGGCCAAGTATAACAACATACACATATCATACGTTGATGCCAAAAACAATATATATGTTCGTAATTATGGTAACAAAGTGAACCAATTTTTCGACACATTAACTCGGGTAGACCCTTGATTCCATTCCAGTTCCTGCCATTCTTATCCAATTCCCAAACCTTCATATTCCCGTACATGCTTCTGAAGCAAGCCATCAAATCCACCCTTTGAGTTGATAATATAATTGTAACATATTCATTGCATAGAATTGATTTCAACAGGATTACCAAATTGCATTCAAGGTCTAGGAACACAATCTATTAGTTGGTTTAAACACATGGTTAAATATTCGTTGAGGCCTAAACTGTGAGTGATATTGCATAAGGAGTATCAAATAATCTTTATTCAAAACATTTTTAGTGCCTTATGCATTCTCACTTTGTTTTAAGTACCTTATGCAATATCCCTTTGTAAGACGATACCAACTACCACTTAATTTAGCTAAAGATAGTCCTAAACATCTCTTAATTCAACCGTAAAAGCAGTGCTAAACCCTTCTTAATTCAGAAGTAAAACAATTGCAGACATTGTGGACCGAGTGCAGGCTTAATATCTGTCAACCAAAGCTACTCAGGGCATAAGTAGAAGTGGTACAATTGCCTAAAATATTTTGTTTCTAATTGGTTGGGCTAGTAAAATAAAAAAAAGTAACTTTATAATGGAATGGATCACATAGTTGACAAAAGTGTATTTTTATTTATGCATCCTTCTTAATTCAAATAATTACGCTATTCGTACATGATGTTTGCAAATCGTATTTACACACTAATTGTTTATCAGAAAATGAATATTTTTGACTGATGTTGGGAAAAATCTCAACTTACCAATAATATTGTACCATTGGCAACTTAATCTCTGGCACTCCCACTTCCATACTCTGCTCCAGCCAACATTATTGTGTTATGTCATCCTTGTATATTTCCAGTGGACCATAAAGATCATAAATTAGCGCCGGGAATACGGGGTTTTTTTTTGGACATGACGTGGGAGAGTATTCCTTGTCATTCGCATCCTGAATCTCTGAATAAAGCTATACATACAACATGAACTTCAAATTAGTTCTTAAGAGGTGAATAACACATACATATATTAATCGAATGTATAAAAGGGAAAGATACAATAAAAACTCACATTCTCATGCTGCATTAGTCCTCCATAGCAATATTTGGTATTTGGTATAAGTACGTTATAGTGATCTTCATAAAAACTCACATTGTCATGCTGCATTAGTCCTCCATAGCAGCATTTGGTATTTGGTATAAGGTTGTTATAGTGATCTTCATGAAGTCAAGCAAACTGGAAATCCGCATACTGCTTCAGAGTTATGGAAAGTGTCCAATGAGCAGATGAAGGATGTTGTGGAACAAAAATCAGCAGACCTGTATGTGATAAAAATGAAAATTAGCAAAAACAGAACTTTAGCAGACTATTTTGAAACCCAAACCACAATCACCATAGTGGGCGCTTACAATTTATACGCACAATCGCACATTTAGATAAGCACATAACCATGTGGTTATTGAAGAGTAGCACTTTTTTAGTAAAAATGTTAGCAAATAAGCGAAAACTGTTTTACAATTACTTATCTGCTAGAAGCGAAACTGTTTATGATTATTTATCTGACAATGAAATGGAGAATTGCTTATTTGACCTCATAAAAGTTACAGTAAATCTATTAATAAGAAGAATTGTCGAACACTTAAACAAACTCCATACCTTCCCCTTATATCCCCTTCTAATATTTTACCATATTATTCAAATATAAAATGAACCATCTTTAACACTTAAGAACTATAATACAAAAACAGCTAAAGTCTATCAAGAAAGTACAAAACATTATCCATAAATAATCCAAAAAAATTCAAGAAAGTACCTCAACAGTTTTGTTGTTGGAAGCACAAATGGGTCCAAAAGAGTCCCAATTTTGACCCAGATTAGAATTAGTCAAAGATCTTGAAAACCTATTCGAGAAGGGGTGCAAAAGTTAGAAAGAGGAAGAGCCGCCATTGGAAGATGGTGGATAAATCCTCTTTTGAGTTGTGTTTGCAGCCTCCTAAACACCATTAACCACTATTTCAAAGCGAAAATTAACAATAATAACAATCACAAACCTCTGCTACTAAGCGTTGAATGAAAATGACCATCAAGTTTTTACCACCCCATATCAACAATAGTTTAGGTAACCTGTTATGGCATTCTAACAGGTTATAAGAACCTTTTGTTTCAACAATTTTTTTTAGATAACTCATCATATGAGCATATATGTGGATTTCTTTATGAAGGGAAAATCCGTTTAACACTATTTCCATATAATCAATTTTCGGTATCTGGTTATAGAAAAAAACGATAACATAGAAGTATACTCATTGATTTAGTAAAAAGCATGTCCGCGGATTCAAAACTCACTGAATTAACTAATCAAAATCTTTTAGACCGTCGCACTTACAAATGTGGTTTGCACTTTTGCTAAACACGCTGTTCATAACAACCGGCATGTAATTAATGTTTCCGACAATAAAACCATTTGGATAATGTCATACAAAATAAACATCGTTATACCACAATGAACACTACATATATAACTTATATATGCCAACCTAAAAATATTTGATCTTAATTTGATTGATTACATAAAACCATACCACCATTAATCAACATTCAACCGCCAAACAATGAACTTCATTGTTCAAAAGTAATCTAATGTGATATCATGAAAAACACAAACTTTTGCAAAACTTAGTCAGATTAAGATACAATAAATCACTCGCTAAACAACTCTAATCAGTTACGTATTAACTGCACTTCTAGAAATAATAATCGGCTATTGGTCAATCAACAACTTGCTGATATAAATAAATGTATAGATTAATATAAATTACCTAGCTTTTAGAATTATATAAAAAAGCTATGATTTTATCCTAAACTCGGTTTCGTAAAACCGTATTGCAACAATTAATCAACCAATTTCAGTAAACATAGCAACCATCAGATACAAATGGGCGTAACCATATAACAATGCACCTCAAATGCATACATAGCGTATGATAATACATTAAAGGGTTCTACCAATAAACAATAAGCAGTGAATCACTGTCTATGTGGTATTAGTTTCTATCGTTCGGGTTTAAAAACAAATTTTAAAAGGCGATTGGATTGCATTTCGGGTAAGATTATTTGATATTATCAGACTATCTGATATTAGCCCACGATAACTATCCACTTCACATTAGTTTCACAAACTAATACATACCAAAATCTTTATGGAAAAATATACGTTGTCGTAAATAATTATTATTATAAAGACACCTTATGTAAACCAATCTTCAAATGTATAATTTTAACCAAGCTATTTAAACATAAAATTTAGTGTATCCTTAGTTAACTTCTACCGTAAGCTATCATTGCAATCACTCCAGTGTTAATGTATCAGATAGAATTTTAGTTTTCATTATTCATTCCCTTTTAGTGAAACTCATACATACTACAGTTATTGTTTATGATCAACTTTTCTTTTTTGCTTAGGTCATTGACATTACATCAAACACATTATGGGCACCCTTTAATTCACCCAAAGAACCCAAATTAGCAACATTAATATTTGTTAAGAATTCTTCCAAAGACAATATTTTATGTTCTAACTAACTGACTTTTTTTTTCAAATGTTAAAACATCTATTTACTTTTGTGATTATTAAGCTAACCTATATTAGAGATTTAAAAAAATGAAAATCTACATATTCTAAAAAGATATAATCTGATATGAATCAATCATTCCATAAGTTTGATTAGTACCTGATGTGAGATCGCCAGATCACTCGGAACTGTCGGCGGTGGATGGAGCGTGAGCAAATAAAAAATAAAGGGTGAAAAATTTTGTTGTTGACGTCTTGTTGTTGCGTCTTTCATAATGAAGCTTCCAAATTGAAGATGGAAATCTAAAGGGGTTTTGGTTGTTTGTTTCCGTTGAGGGGTTTTGATTAGTGTTTATGTTATTTGTGCATCTTTCAGATTTGTAGAAGAATTAGAGCGAGAGATAAAGAGGTGGGTGACATCTGCTTTGTGATCGGGTCTGTGTTAAGTGATTTGGTGGGAATAAGAGTCGAGAGATTAATGAAAAGGATGTGTGTTTAGCTGATTCGAGAGAGACATAGATGAAAAAAGCATAGTAGGGTACAGATGGAGAAGATGAATGAGAGAGAGGCGGTGGAATTTTTTTAGGTAAAGGTGTGTGTCTAGAACATTTGAGTATTTGGATAGCCAATGAGGATTCGAAATTTTGGCCATTAACACCAGACCACCAATTGCTGCCCACCACGTACCCGCATAACCATTAATGCAGCCACTGTAGCTGCTACAACTCATTCCCGATCTTTAGTATATACGAGTGAGGAAAACCCGCGCGGTGCAGCGGGATTGTTTTTGTAGATGTGAATTTGGAACTGATAAATGACCGGAAAATTTGTTTGGACCGGCTTTGCAAATACAATTAAAACCTTAGGGACTATTTTCGCGGGTACAAAGGACTTACTTTGTAACGACACTTAAACCTTAGGGACTATTTTTGCCAAATTGCTATAGATAGCAATTAATGCTAAAGGACTTACTTTGCAACGCCACTTGAACCTCAAGGGCTGTTTTTGCCAAGTTGCAAAAGATTGCATTGCTAAAGGACTTGCTTTGCAACGGCACTTGAACCTCAGGGGCTGTTTTTGCCAATTTGCGAAAGATGGCAATTAATGCGTGGGCTTGGTTACTGTTTTCCTCCCCGATCTTTAGTATATATAATAATATATGATAATTCAAGCCTTGTATTCTAAAGTTTTTAAAAAAATTAATGAGTTATTATAAATGAAAAATACTGATTTGACATGCTGTGACACAAAAAGTTATCTTGACTTGTGGCATCTTGTAAGAGAGAATATAGAGCAAAGAAAGGAAAATGCTTTTTTCTCATGTTTGGTTGCTTAAAGAAAAGTAGAGATTGAGAATTGTCAATTATCCATACATTAATTTACATGTAATTTTATTTCTCCCATTTCTTCCTCTTTTAGAATGGAAAAGGAATTCTCGACCTCTTTTATTTAAAAAAAAATCAAAGGTACAAAACCCAAAGCCACGTGAACTACACAATTCACAAAATGTTTTTGAAAATACTCCAATCCCAAGCCCCATTGTTTATCGTCTCCTCATTTTTTCAACCTAGTCCACAACTATTGCTTCAATCGCTCTTACTCCATAATCAATATATCATTATGGGTGGTTTGGTGGGATCTATATTATACCAGGTTATCTTTGTTTGATTTTTATTTATAGATCTTCAGTAAATTAGAAATGTTTTTGATCTTGTCATTTTAATAAAGATAAACGGAGTTGTACTTAATCGGTGATGAATGAGTTGCATGGTTATTACTATTGGATATCGGTTTAAGGCAATTTAATAATTTCAGTAATATTGGCCAATTTCACCAAAATTTGTTTATGCGCTGCGGAAATTTGTAAGTATTGTTAACATCATGATTTTCCCAAATATTTTTTAATTAGTTTTATTTGATATTAGTTATTTTTATAAAAATATTTTTGCAGGTTTTATTTAAGAAATTGTTTTCTCATATCAATTTTTCTGGTGTTACCAAACAGCAGAGTACATAAAAATTCTCATTTGATTTCCAATTCTCTTAGGGGGCGTTTGGTTCACATAATGTTTTGAAAGGAATTGTAACCTTTTGAATGAATTGTATTTTGATGTAATTGCAAATCAAAGAATTGGAATTTGTTGTAATTGTAATGTGTTGTAATTGTAATGTGTTGTAATTGTAATTGATGAAATCTGTCGATGTGTTTGATTGATTCACAACGTAATGAAATTAATTATTTTTATAAAACTTAAAAAGTTAATAAATAATAATTAAAATAATATAATCATAAATAATAACAATAATAAATAAAATAATAATAATAATAACAATAATAATAATATTGTTATTATTATAAAAATAATAATAATAATAATAATAATAATAATAATAATAAATAAATGATAATAAATAATAATAATAATAATAACAAATAATAAAAATAATAAATAATAATAATAATATAATATCTTGTAACCTTTTTTGAGTTTCTGATGTTATTATAAAAAAATATAATAATAATAATAATAATAATAAATAAATAAATAAATAAATATAATAATAATAATAGTAATAATAATAATAATTTCTTGTAATCCTATGATTTTATTTCTAATAAAAGTAATGTTTTTATAAATAATAGTAATAATAATAATTACAATAATAACAATAATAATATATAATGATGTTTTAAAGTATACAAATTCTGAATTACAACGTAATTCAAAACTTTCCATCCAACTTCCTATGTAATATGGATTCCCTCACTTGATGTAATTGGAGTCACTGAATTACAATTACAACGCAAACCAAACACTTACCGTAATGTAATCTGAATTACAATTCTTTCCACTCTTTCAACCAAACACGATTGAAATGTAATTCATATTACAATTACAATGGATTGCAATGAATTACAACGAACCAAACGCCCCCTTAATTTCTATTCTCTGGCTCATATCATCTTTGAATTTCTCTCTACCAAACGTGCCCTAAAGTCATTTGTTTTTATTATAGAAAATTTTGTTACTCTAATTAAGGAGGAGAGTTATTTTACATACTAAACTTTTTTCACTTATAAGAGACTCATCCTCATTCTTTATCTAAAAAGAAATAAATGACTTAGATTATAAACATTTTAATACTTCACATATTTTTTATGATTTAAATATTTTTAAACCGTTAATCGTTAAGCGAAAATAATTACACCATCACGAAGATCATTTAATTATCTTTCTATAGACGGACACTTTGATAAAAAAAAAAAAATCGTTTATTTCACTCTTTTTTTTCATTTTTTCTTCATTGTTAAAACTTGCATGAGAAATCACATGTGATTAAACACTAATTTGAATATTCTAATAATATCACATGTGACATTAGTGTTAAATCATATATGATACTCCCTCCGTCCCATATTAAATGTCCAGTTTGAATTTTTTAAGTCTTTTTTTCTTAACTTTGACCATAAATATTTTTTGTTGTGTTATATAATATTTGATGCAAAATATATGAATAGATTGAGTTTTAAATGTATTTCTAGTACGTATTATTTTTATCTAATACTATATAACACAAGCAGAAATATTTAAGGTCAAAGTTTTAAAAGAAAGACTTGAGAAGTCAAACCTGGACATTTAATATACGATGGAGGGAGCATGTAATATCACATGTGATATCATTAGAATATTTAAATTAGTGTTTAATCACATGTGATTTTTCACTTAAATTTCAGTAACGAAAAAAACAAAAAAGCGTAAAAAAAGTTGAAAAACACGGAAGAAAATTGTCGAAAGTATATCAAAGTGCATATTTATAGAAAGATAATCAAATACTCATCGTAATTGTATATTTTTTTTCGTTTAACGATTAACGGTTTGAAAGATATTAATATTTGAAAAAAAATGATGAAAGTGTGTTTTTAAATTTGTTATGATTAATCTCATCAGTAGGTAACTTATCCAAGAACACTCTCCAAGCAAAAACATTTGTCTTTATGAGAATAACTATAACGCATCTAGTAGTCACATCTTCCATAGGTAATAACATATCATTTACAAGATTACGAACTGAATTTACTGAGAACTCGTTGGGACCATCCAAAAACCAAGGCCATCGATCATGCATTTGAGGGAGAATCAAATCAGCAAGACACGACTAAAGAAGGAGAAATTACTCATCTTCAGCCCAACCTCTTGGAGGACGACGAAAAGAAGAGGACAAAGAAGCATGCCTTATCTTTTCAGCTATCGAAATATGCTTGCATGATTCCAAGGCATAAAGCCTCGGATATTGATGTTTCAACTCTAACTCCCCTAACCAAGTTTCAATCCAAAAGAGTGTATCTTCTCAATTTCCTACTTTTTTCTGAATGAGAGCAAAAAGATCAATACCTTTATTTTTAAGCGAAGACATCTCACTGAGGATGTCTAACCAAGGAGATTGTCTAGAAATACAATTAAAGTTATCCAAATCATCATGAACTCCGCATATAGCTTTGAGGAAACGCGCCCATAAAAAAGAGCTTTGTGTCTTGAATCGCCAAACCCATTTAAACAACATTGCGCGGTTAAAAGCAAACAAACTAGATAAACTAGGCCACCCTTTTTCTTGGATACCAAAACTTTCTTCCAACTAATCCACGCCATTTTTCTATTAGAGCCTTCAACATCATTAAAAAAATTCCTGCAGATCAATTCTAAATGATTAAGAACACTCATGGGAACTTTGAAAATTGACATATGATAAAGCGGAATAGAACTAATGTGATAACGTTGTTGAACAATCTTTTAGCCAGGCTGATGTTAATGAAAAATTGTAGTATTCTGATTATTGTGTTTTTAAGTTTGACCAATCGCTTAATAATTAATTTTTTATGTTTTATATTTCGGATTCATCATTATTACAATGTCAGTCTCAATTCGTATTTTAACCGAGATTTGTTAAATTGGAGCTGAGTTGTCGTACTTTATGTTGTATGCATAATCATTAATGAAACACTTAATCACGATATAGCAACTATGATTATGTACCGTCGCCAAAATTGCGTCACTATGTGTGAGTACTCATCTAATGTTCTAAATACACATCTACCTCCTATATAAAGCAAGCTTGTCCTACTATTTATCCCTAAAAAAATACTAATCAATTGACACGTGAAAATTATTTTCATCACGACCGTCCATGTTTTTTTCGTCTGATTTGGGCGGAATACCTACTCGGAATTCATTCGAGAAAAATGATTGTGTGTGAAAAAACACACACAACAATCTACTCTTCTCAAATTCGCTTCAAACATAATTATGTGGATCATAATAATTTCATCAAACCAACACGCCAACAGATCCATAAATCGAATGGATCATAGCTTCGACAACAACATTTGAGCCAATCCATGGATCTACAATTACTTATCTGTATTGTAGATCTTTTTGTCAATTGAATTAAATCAAGTATTTTGTCCATTTACATGAAACGATTGTGTTTTATTAGATTGTTAATCTTATTTTTTTTTGGTTTATTCTATTTGGATCCATAAAATCATAATGTTAATTTTTTTATTTTTATTCTATTTTGATCAGATTTCATGTAGATTAATGTAGTTTATTTTTTTTGTTCGGTTTAATATATTTTTATCAGATTTCATGTACACCATCTGTTTGATGAAATGCCTAATTAACCATATGTTATCCACAAAGTAATGATTGTATATGGATCGTAAGATGAAATGCTTCAATTATAAATAACATCATAAAATAGATCTATTTCAGTGTCATCCATGATATAAATCTAAGTTAACATCATGTTTATGGTCATTCTCTGTTGTGTTGTTTTTCAGGACATATCAAAAACTTTGTTTTGTTGGAATGCGTATATCAAGTAATTTCCAGCATATGATTAGGGAAGGATTACAAGATAACATATGTTCTTTGTGGTAGTTTTTTAGTTACATTCATATTTGTTTGAGTTTTTCGGCTTATTTTATGAAATCTTACAATGATAAAGAACATCATAAAACATATGCATTTTTAGAAAGTCCCAATTACGCTTACGGTCATTCTGTGTTGTTTTTTGATTTTCAGGATACACAAGGTTGTCGAATTTTGGTCCGTTTTCAGTGTAGTAGTTTGCATCATCTTATTAGCTGAGTAAACCAAGATAAGTCATGTTCTTTGTGGTATCTTTTTAGACAACGATAGCATCTTTACCACCCATTTATATTTGTTAAGTTTACCGGCTTTTTGAAATTTGGAAAATCAGTAAACTTCTTTTGTTCGGTTTTTTTTATTAGTATAGTTTTACCGAATCTATAACTACCATAAATTGATTCTTATAATTCTTGTATTGTTGAAATTAAGTTTTAACATAAGCTTATACGTCGTATTGCAGTTTATTGATTAAATCTTAAGTAAGCTATTACTTTTTGCTTATTGATTTGATTAGTCCGTAAACAGTGTTCTGCAAACTAATAAGCAAATGGAATTGGTTTTTTTTATAAAATGGTAGTATACCGGTAAACAACACATAAAGCATTATCAAATAAGCTGTTATTATATAATTTTATATACTTCAAATTTGAAAAATGTAATAAGATAATATAGGAAGGTTTTAAATTTTAATCAATATAATTATTGAAAACTAACCAACATAAGTTATTTTTGCTAATCCTTTTAAAATCTGAATCTTTGCCTTACTTAACATCCTGATTTTTAGCTTAAATTTTTAAATTTTGATTTTTTGAATTACTGAAATCTCTCAATTTGCTTCATTTAACCTAATTCCTATCACTATATATTTCAGTACATCTTTAACAACTCCTCATTCATCTCTTATAACTTCATCTTTATACAATCATAAGGTATTTGAAATGCCTAATCATAATCAATGATTTATTTTTTTGTTTCATCTATTGTTTGAAATATGAATATTCATTATATATATGATTACATATTTGAACTATATATTAAGATTTTCTCATTTGTAGGCAAAACAAATGGATCAACAGATTACTGCTTTGAGTGACATTGACCCTATGCTTGATGATGCAAAAATTTTGGTGAGGGTTGTACGTATATGTCACACCCCCAATTTACCTGTTTTGCAGCGGAATGGAATTCCTGGGGATTGACTGTCATAGCATCACAATCACAGTTATATTGAACGACCTAAAGTGTCGTTTGAAAAGAACATCGTTTGATTTAATAAAACAAACAGAGTTTACAAAGTATAGGTCCCAAAAGTTTATAAAGTTTGCGGAAATATAAATATATTACAAGTCCAAACGATGGTTTTGAAAGAAAATGCCATAATGTACAATGATGTAAGTCGACGCCGCGACTCAAAAGGGTTCCTTAACCATGCCATGATGAGTATGCCTTAGTTACCTAAAAATACATTGCTAAAACGGTCAACAATAATGTTGGTGAGAAATCATAGGTTTGGTAAATGTTTTATACGACTACGCAAGTATAGATCAGGTATGACAATCATGTCACATAAAAATGTTACAGGTATGACAATCATGTCACATAAAAATGTTACAGGTATGACAATCATGTCACATAAAAATGTTACAGGTATGACAATCATGTCACATAAAAATGTTACAATTGCTATAAGCCCATGACACCGAAACTAGACTATTCATAATGTAGGCCCCAACAGAGTGTTTGCCAGACAACTCAATAATGTTATTAAATGAAATGCATCCGTATTACTAGTTGGGATTCACTAACCCGGATGGAGGCGTCACCCTCGATAGACCTATCCACTCACCCTCGCTTCTAAGATTAACGGTTCATGTTCAGGAAATGGGGACTTTCAATTGGCAATGCGGTAACTTAAGCAATGTAAATGAATTTAACATACTTGGTATCGTAATAAAATGTTGTGCAATGTATTCTCCCCCGTAGGTTTGAAATGAAGTAAAAACTTGAATAAATCGGGGCTATGAAAACTCACTTGATAAACTGGTAAGATGACAAGAGTGAGTACACTGAGATGTAGCGGGATGCTTTAATCTGGACCTATTACGAATGATATGATATGTAATGAGTTATGATGTAATGATATGCATGCATTTCGTATGTTATTTATACCATTTGCGAGTTTTGAAAAATAATACTTATCGTCGAAAAATACTCGTTTGACGTCTTGACCATTCAAAAATCACTTTACAAGTATTTACGTCAAAATGTCATCCTACAATGGTTTTGTAATGATTTATAGTGAAATTTTCACTTTTCGTCGTAAAACAATGTCGTCGGAAATTTCTTGAAAATGACAAAAATGGCTTCGAAAAACTAGTCGTAAAATGGTGTACGTCGAACGTTAGGAAACGAACTCAACGGTTTTGGAAAGCTTGTATCAAAATCTAGAAGTTTCAGTACATGAGTTTTCGTCATAGAGGTCTCGAACATAAAGATAATAAAGGTTAAAGATGGTGATTTTGTCCAATTGTGGTTTAAAAAGTGAGTTTCGGCAAAGTTTAAGCAACCGTAAATAATTTATTACAACTCCGCTATACAAACGGTTAATCATTTTGAAAAGTATGCTTGGTGATCTCGATTTTATTAGAAGACATCTCGTTACAAAAAGTTCTACATCATAGTTAAAAACAGGCTTCAACATGGTCGTTTTGTTTACCGTAACACTTGTCTCGTAAAAATAATATAGTTTTTCTAAAATAATAAAGTTACGGCAATTTTATGAAAACGTGTATATCTTAGTCGTTTCAAATCCGTTTTCTACGTTTTATACGTCCGTAGCTTCGTATCAAAGTATACTAATATATTTTTGATAAGTCGAAATAATTTGTAAAGCTTAGGACTCGTTTTTGACTCGTACAAAATAAAAATAGGTTGCTGAAATTTTCTGAAAATGTATATTTCGTCGTCAAACTTGACAAATTCATAACTTCTTCGTTATAACTCCGTTTTAATCCGTTCAAGCGGCCACGGATTCGTTTTAAAGTATATTTTCTAAATATCAAGGTCAAAAATTCGTGCCTACTGTCGGATTTTCCAGAAAAACAAAATAAGGACAGACCACTTTATATACTTGTCGAAAATAGTTTTTCTCGTACTAAACCTATTCCAATCCCTTCAAATCAACTCCAAAGCTATTCTAATCCTACCATACACCTTCTTAGGGTGTCATGGGTTCCTAAACATCATCAAGACCAAAATATAACAAGGGGATAATTATAGGATGACCTTTATATATATATAACTCTAAAATCAATGGAAAAATGGTATAAATAACACAAGTCTTGCATGTTTGCTCCAAATATGAAGAAATAAATATGAAATGATAAGGAAAAATGAAAAATGTAAATGATATGCTTACAAGCTTCTATGATGAGGTGATTAGAACAAAGGTTTAACTTAAACACCCTAGGTTTTTATTTCAAAACCTTAATAAGAGTGTGATCTAGATTGTGAATACTTGAGCTTGAGAAAAATTTGATGATCCCTTGTACTCTTTAAGAAGAACCGGTTTTGAGGATGAAGAACAAAGAGAGAGCTTTGGTAACTTTGAAAAAAGAAATGAGATGAATGATGAAGTGAATGAGGTGAAGTGAAAACTTATACAATCAAAGAAAATAATTCACCAACCCATAAATGCTACCCTTCCCCATAGGGCCGGTTTTAGGGGGATGTGTTTCATCAATATATTTTTTTTCTTCTTTTATTGTATATATATGTAGTGTAAAAAGTGTAAGCTAAATAACTTAAGTAAAGGTACTTGTAGAATTGTATACACATTAGTGTATTTAAAGTAGTTTTAGGTAAAAGTAATTTTTAATAGATCAAAATGAAGTATAATGAGATCATAAAAATTGTAAAAATACATTCCTTGTAAGATTTGAGTGACATAATAATTATCGTGTAATTTTTAATAAAAGCGTCGTAATAATATCAATTTAACGATTTATATACAAAATAAATTTAAAACACTAGGTAAACTCAAAATATAGTTTTTAGAAACTAAATGTAAGTATAAAAATATATCGGGATCATTTTTAGAAGTAACGGATTAAATGTTCAAAATAATAACTCACGCGATAACGTTTATTTAATATAAAATTTACGCGTTTAAGGTGAAATGCAATGTCATGAATGAACTAATATGATGCAAATGATGCTAATGAAATGTAGACTAAACTTAGTCCATATGAAATGTTCGTGATGATATGATCATGAATTCGCCGCTAAACCATAAAGGTTACGCGAATTTGGAATACGTAAACCTAGTTTACGATAAATGTTGAAATTGTAAGGCATGAATTGTTTCGAGAAATGACCTGAAAGTACGGGTTGTCACATTCGCCCATCCAAAAAGGAATTCAGTCCCTGAATTCAATCGTTGTTAGGTCTCACGGTGTTGTCGGTGAAAAGATGAGGTTATTTGGGTAGTATTGGTTCGTCCAGTGTTTTTCTAAATCGTACCACGTCTTTCCAAGACGGGTCCTTGTGCATAATTTGTTGCCCACTTGAGATTCTAATGGTTTGCGACTTATGGAACATACTTCCAATATTTTGCTTTGTACATCGACGTAGCTTATCTAGCCATATGTTGTTACTTGTAACTGATTCTTGATTTGTGTGATTTCTTTGTTTGTTTCATGAATGAGTTATGGACTAATGAATTGGACTTTCCTGATTTAATCCTTGAATAAGTGATTGATACCTCAACCTTACAATGCCTCAAATGGTGTAGTCAATATGTTCATGAGCTAACTATTGCTGCAAAGAAACTTGTCGATGGAGAATGTTTTGCCTAACCATTTCTGGAAAGTCATACTGGCGTGAGCATATTATCTAATGTGGAAATTGCTCTCTAGCTCTAACCATTGAGCTGAGGATAGTAGGCGGTAATCATGTCCTAGTAGGTTTCATGGAAATCCTGAAATGACTGTCAGCAGTCTAAGGTGAATCGAATAGCTTATAATAGGTACAACTGGAATTTATACTACATGTCTCGTGTTAGATTTCAAAATGTTAAATCTGTCGGAAAGGACCTTATTGAAAAGAATAGATTATAGGTAACAGTTGCGATTTCCTCGCGTTTCTAGTCCTATCGAAGGTCATGACCTGAGTCTTACTTGCCTAAGGTGCTTAGTCTCCATGACTAAAATGTTTATTGTTTAATTATCGAAGTGTTCCCATGCTTCATGTTGTAAAGTCACACGCCTTAAATATTTAAGTGAGGTGGTGTAGTGGTTGGTTTTCAAGATTTGTTCCGATATTGAGTGCTTCCAAAAGTAGTTCATCACTAATATTGTTATCATGCTAGCAAGAAAATAGATATCAGCTCATACTATGTTGAAGAATGTTTGTTCTAGTTTCACTTGTAGATGGGGAGTCATTGATTGTCCGACATGTTCAAACCTATGGCATCTCTTGATATAGAAGTGAGGTTACTTGGAATTTCTAGAGAATACAATGCCTTAGGGGAAGTTTATATCGATAACCTTAATTTAACCAAATTTTCCTTTAAGGGACACTCATTGTAGGGAAGTTCACATATTGTTGAGGCGATATTTAACAGAATGTTCTACAGTCTCAGTTAGAAGACTTGGTATATCCCTATAGTGTTGCTTCGTGGGTATTCGCTTCGTATTAAATCTCATAACTCGGTCTAGCTAGTACTTTTGGAATGATAGAGTTTGGGTTCTAATCCAAAATAGTGGTTCGGAAGGTCTCGTGATGTCTTAAGATTTTTGTTGAGTTTTGAATCATCCTACCACCTAGTTCTAGTCCTTGTTGGTAATTCCAAAATCCTTTCACTGTTTTCTTGTATCGAGGAATCCTCCTCACAGATGGTATAGGAAGTCTTTCCTGAAAGGTCACTCGTCAAATCCTAACTTATCAGTTGAGTGAGAGATAAATGGCGTAAGCATCTATAGAGTGTTAACAAAAAGAAATGTTTATGCACGATTTATCTGATTATAAAACTTTGCTTTTAAATGAGAATTGTTTTAGGAGATTTGAAATGATGCTTGTTACTTTCATGACATAATTCTTCCTGAATTATACATAGGTGATCAGGCCATGTATAATCAAGGACAAATGATGTGATGCTTGTTTTTGTTGAAATGGTATTATGTTCCTCCGAAGTTTTAGATGGTATTCAACGTTTTGTTTTGTAAGATAATGGCTCAATGATTTTTCAGAGTAACCTGAAAATCGTTTCGCATGAGGATATTAAATAGTTGATAAAATGACTGAAACCAATTGATAAGTTGGTAATAAAACAACTTGCGTTAAAACTTTATGAAACAACGTTTCTAAGATGGTGATAAAATAGTTCAAAATAAAATCAAGTGAAATAATTTCATGAAATAGTAGCAGGATAATTTGGAATAAAATTTGTTGGATGGTTTGTAGGATACATAAGAGAACCTTATCGAGTAATAACAGTCTACTAATTGGTCGAGAATAAAGTTGGCCTAACCCCTAGTAAGGTAGTGATGTATCGTCGTGAAATGATGGAAAATTGGGCAATTGGAGTAAGGAATGAAATAAACAAGGTGGTGATTATCGTAGAGATAATAAATGATAAGGATTACATTAGCTAGAAGGGTACTTATTATCTGTTCCTGTTGGTGGTCTAGCAACAATAGCCCTAGAACTCTCACAGTCCTCAAACCTATGAGATGGTGTAGTGTCTATAGTCTTAGTGGTAGGTGGTAATGGTGTGTCAAATCATGCATGCTTCCCAAGCTGCAAGTCAGGTATATGAGTATCGTGTATGAGATGTGATGGTACGGATGGTGCTCGAAATGATAATGATGATGAAAATAATGACAATGATGATAATGGAAATCCTTGTGGTGAGTTAAGAAAATAGGTTCATTAGGACTAAGCCTATAAGTTCTACCCAATGGTATGATCTGTCCCAACTGAGTGATAAAAATTGTCCTGATCCTACCGTGAATCAATAGTGATCGTGATGGTGTAGGTGCAACTTCGTCCTCCTAAAAGGTCTCAGTGTCATCATCTGATGTTATCGGTGTTGAGTCAACTGATGTTAAAATTATGATAGGGACTGACAAGGCATTCTCCATGTCAAAGTGATGTGAGTATAATGGGATGGGTATTTGAAGGCATCTATGTGACAATCGAGTTCGAAATGAAAGTAAATAACTCGTAAAATGTGCGTATAAAACCGCATGTATAGTGACTATGTAATTATGATGAAATGATGAGATGCTATGATGATGTAGTTATAGTCTAGGGTCAATGATGCAACCTAGTTCTCTATAACTGTAGCTCTGGTACCAATCTGTCACACCCCCAATTTACCTGTTTTGCAGCGGAATGGAATTCCTGGGGATTGACTGTCATAGCATCACAATCACAGTTATATTGAACGACCTAAAGTGTCGTTTGAAAAGAACATCGTTTGATTTAATAAAACAAACAGAGTTTACAAAGTATAGGTCCCAAAAGTTTATAAAGTTTGCGGAAATATAAATATATTACAAGTCCAAACGATGGTTTTGAAAGAAAATGCCATAATGTACAATGATGTAAGTCGACGCCGCGACTCAAAAGGGTTCCTTAACCATGCCATGATGAGTATGCCTTAGTTACCTGAAAATACATTGCTAAAACGGTCAACAATAATGTTGGTGAGAAATCATAGGTTTGGTAAATGTTTTATACGACTACGCAAGTATAGATCAGGTATGACAATCATGTCACATAAAAATGTTACAGGTATGACAATCATGTCACATAAAATGTTACAGGTATGACAATCATGTCACATAAAAATGTTACAGGTATGACAATCATGTCACATAAAAATGTTACAATTGCTATAAGCCCATGACACCGAAACTAGACTGTTCATAATGTAGGCCCCAACAGAGTGTTTGCCAGACAACTCAATAATGTTATTAAATGAAATGCATCCGTATTACTAGTTGGGATTCACCAACCCGGATGGAGGCGTCACCCTCGATAGATCTATCCACTCACCCTCGCTTCTAAGATTAACGGTTCATGTTCAGGAAATGGGGACTTTCAATTGGCAATACGGTAACTTAAGCAATGTAAATGAATTTAACATACTTGGTATCGTAATAAAATGTTGTGCAATGTATTCTCCCCCGTAGGTTTGAAATGAAGTAAAAACTTGAATAAATCGGGGCTATGAAAACTCACTTGATAAACTGGTAAGATGACAAGAGTGAGTACACTGAGATGTAGCGGGATGCTTTAATCTGGACCTATTACGAATGATATGATATGTAATGAGTTATGATGTAATGATATGCATGCATTTCGTATGTTATTTATACCATTTGCGAGTTTTGAAAAATAATACTTATCGTCGAAAAATACTCGTTTGACGTCTTGACCATTCAAAAATCACTTTACAAGTATTTACGTCAAAATGTCATCCTACAATGGTTTTGTAATGATTTATAGTGAAATTTTCACTTTTCGTCGTAAAACAATGTCGTCGGAAATTTCTTGAAAATGACAAAAATGGCTTCGAAAAACTAGTCGTAAAATGGTGTACGTCGAACGTTAGGAAACGAACTCAACGGTTTTGGAAAGCTTGTATCAAAATCTAGAAGTTTCAGTACATGAGTTTTCGTCATAGAGGTCTCGAACATAAAGATAATAAAGGTTAAAGATGGTGATTTTGTCCAATTGTGGTTTAAAAAGTGAGTTTCGGCAAAGTTTAAGCAACCGTAAATAATTTATTACAACTCCGCTATACAAACGGTTAATCATTTTGAAAAGTATGCTTGGTGATCTCGATTTTATTAGAAGACATCTCGTTACAAAAAGTTCTACATCATAGTTAAAAACAGCCTTCAACATGGTCGTTTTGTTTACCGTAACACTTGTCTCGTAAAAATAATATAGTTTTTCTAAAATAATAAAGTTACGGCAATTTTATGAAAACGTGTATATCTTAGTCGTTTCAAATCCGTTTTCTACGTTTTATACGTCCGTAGCTTCGTATCAAAGTATACTAATATATTTTTGATAAGTCGAAATAATTTGTAAAGCTTAGGACTCGTTTTTGACTCGTACAAAATAAAAATAGGTTGCTGAAATTTTCTGAAAATGTATATTTCGTCGTCAAACTTGACAAATTCATAACTTCTTCGTTATAACTCCGTTTTAATCCGTTCAAGCGGCCACGGATTCGTTTTAAAGTATATTTTCTAAATATCAAGGTCAAAAATTCGTGCCTACTGTCGGATTTTCCAGAAAAACAAAATAAGGACAGACCACTTTATATACTTGTCGAAAATAGTTTTTCTCGTACTAAACCTATTCCAATCCCTTCAAATCAACTCCAAAGCTATTCTAATCCTACCATACACCTTTTTAGGGTGTCATGGGTTCCTAAACATCATCAAGACCAAAATATAACAAGGGGATAATTATAGGATGACCTTTATATATATATAACTCTAAAATCAATGGAAAAATGGTATAAATAACACAAGTCTTGCATGTTTGCTCCAAATATGAAGAAATAAATATGAAATGATAAGAAAAAATGAAAAATGTAAATGATATGCTTACAAGCTTCTATGATGAGGTGATTAGAACAAAGGTTTAACTTAAACACCCTAGGTTTTTATTTCAAAACCTTAATAAGAGTGTGATCTAGATTGTGAATACTTGAGCTTGAGAAAAATTTGATGATCCCTTGTACTCTTTAAGAAGAACCGGTTTTGAGGATGAAGAACAAAGAGAGAGCTTTGGTAACTTTGAAAAAAGAAATGAGATGAATGATGAAGTGAATGAGGTGAAGTGAAAACTTATAC